>VXBU01000879.1:68056-107558 GCA_013400315.1 Bombycilla garrulus | reverse complement strand
ATGCTTTTTGAAGATTCAGAAATAAGTATGAGATGTGTATAATTTTTTATTTGGACACTAAGTTATTTTATATGTTTTAACTGGCTTAAAGGTTCAAAATTAAGTACAATATATCTATAACTTTTTTCNAAGTACAAATGGCTTTATGCTCTATTCAGTGTACTCACTGTAGATATTCTAAAAATAAATAACTTAATTTGAACCATTGGAATAATTGAAAGTATGAACAATGGGATGTGAAAAACAGATTTATAACAAACAAGTATTAATTTCCAGTGAGGTAAACTAAATGAAATAGACCTGAGTTAAGATCCAAGTCTGAGCAGTTTCAAGCATTTGAGCTCACATCCAATTATAACGTCTTACACAGAAGACACTCAGCTAGCAAGTCAATACAGTTTTCAAGTGGAGAGCAATAAGAAGTAGAATGTGTTTACTTCAGAAATCACCATTCTGTGTGACATATATATATATATATATATATATTACACAAGGTGAACCAAATTTAGAAGGCTAGCATTGTCATTATCCAAAATAAGAAAACAAGACCCATGTTCCAAATCTGATCTTTTCATGCTTTTTGAAGATTCAGAAATAAGTATGAGATGTGTATAATTTTTTATTTGGACACTAAGTTATTTTATATGTTTTAACTGGCTTAAAGGTTCAAAATTAAGTACAATATATCTATAACTTTTTTCTTTGGACACTAAGTTATTTTATATTATTCTTTAACTGTCTGAAAGAAGTCATACACTGTAAAACATCATCTAGAAAGATTTCTGTGTGCTTTGTGTGTAGAGAAACAGACAAATAAAAGCTAGACCGCCTTTTGTTATTTTGCTGTCTTGTAAATTTGTAGGCATCCATATAAAAAATCTAGGCATTTATTCTCCCCAGCAGATCCCAAAGGGATTCCTGGTGCCTTAGGAAAAAAATTTAAAGCAGCCATACAGTGAGAGGGGACTTAGCAGCATACAATCATCAGTAGCTGTCACTGAGCACTGCTCAATAACGAAGTCAAAGACAAGTCATCAACCTTCATTCTCCCCCTTGAATAAATGAAAAAAATTCTCATTATTTTGCAGCACCCTCCAGGGGGTAAAAGTGTAGCCTTTCATCAAGGGCAGTTGGGGTCTCACATTTGCAGCCCTATTTTTAGTTAGTGAGAGTTACACTTCTGCCTTCTGTGGCCTTTACACCAACACTCATTGTCTCATGGTTGCTTTGTGGTGGTGTCCATTCCCTTCTCCACCTGCTGCTATGGTGTGCTGCCTTGGAAAGAGGCCCATTGGGAAAAGAGCAGAAGGAGGAGGATCAGGATTTTTAGACCTGTGTCTTTCCTCTTTTGGGATATGGTGATATTTTTCAGTATTATTTTGTTGATACATGTAGCTCTGAAACCAGCCTGACCAGTGAAACTCAGCATTTTCTCTTTGCCTTCAACAAAAGCCTCTCTTTCACAAGTAGTTTCCAGCCTAACAGGGCAATTCATTATGGGGTCAAAAGAGGAATGTGAATTAAGGTAGTCTGGCCAAATGCATATCCCTCCATCTGTGCAGTGTCCTCTCATGCCATTTTACAAGGGCAGATTGCAATAGGACAGAAGGAAATAGTTTTAAGCTAAAAGAGGAGAGATTTAGATTAAATGTTAGGAAAAAAATCTTTACTTTAAGGGTGGTGAGGCAATGGAACAGGTTTTACAGAGAAGTTGAGGATGATATTTAACATCCTTTCCAACTCTAGAATCAGACGATTCTATGATTCTATGTTGAAGTTCGTAAGGCATGCCCTGGGAACAACTACTAGATTAAAGCTCAATAGGCAAAACTGGAAAACCCTAAATGGCTGGATAACTTGCTGATAAATTCCTGAATACTTTTAAGTCCTGCATGTGAAAAGAAAATCTTTCATGGACCTGTGACATCTCCAAGGCTAAGCAGAAGTTGACCACCATTTTTCATTCCTGTGGTTTTTATTTTAGGAATTTGGTCATAGTTAAGTCTGCTTTAGCTACTAAATCCTATCCAAAAGTTTATTACAAGCTACTAGAACTGTCAGAAAACAAGGACAAAATCAAGAGTATCGGTCCAATGACAGACATATTTACAGTTTGCACTGACCTCATATGTATGTAGGTTTAAAAATATTCAAGTTATTATAGCGGAGTATAAAGCTGAACTCAAGCAGGTTGACCTCACCATAGTTCTCAAGGTGAAACAAAAATTGAAATTGCCAACAGAACATATTAGAGTTAGTGATTAAGTGGCTCTTTATACACACTTGGGAACACTGGGAGAGACAGTTCTGATGGGAAAGACATTATTACTTCTGATTACTCTGCACTGTCCCGTTACAGAAGCCCGATATCAGATTTCAGTGGAAAAATAATCACTATAAATACATGAAGTGTATACCATGCAACCATCATAAGTATCACAGTTATAATGAAACCAAATTACATATATGAAGCTGAATTACACATGGTATGTCCCTTTGAAACTTCCTTCATTTATATTATAGATGTAAGAGTCTTCAGAGCTAAGGCATTTAAAAGGAAGATCTATTGAAAGGGAAAAATAATCTCCTTACGAGGCTTTAAAAAATTAAATTAATTGCATTTTATCATGTTTTAAAATACCAAAACATGCTGCACACTGTTTATCACAATGGGTTAATAAATTTGATATCAGGACAGGTATGGAGAAGGTCTCTTTACTTACTATCTTTACTTTGGGGTTTGTGCAAAGATGGGCTGCTTCAAATTATATGTGAAACAGGGGAACCCTACAGGATTATTCCTTTCTCTATTTAAAGCTTGTTATATTTCTGTACTCACTGTCTGCATATGTTGAAAATGCATGGGTATGTACATGCAGTCAGTTCACAGAATCAGGGTGTAATATTTTGTAAAGCACTATGATATGTTGGGACATTAGAAGGGATCATTAGGAGAAATAAATATTTGGGAATTGAAGAGTATGTCCAGACTTCTGACACTCATAAGACAAATAAGGAAAGGACAAGAATGCGTGAGCATGAATTTTTACAACTACAGTCTGTGCAACTATCATTTAGCAAACATTCATTACCATTATTAATAACGTGACATAAATGGGAAACAGCAGACTTAATCCATATACTTGGCAGATATATGAAACAGCAGATGGCACTTTAAGTGGGATGGGGGGAATACCCAGCAGACACTAACACTGCCTGGCCATAGATCTGGCATTTATATAAAGTGAGACAAAATCTGGACCTAGTAAAGGCCTCACATATATACACTTGTGTACAATTATTTTTGTGTCTGCTAGGCAGATCGTAATTCTGGCTATGACATTCTTTTCCTCTCATCTGGGAAATGTTCCAGCCATGTTCAAACTGGGGCTGTGGCAACATAGCCACATAAAATCCTGTTTGGGAACAGATTACTGTAGAAGATTGCCATGGGTCCTGCCTAAATATGTGCTCCCTGTGACACCAAAGAACAATGTAGTCCCTGCTTGTGTCTTGAAGTAAACAACATATACCTGCGATATATCACATTAAACCAATATGACATCCTATGTAGTATGTGTTATATTGTTCCTAAATAAGCATTTTTTCAGAACAGTTTGTTGATGGATACAGGTGTGCTTTGCAGTCATCTGTAAGCTGTCATCCACACAATCTAATTCATATAACTCTAAATTTATTCTACCTCACATAAGATCTTATTTTACTCTGTGCCATTTAAGATAAAGAAGAAAATTTAGAAACTTATGCAATCCTTTCTACTGGTTGTATAATCTCATATATTGCTGGAGACCAGAAGACATGATAATAAGTCAAGTCCCATAAGAACACCATCACAGAGGAAATGACGCTGGAAGTTAATTGACTAAACCAGCTGCCAGTCTAAGTCGCTCTAAGGGTTTAGGGATTTTTCTTTTTTTTACTTGAGAACAGTCATTATTATTAATCTTTCACAGAAAAACATGCTACTATTTAAATAACCAAATAATTCCTACTTTAAAGACTCGTGGCCACATCAAATGGTACATTATCCTAGTGACACCATGAGGTACAAATACTAAGCAGCTTGATACTCACTCCAGCAATAACAGAAAGTCTAGTCACTCTGTTGGTTCTCAGAAGATTGAGAAGGCTGTTTAAACAAGAATTAAAGGAACTGTACCGCTCTCAGAACGCATCATCAGATTGGATCCACTCAGCCTGAAATCTTGTTATTCTGAAATTCTACAGCATAAATCTGTGCACAAAAATATAAGTGACATAGCTGTGGGACATAAAAATCAAGCTGTCCAGAAACACTTATGCATTTTATTTTTTTCCTAACATAATATTTTAAATTGCAGTAAACATATTTTAAATACCATGAAACTGTGTTATTAGCTGTTTTATGAAAGATAACCAAGACTTTTCTTTTTCCCATCTCTTTTCAGGTTGCACTTAGCAAACAAACAATATCACATTAAGGGTATCCAGGAAACATACTTCTGGACTACCAACACTGCAGTGTCTTAAGCTAAAACAAATAAATTCTTTGATTTGTCAGCAAAGAGATTGCTTTCAGCTGACTTAGAAATGAAGTTTTAATATTTCACCTAAGCCCCATAATCTATTTACATTAAAAAAATTATTTAAAAAACTAAAGTAAATCTCTCAAGTCTAGTCCACTCTTCATGCACTTTGCAGTTTCTGGAGATTTGGAATTCCAATTCACCTATTATAAAACATGCAGGAATAAATATAAAAATAGTTTTCTCTAATTAATAAACAGTGATGGGCTGTCCAGGGCAAGGGGGTCGTAACTGGATAATCCTTAAAATCCTTTCCAACTCAGGCCATTCAGAGATTCTATGATTCAATGACATTGTAAAACTGTTCTGGATACATAACAATAACCAGATTGCGACAGAAAATCATAGTTTTTGTAAAGGAGCTGCAACTGGGATCTAAACCACATGGAATAATACGATTCATACAAGATTATTCCATAGATATGAATCTTCAACAATATAAACCCACATCTTTTTTTTTCTCTCCTGACATTCCATTACAGTTGAGTCTAATTTGTGCAGCAATAATCTTTGTGAATAACTGCAGGGAGAACACAGAATTAGCATTTAGTGAGTAAAAAATGTCTTAATTTTTATTACTTTATATCCAAGCAGCACACTGGTTGTTTGAGAGATCTTTAACAAAGAGTGAACTGTACCTAAATAATTTGTAGTGAGACAAAACCCAGAACTTTGTTTAGACAGTCTTGGTGACAGCAAATTAGTGCTGAAGTTATAGTACTAATATCTTCTCAAGGGACTGCTTCTGCTAATCATTTTTGTAGAAATTTTAAATCAACACAGTTGAGACCTATGTCTTTGACACGAACATAGTTGATACCATATGGAGATAATTTATTATGACCTCCATAATATTTGAACAAGTATCATCATAGCCCAAGAAACTCTGTTAAATAAAGTTTGGGGGTTTTTAGTGACAATTTAATTCTGCAGTGTATTGTCCTCAGCTGAGATTAATCATAGTAATGACATGTTTTTAATTTAGAAAATTATTAAAAATTATTTAAATATGGGACAGGAGGAATGACTGTCTAAGTCAAATGACATAAACATTAAAAAAGGATAAAGAACCCACCTGAAAGGTAAGATTTATACAATTTCTCTTTGTTTGGAAAAGGGAAGTACCAAAGTGAAGATGATGCCATAGGCAACTCTCCAAAAAAATAATTTACAGATATATACGTGCTCAAAAATTTAATATGAAAAATTGTCCTGTCTTGTAAATTAGAGACTGATTAAGTTAAATAAATGAATCTATTAATAATTGAAACATTTATCAAAAAAGGCTACAAAAGTTATGAGTGGTTTTTTTCTGTTAAAATATAACATTTTAAGTCCACATTTGGTTTTATCCAGAGGACTAGTTAAAATGTAAATTTTGTTTGGATATGACAGCACCAAAATCTTATGACTCATGTAAAGCTTCTAACATCAGAACTATTGCCAATGAGCTTCAATACTTATTTTTCTCACATTTGGCAAGATTAGATGTTCTCATATGATTCTGCCCTTAGCCAAGGAATAATCTTCTACAGCTAAGGGTCATTTCTGGATCTGTCTATATAGTATCAGGTTTGGAAATGGGAATTAAATTAGAGGCATAGTAAGGTAGGATTCAGAGAGGAACACTGAGTCAGACATTTTCTTCTACCATAAAATAATTATTGCACTTTTGTATTCTTCCCTCACCAATGGATATAGTTCAGCAATGCAGTTTATGCTATTTTCACCATACTAGCCTGAGAAAACCCATTGCTCCCATTCTGGAATTTTTCTGCTTTGGCTGAGGATTTGTTGTCAGATGTTAAAAACCTAATTTATTTCAAATCCTACGGGACAGATTATTTGTTATTTTTTCAAATATGTTTCAGGCCTTGAGTCATTTTGTTGACTCAGCCTCTGTCACAGCTTTTGAGTCTGTGGCCAAAAGTTCATAGCCTTCAGGCTGCTTAGCTGCATTTCAGTGCCAAAAAAGGGCAGTCTGATTCAGAAAGGGCATAAGGGGAAAGGAGAAGCAAAAAATAATGCCAGGAGTAGAAAAGACCTGAAAGGATGGATTAAATCAGTGCCAAAATGTTGACAGTGTCAGTGCACTACGAGGACAGGAATGGTGGAGACTGCCCATGGGCCAGACAGAGTGAACATCAACATCCAAGGCCAGTTCCATGATCTCTGGTAACTCAGCCAGAAAGATCCTGCCCTGCCTGCCCCCAGCTGGGGACATTATCCCAAGATTATTTTTGTAACATAGACCTGAGAATTTGATATTTTTTTAAGAAACTGAAACTATTGGAAATGCTTGCAAAGGACCTGTTCAAAGTTAAAAGGTTTGAAAGTAAGGATAAGATTAATTTCAAAATGTCAGTCTCCTAAAAAGTTTTAGTGTTAAATTTAAGGTCACCTGCATTCCCTGTATAGCCCCTGATACTGAACAGGCACCTTGTAAAAACACTTTAATGTTCTGGTTCATTGTCCTATAACAAGGATTTCTCTCCAAGCTGCCAACCTGGAGAGGTTGTCCTAGACTACAGAAAAAACTTAAAGACTCACCTTAAGTAGACTGCAAACTCTAAGTAGTTAAATTCCTTCTCCCAGGACAGAACTGGCCACTGTCAGTTTGCAGTGGTTGGACTCTCTGGGCATAGGTGTAGCTCTGCTCTTTTCCCAAGCAGCTGATCTAAAATATCTAGTTTAGCAAAGAGATAAGCTAACTGTCTTTAAAAAAGTATCAGCAAATATGAGCAAAGATCTGTACGGGATACTAAGTCTCTTTCTGACACAGGGCACTATGATCAAGCCCAGCTTTCAAAGCAGTTATGATCCATAATTTCATCCCTTTACTGTGACATAATGTAACCAGGAGGCAAAAAAAACCCCTCAGAATACTGAGGAAAAAAGTATAAATCATACTTAAGGGTGGAATTCCTAGAATTAACAAATAATTGCAATGTTCAATTATAATTTCTTAAAAAAAATATTAACATATACACATATTAATATTTACATACTATGTATGTAACAAATAAGCATACCTTGTATAAACAAGAGCCTCTGGATAACTTACCTGAAATCCTAAACTCAACACCATTAGGAGAGTTAAGAAACATACACATTTAAAAATGATAAAATATGTAAATCTCATTCATGCAAAATGGCAAACTTTGCTCTAGAAAACAATCATGTTACTTTTAACCATGTGTGTAATTCCAGTTGAATAGTATCCCTCATATTCCTGAAGAAATTATGCATATGGCAAGTTAAGAACATGCCTAAAACCTGCAAGATGCCACAGAATTCAGTATATTCCTGAAATTGAATCCGAGATGCAGTTGACAGTATCTTTGGCTTGAAATTTTACAGACAAGTTAATTGTAGCTAAACTGATTAGATGATAAGTTCAGACAAATAAAACCACATTGGCAGGCTAAAAATGCAAGTTTTAATTACTTCCTGACCTCTTCTTATGTCTTCCACCACCATACTTATTCTCTAAATGCTTTAGAAGATTGATACCACCATAATATGTCTGAAGCATCTCATAGGACTTGTTGTTTTCTGCAAAGAAAAAAAAAAAAGTGGTTGGACTTCAAATTCTTTGAGATGGCATAACGCCTTCAAATATGATTTTAGACCCTGATGCTAGTTTTATCTTCAGTACAAATTAGAAATATTACTATAAGTAGCCCTACCTCACTTTGTCCACAATTATGAAGCTGATGTTCATTTGAAACAATTTGTCAGCCAATAGGTGGCACTGAAAGTATTTAACATTTATCTTAATCTTCTATTTCCTTTTAGGATAATTCAAGTTTCCCTCAAGTAAATGGTATATTATGCTCACAAATTAAAAGCTGAGTCACATATTGAATTTTTGTATTAAAGATACTAAGTACTTTTAAATAGTTGGAGGACTGCTGAGAATTTAAACAGTTCCCTGGGAAGATGTACATGTGCATCATAATACCTGTATCCTTGTCAAAACTCAATCTAAAGCAGGAGCTACTTTTGGGATTTTGGGATCACTGACATTCCAGGGAATTTTTCATCACTAGCATTCACTTAAATTAGGGCAAATTTTACAAGAAACCTCTTCATTCTCTGTGGTAAACAAGTTCAAAAACTATTCTAGAAATAATGAGACATTTTAGATCAGATTTCCATGTGTCATAAGATACTAATAAAGGAATAACCTTGTCATGTTAAGTTTTTGCTAATTTTAATGTATTTTTTGAGCAAATGTGATTCAGAAGATGTTGAGCATTGGTGTTTTGGTTTATACTGAGTGTAATTCAGTTAATTTCCATGCATTGTTTCATATCTGCACATTAAAGTTCATCCAAGGTTTTTACTGAAAGTTATGTCAAGATGGTGAAGTAGGAGTGACTTGTTCTGAAAAAATATAATATTGTGATACAATACAGAACCTAACTATTCCATTTTCAGACTACTATTCTACCACCTTTGTATAGAAATCTGCCTTAAGAACAAATTTAGGCCACATAGGTCAGCTATACCAAATAAAAACATGCAAGAGTTCATTGTACCGTCATCAACCACGGTGTTACAGGACACAAGTGAATAGCAGTGAAATAAAAATAAGTCCAAAACCAGTTATTGTATAGAGAGAAACAGATTTGCTCATCTATACCAATGCATCTTAAGTAAAAGGAACTAAAAGCTTTGAGTGCATTCCTGCCTTCATAATTTCCTGCCAGCAGGAAAAGTGCCATCAGATTGCAAAGCAGTAGAAAACAATAATTTAGTGCTATAGCACCAGATGTCAGCAAGATATAAGATTCTCTAGGTTCACCTGAATTGGTTCTGAAGACTTATGGTGCTGCAGTTGGTGATGAGAATTATTGTAACATATCAGAAAGTAATTCAAATTAAAATTCAAACCATTAATTTAAAGTTAGGTATGTTTTCTCTGCTTGGGAAGAAGCAGGGAACTACAAGCAAGGAACTACATAAATCAAAGAAGACCAAGCAAAGACCTAGCCTTTATTAGCAATACAACTGAAAATGTCATCCTTCTCAGGTTACTGGAAGTAGGAGTGGCTATGGCAAAAAGAAAGACCAATATTCTGGCTGTAGATATCTTGCCCAGTTAACTTCTTTTAAACAATTTCTATAACCTAATACTAAACAGAGGACCATTGTGGTGTAAGCAAAGGCAGAAGTAGGAATAAATGAATTCTTAAATATTCAGTGAAAAAAAAGCATTGAATTTTATTGCAAGTCCTGTTTATGAAGATCTGCATAACCATAGCCTGGTCACAAACAAAATTAAGTTTAAAAATTGAATGTCTCTAAAATATTTTTAACTAACAATTTCCCACTAATTTCCAGATACATATGCAAAAAGATCTACAAAATAAGTTAAACATTTTGGATCGCCTTCAGACAAGTGGTCTACTGTGGTTTATTTTATTTTTTGCAAAAAATTTGTGGATCAAATATTGTGAGAAGCTTCTGTATTTCCAGTTACTTTAGCATCTAGCTATTTGCAAATAGATATTTGAGTAGAATTTTAATAGAACCTTAAAAAGTGAGAAACGGCTAATGCCACAAAGTCAGTCTCAAGACTATGAAGTAAGAGGGATACAGTTTTCACAGGAGTGTGTATCCAAAGTCCTGAGTCTTTCATGAAAACTCACAAATGTAAAAGCAAGTCCTGTATTTGAATGAGTTGAAGGGGATTTTTCTTTTTGTTTGGAAGGGGGATAGTTTTGGGGGCTTTTTATGTTTTAGGATTTTAAAAGTTTCTTCTTTATTTTTTTTCTTCCAGTAAGCAATCTAACCAATTCTAATATCGCTTGAAAGCCAATTTAGAAAGTCTGAAGTTATTGCCAGTACTTCCATATCTGTACTAAAAGTATAAGTCTTTCAGCTAATGAAGGAAATCAGGTCTTGCTATTATGAAACAACAAGATGGTGCCTAATGGTGAGACTTGTTCAAATTCTTTGAAATGTCACCTGCTGCTGAGTGAACAGGCTTGGCAGGCATGAATTAGAGACAGTAGCTATTGCAACCTGCCAGAGCTCTTCATATTTGGGATGATGCTTATATAGTGAACAACTAAGGAGAACTATTGAAAATGTCCAAGAAACTGCCAAAGATGAGATTTCACCTTATGCTTCAGCGAGTACACTTTGTAGCTAGTAACAGACAAATTAAAAGCAATTTGAGAAACAGCTGAAATGCAATAAATAACAAGCAACAAATCAGTTGTTCACATGGAGACAAGGTCAGCAGATAGGAAGGCCAGTGCATTTTAAGCTAAGTCTTTATTTTTACAGAATCAACAGTCATTAGGGAAATGGGGGGACTGCCCAAGACCGCAGTTCTTCTCTGCCTGTCACTACTCAATTAGTTTCCAGGCACACTGAGAAGGCCCCAGTTTGTGGCAGACACCAGTTGCCCCATCTTCCTGTCTCCACTATTTTCACTTTCTCTTCACGGGCTTTCTCTTGACATTCTTCTGCAATGACATTGTTTAACACTGCAGAGCAGAAACTGACATCTCAATTGGAAAATGAATACTACAACTGTTGGAGAGTTGTAAGTTTTGGAAGGAGAAAGGATCAGNGAAGGACCAGACCCTTCAACATCACCATTGGACCATTGGAGGAAAACTCTTCCTTTCTACAGGATCTCTGCTTCAGCAGAACTATCCGTTACTGCAGGAGGACTACTGGAGCCACCATTCAAACCGGACTGCTACCAACACCCTGACTGACAGGGTGTCAGGTTGTATTCTAACTGTCAGGGTTTGTCTTTTTGTTTAATACTGCATCTTGTTCTAATTTTTCTATTAGGTTGAAGTTTGTTGGTTTTTGTTTTACTTTATTTTGTTTAGACATATTAAAGAACTGTTATTCTTATCCTAATATCTTTGCCTGAGAGCCCCTTTTAATAATTTGGAAGGAGGGGGTTTGCATTTTTTTTTCCTGTTCTAAAAGAAGCTCCTGCCCTGCTTGGCAGGCACCTGTCTTTCAAAACCAAGACACCAACTGTGAATGGCACAAAACAAAAGAAAAAAAGGAGATCCCACGTGGTGTCCAGACTTAACTGAGAAAACAAGTAAAGGGTGAAAGAAAAAAAGCTAATTATTCTCCTACTTTTGGAAAAAACTCCAACAAACTTACAAAAAAACTAGGAAAAGCCCTTGTTCTAAAAAATGTAAATTATTGTAAAATTATTCTCTTGAGTATATTTTACCTTTGGATTATAAAGCTCCACATTATTTTGCAGTTTCACAATGCTCATAAAATTCAAGAGTTGCAAAATTAAGGCCTGGTGAGTTGGGAAATGTCAGAGTCAGTCTCCTACATTTCAACACACTTTTCCACGTAATGATGCCACTTAGGACAAAACACATCTGAGGGATTCCATTTTTCTGTGTATTGTTTCCTACTCTTGGTTCAAAGTGAACAAGAACAAGCAGCTAAGCAATCAGCTAATGAGTAAGTCAAGACTTAATCTCAAGTTCACTTTTTGCAGTTTCGTCTGTGAAATTTTCAGGAAGTCAGAAGGGTGTTTTGAAAAAGATCTCATGGATCTCTGTGGGCCTCAGCTCAAGCCCAGACTTGTTATTGATTAAGAATCTAGATACTTGCATGTCGCGGCCCCTCTTCAGCATGGCCAGCTCAGGTGTCACCCACTCAGGTGCCCCAGGAGGCTGCTCGCAACGAGAGTAGGGAAGGGGGCTGGTGTGGTGTGTGTACCGGGCACCCAACCTGCCAAGCCTGTGCTTGCCTGGGGAAAAGCCGCTGACTGGAGAATGGTAAAAGGTAAAGGAGAGTCCTTCACGCCAGGATGCAAATTGAAGTGGCTTATTCCAGGGGAATCCAAGGCAAAAAGGCACAGAACAAAGCGATGCAGGGGTTTAAGTATGGGGGTTGAACAGGGGGTGGGTACAATCGAAGAACCAATGGGGAGGAGAGAGGGCGGAGGGAAAGGATTACACAATTGGCAATCAGCCAATGGAAACAGGGGGAGAGACTGGGGTCCATGGGCCAATGGGGGTGTTGAGGTTTAGGGGATTTCCAAAGGGGTGGACACTTCAGGGATTGGCCCATGTGGGGATTGACAGGGAATGTCTGGAATAAAGGGAGTGGTCAGGGTAACTGACAACCAGAAGGCTGCAACTAGGGGAGGAGCTTTGGGTGGGAGGAACCAATATGGAGAAAACTGTAGGGAAAGAGGGACTAAACCATAACAAATGGGATCCAGCAAAAATAAGGGCCAGAACACTCACAGGCATCACAACTAAAAATACATGGTTTCACTGACTTACCTAAAATCACACTATAGTTCTAAGGCAATCACCATTAAATACTTTTCTTGTGCCTTGTCTTGCCACTACATATCTTCTAAGTCGTGATTCTGTGTGTTAGGGTTCTGAATCATCCTGATGATTCACCAGCCTTACCAGGAGCACTGAATGAAAGAAATATTCCACAAAAACAAAACACCTTGTGCACACAAAACAAAATACACTCCTAATACACATGTATTGGTTAAGGCTGGAAATAAACAAAAACCCTATAATTTCCTAACTTTTCTGCACTTGACTTTGCTATCTTCGTGATGAATGTGTCTTCTGATTTAAACAAATAAATCAAACAAAAACCAAAGAATCATGAGACATACTCCTGATGTTCAAGAGCATTGAAGAAATGATTGGCAACTCATCCATGATACAGCCTCTGCTCTTGGATATAATACACACATCATAGAACACATTACTGACTTTTCACCCAGCATATTGATCTGTCCTACTGATTCAATTTATGCCAGTAGGTTTCACAGACACTTGCTGGTAAATGGCACACTCAAAAAGCAGCCCTGCTCTGGTGCCAAATATCAACACTTTTTCCATAAATATACTGATATTACAAAAGCTTGACAACAACACTACTGCAATTCTTTTACTTGTTTTTAACTTGAAAGCAAAGGCAGTTTTCTTCAGCCTTGTACTAGAAAATTGTCATGTACTAACTACTCATGATTTCCAATGAAATTTAGGTAAAGACAAGACTCTTAAATAGAAGGTTTTATTCCAAATTCTTAGAAATTGGCAAAGCTGTGAGAAATTGAAGACAAGCAATTGAAAGGTTTGTAAAACTCCATAAAATATTTCAAGACTATTTTGTGTCCTAATTAAAAATTGGGATGCAAAAGTAATTTAGAACTAGAATTTGTATTTCACTTGTTTATCAGCAGCTTTTTTTTCAGTGGGAAAGTGTGTTCTTCACGCACATTTGTAGCAAAATCCAGAATTCCCACACTACAGGTGATCCATCGAAACAACTAAACTGTTCATTGTGGCACCTCCTACAGGCAGAGTGCCCAGACTAAGAAGAAATGCGAAGCCGTCTTTATCCCCCATAGAAGGTAAATAGCCCAAGAATTCTTTCCCAGTTTAGAAATGTTCTGAACTAGGACCTCATTGGACTCCCTGGACATCACCCCACCCCTAGAGCTACCTGGATTGGACAACTGCCAAAGCTCCACCTAAGCCATAAAAAGCACTGGATAGAGGAACCTCGTGGCATTTTGGGAGTGTTTATAGCAGAGACATGGACCTGTGGTCTCTGGCGTGGCTTTTTCTTGGAAGAGAGTTTGTTATTTTGGAAGTTAATAAACCTTTTTTGTTTCCAACACCACCTGAGATGTCTTTCCCGCTCATATTAAGCCGATGGGTATTTGTACGACAGAAACCCAAACGGGGATGGGAGCTCCGAGAGCTCATAACACCTGGCTCAAGGAAAAATCCCATCAGTAAACCTCTTCTAGCTAGTCCGTAAAGAAACTGACACATAGCAACATCCATTATAAATAATGAATAGACCAATTTCAAAGTGTAATATCACATCAATATTCACACTTTTTGAATATTGATGTAAATTGGTTTAAATTGACCAGATGCTCTGAAGATGGCATAGACAGGTGCAAATTATTTTTCTCCTGTTAGCAAATCCCGTTAGTCTTTAGGAGTGATGCACTATAAGGGAAAGCAGCTGTTTGTTCCCCTTAGGGACAAAGAGAAGGCACCTCTAAAGCCCTCATGGAATTTCATAGGAGTGGTAAAAATGCAGAATAAGCTTGGAATCAGATCTTTAATCAACACTTTACCATGAATTACTACACTTTTTACTATCCATTTTTCAGTACAACAATGCTGTCACAGGATTATCTATGCTCTGTTCCCTTTCTGAAGCCTGTGATTGCATCTACAAAAGAAACTAGAGGCTGGGGCAAATTTCTAACCCAGAAGTCACATGTGCCACTATGCTCTAGTTCACGTGCCTCTGCTTAAAGACTCTCCTTTCAAAAGGAGAGAGAAGCAAATCTACCAAATTTCTGAAATATTGCTATTTAATTCAAAATCTTCAAAATTGTGCTAATGAAAAAATTATACATGCAGTCACACACCAGTGCTTGATTCCACAAGGTAATTCTGTTTTATTTAGGGGTGTGAGCAGTCTCTAAGCACAGTGAAGACTTCCTCTTGAAGTCTTGACTGCTTTCCTTTTCTGATTTGCATCTGCATGTCCCTCAGAAGGGCTCATCCTCTTTCCTTCTGAATCATTGAGTAGTTTTCCAAACATGCTTCTCCTTTTTCCTTGACTCTACAGGTGACCCTTCTTAGATTACTTTCTAAGAAATCTTTTTTTCTAGGTGCACTTTAGTCTCGACTATAAACCCAGAATAAAAATATAGTTGTAGTATGAGTAATGATGCCATGTAGTTATGCTTTTATGCTAATTTTACAGTATTCTTACAATAAAGTATGGCTTGCACTGTATGTAGTGTATGTGGGTAGTTAGAGTTTTAAACAGATATATGTAAGACATTACATGGGCCAGGGAAAAGAATAACAGGTCTGCTAGAGCAAGAAACAAGATCAGGATCAACTGAACAAAGGAATCTCTGGGTTTTTATACAGCTTCTGCTGTGTCTCCTGCTGCCTGGTCACCTGGTCAGCCCACAGGTCACTGGTCCCTTTCTTATGCAAAGCCTCGGGCATTCATGGCCTCTTGTCTCAGGCCCACAGAGTTCAACCTGCAGCTCACAATGCAGCTGTACACTGAGATACCTGCAATGACAGCATCACTCAGCAGTGGAGAGCAATAAAGTCTGCTCTGAGTCTTCTCCAGAATAAAGAACCCCAGTTCCCTCAGCAGCATAAAATGTATTTTGAACATTAATTTCTAGGCCATTGTGCTGGTTTTAGCTGTGATAGAACTACTTTTTTTCACACTAGCTGGTGTAGGGCTGTCTTGGATTTGCGCTGGAAAATGTGGATAACACAGATGCCTTTGTGTTGCTGAACAGTGCTTACACAGAGTCAAGGCCTTTCCTGCCTCTCACGCCACTCTGCCACAGAATGGGCTGGGAGTCTACACAGACAGGACAGCTGACCCCAGCTGGCCACAGGGATATCCCACAACATGTGGTTTCATGCTCAACATATGAAGCTGGAGAAAGAAGGAGGAAGGGGGCAATGTTCAGAGTGATGGCCTTCGTTTTTCCAGCTAACTGTTATGCATGGTGGACCACTGTTTTCCCGATGAACACTTGCCTGCTTATGGGAAGTGGTGGAAAAATTCCTCCTTTTGCTCTTCTTGTGTTCATGTCTTTTGCTTTACCAATGGAACTGTCTTTATCTCAACCCATGAGTTTTCTCACTTTTGCTATTCTAATTCTATCTCACTTCCAAGCAGCTGTCAGTGCTTAGCTGCTGGCTGAGGTTAAATCACGACAGCCAGTTTTAATCCTATTTTGTATTCAGGGTTTGTTAGATATGTTCTTTTGATTCTTTTCTGAAAATCCATGAATACATAGTACAGTAAATGATCAATTAGTCTTTTCTTCTTTTTACCTCCACTCTTGCCTGTTCATGGCAAAATCATTTCTTTACATTCCCATTGAAAACAAGGCTGTCCTTAGTCATTAGTGAAAGCATGGAAATTCTTTTTTGCTTGTAGAGGTCTGTACATTGTCTGAAGGCATGCATACAACACACATAGAAATCAGCTTCCAACAATAATCTTACCATTTTCATCAGATTGCTAAGGCTTTTGAAGCTTTCCAATTTGCATGACTTAGTGGAAATAGGGCATAAATCAGATATTTGAGTTTGTGTTGCTGTTCCAGTGTTATGGGAACAGCAGCATCTCTTTAGCAGTCCTTACCAAAAAAAAAAAAAAAAAAAAAAGGAAAAAGAAAAAAAAAAAAGAAAAAGCCAGCTCAGTAAATAAAAGAGAATATGACTGCATTTGCAAACCATTATAAATATACAGGGTAGATTCTACTTCCCACCTTGCTCAGTATGACTCTGATATTCAGACAAAATCAAATATGAACAGCTACTACCACAGTAGACATTCAGCTTTGTAAATGCTCAATTTATGCGGCAAAGAAATGGGCCAGGCTTTACAAGAGTTTTATAGAGAAACAGAAATTGTCAGAACTGGCAGTGTAAATTGAAATAGCAGGAGGTAATGCTACGAGAATAAATATTGGAAAAACAACTAGAAAACAACTAGGATGCAGGCAACTAATTTTAAATCTTTTCTTCTCTGCAAATACAAAAGCCTGGAGTCACCCATATCTATTGTACATAGGTTAAACCTTCCCAGTTACTTGATACAGCCGCCACTGGAAATGCACTGTGAAAAAACAGGTGTTACAGAAAGTAAATGTGAGAAATGATAAAAATTGTTTTGAGATAAACACATTTTTAGCAGGTCACGTGTCAGTGCTAGTAACTGGCTTTATCCCAGTAATCTATTGAAGTTTGAAGTTCCCAATCTTTCTAAAAGCTACCAACCCTAGGATCTTCTGAGATTCTTCTTTGAGGCACTGCTACCACATGATTTCCTAGGCTGTGTGATCTGTTGCAGTGGGTTGAACAGAATTAACAGGGAAAGATGGTGAAAAATGTTTTACACCTAGCATGGTGTACCTGCCATACTAAAGAGTCTACAATAAACCACAGTGATGAAAGTCTATTTTAGTTTCGTACCCAACAGATTGCAAAGATTCACGTAACTATCATTGTATTCAGATGTATTCAACATCCCTATACTAAAAATAAGATGAATTTATGGAATTTATGGACAGAAAGAATCTCGAGTAAGACTTCCCTCACATCAGAAGAATCCTTTGTGAATCACTAGAATTTCTAATTGTAGTGGCTTCATGGCTCTTCTATCATTCCTGTAAGTAAAACTGATTGTAAACAAAATAAAATGCAAACTAAAACAAAGACATTCAGCAATATCTCTAGCTCCCCCTCCCCAAACTGATAAGCCTTCTGCTGCCCTGGAATCCAGTGTAAGCATTCACAAGCACTCATTACAAAGATACATCTTACTTTCTGAAAGTACTTCACTGACATCTGCTAATATCATTCCCTCCTAATACATATCAGGTATGTTTTATACTGGGCGAGATCTCCATTGGTAAAATATTCCACCTGAGATCATTCCAACTGAGATGCAGTCCCACATTAGAGAGTGAAATTCATATATAAATACTGAATGTTCAAACCAAATTTAATTATAAAGAGGAAAAAAAAATGTGGAAAGAGAAGTTATGCTTCAACAGCTGTTGATATTTCTGCTTGAAAGCTTGGGGAAAAAATGCAAGGCAAAGGGGAAAAAAAGAAACTGTTTTTAAGTAAAAGTCTTACTCACTAGATGTCAACTAAATGTTGCACACTACCTTTCTTATGTTTAAGGAGAAAAGGATCAGTTTTGTAAACTAATCCAGTCATATGATCAGACATGCTGTAGAATCATACGATTGGAAAGATTAGATGATATTAATAGCAAATGAGGTAATCCACAGCAGAAATGGAAGAAAAAATCCAAAACATCTTTCCTTTGAAAATTCATAATTTATAAGTCATGCCTAATAGCCTCCTACCCATAATAAGAAGGCAAAACCATGATGAAGAAAGAGAGGAAGATGACAAGATTTAGAAACAGTAAGAGGTGTGCTGTATGAAAGTTTTGCAACTATAAGGAAGAAAAGGGTCTTTAGATATGACATCACCCAGCCCCTCAGACAATCCATAGTTACCCAATGTAAAAGCTTTTGTACAAAACTATAGTGTACACATTCCTAAACAAAGAGAGTTGCCTATATCAGTATGCCATAAGTGCTGTTTTTCACAGCATGAATGGGAGCACTTCAGCAGTGACACTCAGGAACTGCATTCATGAGCTGGGAAAATCTACAGCTGAAGGCAAATTACAATTTGAAGGCATGCCCACTTGCTCCCTTGGCTCCAGCTCCATGATCCAAGCTGTGAACGAGGATGGAAATTAAATAAAAGGCCCACAGGCCAAAGGTACAAATGCTTCATTAGTTTTTCAGGCAAACCCAAGTCTCATACTAATCTCAAACATTTTCTGCGAGAGAAAGGATCTTGAACTGGCTAGGGAATTAAGAATTACAATGATGTGGGGTTTTTCGAAGCTGGCACTTATTACCCACAAAAAAGGGTGCATAATCAAGGTCAGCAAAGTAAAGTGCAGGGCTGAAAGAGTCAGGGCTCTGCAGGAAGTAGTACAACATTAAACAGAAATCTGCCATGAAGACAAACACCTACCAGAGATATCTAGCACACAGAGGAACTGCATAAGCAGCCAGCTCTTTGCACGGATGGAATTTTCTTTTTCCCACCTACAGTGCCTACTGTAAATAACTTCCTCGTGACGTTAAAGCTGCCATGGAGCTCCACACTGGGAAGCTCTGCCGGAAGAAAGGATAACTTGAGATAATTCTGTAAACTTTTAGTATCATTGCTCTGTTTTAACATTTGCATTTGATATATGTCTTTTCCTTTTGACCTTCAGACTAGCCAAATGGGTGTCAGGGCTCAGCAATGGCTGGCTGGTCCCTCAGGGCTGAGAAGCCATGAGTGACATCGCTCTCACTGGTTGCTCCACTCTGTGTTACAGTTGCTAATAGGGTCTTCAGACAGTCATAAACAAAGCAAGTAATGAACTAGGAAACTCTAGGGCCAGAGTCTGTATAGGGGATCCAGCCAGGAGACAGGGCCAGAAGAAGATCTTAACACAGGCACAACCATGTAATTCCTTAAATCAGGATTGTCAGCCTGAGCTTAAATGAGAGTCCTGGGCAGGGTGTGGATGCAGGTCCCTAGCTGAGGGTGGGTAGGGCATCTTAGTGCTCTCAGGGACCTGACAGAAGCTTAATAATAACTTGCCAGAGGAAACAAAGATTCCTAGCACATTTGAATTTATCACAGCTTCAGAGCAGCCAGTGCAGGCACCAGATCTGTGGGGTAGCTTACTGTGCTCAGTACCCTCATACCTTCAGAGTGCTTCTACACCAGAGTGCTTTCGTAGCCTCTGCAGTGAGTCATGGGCTCAGCCATGGGCTCATATAATCTAAATGTAAACTAAAATGATGGAATCACTAAATGAAAAGTCAGATTTTCCATTTAGCAATTTTCACCATCAGGAAAGTAGGAGTGGGATTGCACAGATGCTAAACTAGAAAAAATAAAAGGGAATCTGTCTCTTCACAGGCTGTCTGTGGTACACCCTGCTTCTCCAGCCTGCAAGAAATATGGAGGTGGAAGTCTAAGCATTGACCTAAAAGAGGAGCCAAGATCCAAATCCTAGACTCATCGAGGAAAAACAGGAACAAATAAATGGATGATAGAGCATATTGTGGTACAGATCTTGTAGAGACTGAAAAATATCCCAAGTGAAATAAAGAAAACAAGGAGAAAATAACTGGCAATTAGCAGGGCTCCAGGGAATGAAGCTGCTGAGAAGAGTGCATTTGGTAATGAAACAAAATAAATAATATAGGAGCTGTCAGATTAGGTTCATTAGAGATGGACCAAAAATTAAGGATTAGATTAAGCAGTGAGAAACTGGGTGGCCTCCAGGAGAAAGTAATGTTATAAAGTGTTAATGTCTCTAACTCTGTTAATGTCTCTGACTAAGCACTGGCCCTAAAGGGATGGTGTGCCCCATTGCTCACTCCAAGTTCTCATTTTCCCCAGTACATATCCAAGACAAGACTTTGTCACACACCAGACACATCTTGGTTCCCTTGATAGAAAAGCCAGCCATCTCAGCAGGGCAGGATCTGCAGTGGACATAACAGCTTTCCGTGGCCTTCACAGATCCAGGAACCAGCCCTCAATGTGCAGCTTTTCTGCAGGTAGCAAAACTTCTGGGCTAATTTCTAAGACAAACCTTTGTTATTTATCAAACAAGGTACAAATATTTTTCTAAGATCTAAGAAGGAAGAGGAAAGGTCTGCAGCTGTCCTTGTATCCAAACTGGCTCTCTTTGTGTACAGACGCCAAACCAGTTTTACAAGAATGTTCCAGAGGTGTTGCCTTGCAACACTAAGTTACACATTACTTGCCCTTCCACAGCCCTTTACAAAGACACAATGCACACTACTACATATTTGCTCTGTGTTGTGTAGCTCGGCACCTCCTCTGATCCATTTTGCTCTCCAGCTTATTTTGTAGAAGACAGGCATACAGGTCCACCTCTTTCCTGTCTTCTCTTGATGAAGGCCTTGAAAATATTTTCCATTATTTATACAGTTGCTTTTGCTTACCTACCATCTCCCCAGAATAAGGCAAAATTCCTCAAAGATTTCTATTTTTTTGCCCCTATTCTTATATTTTATTTGAATTTCAATAACATACATATAAACCCTGTTTATATATGGTGTTAACAGAATTTATATATTGTACCTAACTATCTCTGCCTATCTTTATTCCCTCCCTATGGATGCCTATATATATATATACAGCACCTCCCACCCAATCTTTTATAGTATTTACAACAGAATACAGTAGTGTTACTTTTGGTCTGATTTCTGATTTCACTTGAACACTGGAAAAGGTGAAAAGATCAGATTCAAGGATACTACTCTGCAATTTAAGAGCAAACTTAGCTGACCTAAGTCTGTGTTTAACATTTGTGTTTCTGGCAATGCCATATGCAGAAAATTACAACCAGAAATCAACAAAGAATAAAGTCTGTTGTTCTTAAACACAGTATAATCTGTGTCAGAAAGATCTGCTTCAAAGTTGTTACATGGACAAGATATTAATAACCATCACTATCTTTGGCAGTTTGATTTTATGTTGTGGCTTCTGCAGTGACAGACCATATCCTCTGAGAGACGACTGTCACACTTTGTGAAATATTTTGTCTGAACAGGCTCACCTAGCTCCAGTATCACACCTTCATGTCTTCCTACTTCATTTCCATCCCAAGCTTAAAACAAGCTTCCTGTTCCCAGAAAGTTTTTACCTCTTCCATCTCTGCTTGTAAATCATACAACTGAAACTGAAGGTTTCTAAAATTGAGAAGCATTTTTTTAACGTCATTTTTGCAGTCATCTTTCCAAACTCATGAACCTTTTCTCTTAAAACTGGTCTCCCTTAGGAAAAAGAAACATATATCCTTCCTTAAATGCAGCAAAGCTAGAGATCTGTTTTCTGCTTTTGCACACCACTGCTTAGTCAGTCCATGGCTGGGAAACATGCTCAAGTCTCAAGTCATCATTCTGCCCTTGTGCAAGGGTGCCCTGAGGCCCTGCTTACAAGCACCAGGTGACAGCTTTGTCTGGCACTTGCTGTGCTTGAATGTCAGGACAGTTGTCTTCTGCTGGAATGGTGTAAGACCCCCCCTGTGTTGATGATATCTCTTCCCTGTTCTGAACTTGTACTTATTAAGAAAGGCCCTTAATAAAGCAACTGAATAAGCAAAAACTTTCCCCAAAATATAACTTTCCACAAATCTTTGTACATAATTTTCTTACTATAGAAGGAATCACTTCTACCCTATTGACACATCCCACCAGACACTTCTTCCTCATTATATGCTTTCTTAATCTTTGATGTTGAGTTTTAAATCTGTTACACTAACTGATTTCAGAATTTACCAAAGTATCTAGTTATGTTCCCATATTGTTTCATCTTAACTTATACTATCTTCTGTGTTATACCTTAATAATCTGAACAGCTTCAACTATTTATATTATTTGGAACTGTACTTCAGCTACAAAGCTAAGTCCAAATGAAAGCCAGCAAAGCCACGGTTCCCCAAGTAAAACAAATTTATTTTCAAGGAATAAAATTCTCAATCAATACAAAATATTGAACACACTTTTTTTTTGCCACAAAATTTCTTCTTCAGTACCTAGGGGGTGATATTTTTTACCATTGTTGTACAAATTCTTTGTGACCATCTCCTCCTAGCGAAATCTAGCTACCGAACTTCCTGGAGTACTAGATGCCATGGATCTACCTAAATTATCCTTGAGAGATTTCTTTTGATCATGGCAGGACTATTTGCATTACATACATTCCAGGAAAATTACATTTTCTCCTCTGTTTCATAATCTGATGCACTACCTCTTCTATTATCAGTGTCTTGTCTATTTTTGTCTCCCTAAGGATTTTTGCCCTACAGTATAGCAGCTTTTTAAAAGAAACACAAAATCCAAACCAAAACACCCTCCCCAAAATCACCCAAAACCACAACCAAAACAAACATGCCTGATCCATTGGCCTCAATATTTCATGGTCCCAAACAAGTATAAAATCTGTCTTATCAATATCTGATTTAACTTCACATCTAGTTAAAATCACCCAAAGTAGGAATGATCAGTCAGAATCTTTGCATGTTGATCAAGACCAGGGTCACTCTTCACATTACTTATTGTGTCTACAGCCAGAACAACAGGTCGCTTTCCAGTATCTGTGTATGCTAGATGTAAAGTTCAGTTTTGGAGATGTATCTTTCTTGAGTAGGCTCTGCCTGTATAATTGTTGTTTTCTCCTGCTGCTGCTCCTTTCATGCAGAGGAGGAGCATTTCACTACCTTGTAGATAGGTGGTGGGTTCCACTTAACTCTTGGGGATTATGCTGGGCAGGGCCAGGAGGTGGACTCGATGATCCTTGTTGGTCCCTTCCAACTCATCTTATCCTGTGATTCTGTGAGAACTTAAGTACTTCTCAGCTGGCACTGCAACAGCCTATTCATGCTTAATAGGCAGAATCAGAATCATGTCACTCCCAGCTGAGTATCCAAATAAACCACTAGACTCTGACTTTCTCTTATCTTTTATGTCCATAGGAATAATGAGAATGGCTCAGTTTTAGGAAAAGGGTTGAAGAGACTATTCACCCAGGAAATCTTAGAATCTATTATGAAGGTCATACGTCCCGTGCTTCACCTCGTATGAGCACCAATAATTATTTCCTTAGGTGGACTAAATACCAAGAGAATTGGAACACTGGACACATCCTGTTATTTCCTACTCCTATATCCTATTATTCTTTCACTCCTGAAATCAGGATGTAGATATCTAGTTTAAGACTGAACCGTTCTCTGGGAAAGCTAAATGTTCTGTGTTTGAGAAAAAAAAAAATAAAAATTCAAGGTGTATCTGAAGGAAAACTGATTTCATAGCTTTCAGCATGTAACTCCCAGTTCTGCTGCATATCTTCTGCTAACTCTGAAGATTTTGAGACCCTATTTAATGATAAAAAATAGCAGGAAAAAAGTAATCTAAACCATATAAATGTAAAAATCTTTTTTACACATTAGTTCCATGAACAGTTGGGGTTAACAACAATCAAAAAGCAGATAAGCCAGCACCATGATGCAGATGGGACATTTAGTCTAAGATCAGGAAACAGGAGTTAGATAAGCTTATCTACAATATCAGACCCCACCCACAATAAACTAGGCCTTTTCTGCAGATGTGTTTCTCCCTCTCTTTACTTAATACGGAATTTAAATCCTTTGTTTATCACTACATCAGTATATACTGGAGCCTTTGCACAGCATGCTGTTTTTATTGGGAAGGCAGAAAACTGGATAGCAATTTTATCATTGAACACTATCTCAAAATCCACATATAATCTAAATAAGGTTAAACAGATAAACAGAAATGACATTCATCAAATTTTTGAGTGACCAGTTTTACAGTCTTCAAAACATTCTCTTCAGTAATTGTCAGTCTGTAATAAATGAGTAGACATGCCTGTAATCTTTCAAGGAATTTTGAAAAAAAAAGTTATTTAAAAGATAAATAAAATTATTGTGAGCTGCCTTGGATGTTTAAGATACCTGTTACCTATTTAATTTAGCTAAAATACAAGTAAAGTTACCTTGAAAAGCCCTGCTGAAAAAAAGAAGCACAGTAAACTGCCCTGAGTGGACGGAGATATTGAATCTAAAAGCTTTACATGCTAATAGTTACTTTTGATAGCACCTATTTGACTAATAATTCTCATTTTCATTACAAAGTCTTGGTATTTTTTCCCCACTACCACTTCTGTTTCTGACATCTTCTCTTGCATGCTGCTTCTGGCATTCCACGTTTGCTTCAGCAGACCCCTGCAGATTAATTTACATTGTAGTCATGAACATCCCTCTCAGGGAGGATTAGGTACTGCTAATGTGTAAGACACTGCTAATCTTCTCTCTTCTGACTGGGATAGGAGCCAAGGGAATGGCTTGAAGCTGCATTGGGTAGAGGGGTGGGGATGGGAGGTGCAGTTAGATTAGACAATTAGAAAAAGGCTCTTTGCCCGGAAGGTGGTTGGGCACTCAAACAGGGTCCCTAGGGAAGAGGTTACAGCACTAGGTCTGCCAGAGTTCAAGAAACATACGGACAACACTCTCAGGCACATGGTGTGATTCTTAGGGTGGTCCTGTGCAGGGGCAGGAGTTTAAATTTAATTATACTAATGGGTATTCCATGGATATTCCATGATTCTATGAACGACTTATCCATAGCATCCCTCACCAGGCTAGAATAGCTGGAAACAGCTAGAAAATTTGCCTAAATTAATACACATGCACAAACTGCTATGTAGATAAGGAATTAGAATCTGGAAAGTGATGGCTGTTCTTTTTTTTCTTTCAGGGCACAAAAAGCAGTGTGCACGAAAAGTCAGTGGAGCCCTTGTTTGTCTCTTCTCCTCACAGCTGCTTGCCCAAAAGAGAAATAGTTGCTGTCATATATGAGAAAAGAGTGGGTAAGAGTAGGGGATCCTGAGATATGTTAAATTTAAAAACATGTATTGCTTTGAAAAAGGGTGTGGCCAGGTAATATTCCTTATAATTAATCTTCTGAAAATGAGTGATTACTGACAAGATGATATTTCCAAAAGATTTTTGCCTTTTATACATCTGTTGCCTGAACAGGCTGAGTTCCTCAGTATGAAGAGGCTGAGTGTCTGCAGACTGAATTTCATAATGGTTTAGCACATCTTGATTGAGAGTTTGCTCTAATGTAGATAAGTGCTAAAACATAGATCCCTGACTTTGTCAAGTCCTTCATTTCCTGAAAGGGCTTTTCAGAAGAAAGCCTTCATTGTTCAAAACAGAAAAATGAGATTCACCACATAGCCTGGGCTTTATATTCCTCTCTTTAATGCACTGCTGGTTCCAATCTATTTTGGTTATTTGATCCTGATCACATATTATGCACAACCAGACCAAATGGATCACCTAATCTTTGATAACCTCTAGAAATAACTCCCACACTACACAAGGAAAAGCTAATTCAAAGGAGCAACTTGCACATTCTCTCAGCATTCACATTTTCCCTGGAGGTGCCAGCAGTAAGTCTCAGTTTACTGAGACTAACTCTCTTCATAGTACTCTTGATTATCTACAAATCCCTATACAACCATGATCCATTTTATTTTAGCAGCTGTTGTCACCCTATTGTCCATGATGATACACTCAATTCTGAAATCTGCTGGTCTGTGGGTAATAGTGAAAAGTAGTCTAAAATCATTAGGTGGCTGGATTTTAGTTTCTGCTTTTTCTTCCATGATTTAAGACCTTTAGGATTCTTTCTCTGACCTGAATAATAAATAATACTTGTCATCGTTAAAAGATCTTAAATTGCAACCAATAAATGTTTAATTGTATAGAGTTTTCTTTTGGTTTTGGTGGGGTTTTTTGTTTGTTTGGGTTTTTGTTTTTGCTTTTTTAAAGTAATAAAATGTACTATTTCAGCGTTTAAGAATACTCCCTAGTTTTAATATTATGTTCTTATTCCTTAGGTGCTACAATGATATAGATACAGTATAAAGATATTAATGCATAAGTGCATATTTTTAAGTAGTTGTTTACATAATCTAGAACCTAAGACAGAAATGTTTCATAAAATGCATGATGTCAAAACCCACTTTCTTCTGCTCACACTTGCTAATGGTTTATTAATGACTTTATAGTAAGTCATATCTGCTGTATACTTTAATGAAGCCTAAGCACTGGCTTAACTTTCTAAATGGAACAATAACTAAAGATAATATAAGCAATATGAATTCAAAGATTATTTCTTCTGATAGGAAACTGAATGCATCCATGTTATCTAAAAATAAACAGAGCAGATTTTCCTTTATTGTCAGCACTAAAAATGCCTCAGATTTAAAGAAAGTAAAGAACAAATAAAACTTCAAGCTCAACATGCAACACAAAGTTTAAGTACAAAGTATCCATCCACATTAGCAATGGATACTGTGAGCTCAGGAGTTTTCAGAGGGTGCATAGTCTTCTGAGTGTACTTTTGCTTCACTCAAAATTTAAATGAGAGATAATGTTACAAACAAGAAAAATATAACATATTAGTTATATTTTGGGTAAAGTACATTTGATGAGCAGCCATTCTTTAAGACAAAAAAGATCTCGGGATTAGTCTGATAAACTTTTCTTGTGGGCGAGGAAAGTGTTATTTAAATACTGATGATAATGTCCTACTAAGAAATGAGTTATAGTATGGGAAAGGTAGTTTACATGAGAAAGGATAAACACATAGACTATGTAATGAAAACTTGATTTCAAAGACAGAAGTTGTTGAGGATGCAAACTTCATGAGGTCATCTGAGACAGTGGTCCTCAAACTGTGGTATGCAGTATTATCCAGATCTGAAATTATCTCACAAGCCAGAAATCCTGAGTACCCCCAGCCACCGGAAGTTGGCAATAGTTTTTCTGTGTAGCACAGAATTCCAATCACACAATTAAATGCCCATAACACAAATCTCTACAGTCAGCTCCTAACTGACTACATCTAACTACAGATGTAGAAATATTGTATTCACATGCAGTCTCTGTTATAGTATTAAACAAAGGAAGTATTAAAACATCTGATATTGGTGGATTTTACTCCTTTTTCAGATTTTTACTATTATCCATCATGCACTTCTGAAATTCTGTTGAGACAAAATGTTATTTAAAGGGTTATTGGGTAAGATCTAGAACTCTGAAGGTTTTGCCTGAAGTCAAATTAATGTTTAAACATCTGTGGTTTCTTGTTTTCTCCTTTGATTTTCCCTTTTTTCTTTCCTTCTTACAGCCAGTATTTTAGCAGCTAGAGCCATTCTCAACTATTTATCCTTATAATTTATTACTTATTGTTAATTATAGCTGTGCAATTTCAGTAGCTGTCCCTGTAGGTAAAAACTGAAGATTTATTTGTAATTATCCTGCAGCATGAAAACACCTACCCTGTATCATATGATCCAAATTGTGTGGCAATCTGCGATTTTCATAATGTTATAAAGTTTGAAAACTTTAGGAAATTCATAGTTATATATATTTTTTTAAAACAGCTTAGCTTTGGGGTTCTTTTTTTCCACTGTGGAGGCTCTTTCCAAGGTAAAAAATAGTGCATTATTTAGTTAAGAGAAATTATCAAGAAACTCATTTGATTTCATGGCTAAAATTTTTTTCCTAAAGGAAACCTTGCATAACAGTTTGAACAGTGAAATGTTTCTAAAGATACTCCTTTTTGATGAATCATGTGTTTGTGACTTTCCTTGGATATTTTTATTCATGGCTTCCTACTGCCTTTTATCACTTCATCAGCAGCCATCTCTTGTACAATGTCATTGCATGAGTGTAGCTGCTCCAGGATGAATGATGCATTTTCTCTAACATTTATTCTGGTTTTGCTTCCACGGGCCCTACTGGATCCTTGCTGACTTATCATAGTCTCTTTTCATATTTTGCTGGGTGACTGGTGGTTTAGCAGTATTGTTCTCTCCCAGGTCCTAGATTTCTAGGACAAACAGAAAACAAAGCAATTCACTTTTCCTATACACAACAATGCCACAGACATCCCCCAGTTCAAAAGAAATCCATCAAACTATATTTTACTTTTGGGCTAAACTGTCTGCTGAAATTCTTGCAGATTTTGTTCTTGATCTTGTTCCCTCTGGTATTCACAATGTCTGTTTCCTACTGCTTAGTCCCAGGACACCAATAATCACTGCCAGCAGCAAGCACTACAGAGAAACCCTTTTTTGTCTGTCATCTACTTCAGATCCCACCTTCAGGGCTTCAAATCAAGAAAATATCTTCTGACCTTACTTTATTTTTCTTACTGAATCCTGTGCATTATTTTTACTTTGCTCTATTCCACAAACTTTTTTCATGGCCCCAAGAATTTATACCAGCTCCTAACAGCTACATAATCCCCTCTCCCTGTTTCTCCACACTCTGTGAAAAACGTTTCTTGGCAACTTACCTTGGCATGCAGGAAAATCATGTTTGTTTGGATCTGAAGCATGTGGGACATAACAAATGTCTGACAAAAATGTCTTTTACCAGGATCTAAAATATCAGTACAGTCATGTTCCTTTCCCGAATATTTAATCCAGAGAGTTTTAGATATCTGAAAGCCAGGAAAAAAGGAGTTGATTCATATGTAACTTAAACTTGTGAATATCTAAAAAAAGAATGCTAAAATATGAGAGTGAAATATTGACTGTATTCTTCCTCCCTTGCTGGCAAAAATCCACATGAATTTTAACTGGATTTGCTGTGCTAAGTGCAGTGATATTGAATGGTGAAGGGATTAGTTGGATAAGCTTGGCAGTATAAGGAGATCTGGGTCTGAGCCTGTACTGGCTTTACTCAAGGAAAGCGATATGTATGTGTGTCTTTATCCAGTATCAGTGCAAAAAAAAATCAAGCCATCTCTTGACATAAATATTTCAATGATGTGAAAGTAAAAATCCTGCAGAAAAATCAACTTAATTTATGGAAATATATAAAAAGATTGTAAAACATTGCCTATTTGAGGTTACTTCCTAGTCATAACCCCTTTCACAGCTGTTGGGGATATCTTCAACTATCTGTAGTTCATTTAGCCTCACCATTAAATTGAACAGTTAAAAAAAAAATTCTTAGATATCATTCTGTTTGTTCTCAAATCAATCTTGTTGGTTTGCACTAGGTGTGAGTTTGTGTAACTGTGGACTTCTAAAGACATTGCTCAAAGGTCGCAGATTAACAACTCCATGTCCTACGATTTGGAATTTTCTGACTTTAAAATGTTACACTTCACTGACCCTAGTTTTTAAGTAGGGCACAAATACACGGGCAACCTTAACTCAAATTTAATGAAACACCTTCTTTTGTCAGAGAATGTCTGCATTGAATTGAATGTCCTTTCAAAAGACAAACATGGCACCTATTTAATAACAATTGAAGTTGCGCCTGCATATAAATGCATCTGCTAAAGAAACGTGGTTAGGTAACCGTTGCCATTCTTTCCACCATTCAGAACAATCTTTCCATTAGAAAATCTCACCACAAATTTACAGTGGAAATAGGTTATTGTTTTAACTTTATGAAGAAAGGAAGATGAGGCAGAGAACTGTTAAAACCTATGAGCAGAACTGTGAATAGATTTCAGGTTTCTAATCATTACCCAATATTACTATTGATAAACTTCATAATGCTTTATTCTCATCTTATTATTGCATTTGCACACTTAAAAGATACAGATGTACAGTAACAGGAAATGTGGAGAGTATCAGAAGGGATGTGTGACAGATATAATTTTTATTACTGTATCATAGATTATACAGACATTAATTAACAGTTTCAGGAAAAATATTGAAAAGAATTAAGTTACAATACATAAACTCTGTCCAAATTCCCAGACAGTAGTAACCTATCTCTTGCACTAAGAATATCAGATGAAAAAAACATGGAATTTCACCCTTTGCTCAAAAGAGAAGATCCCATTTGTGGAATGTTCTTTTTGCTTGAAGTCAAGAGGTCTCTGATACAGACATTAGAGCAGAACCCCTGGAAGCATTTTACAGTCTTGTTGTCTAGACCATCTGTCTCATAATCAGCTCTTATCAATTTGTTTCAGGGGTCAGCTTTTAATTTTTAAGGTATTGCAAGCATATTTTTTGTATAAGCCAAAATCTGCAAAAATAGTCAGAAAAATACTAGCTGAGACCCTTGTAAAACAATATTTTCCTTGCTTGGGGACCTCACTGCTACAATGTCCCCATCTGAATTTTTTTGCCTAAATGCAACTAAATATAATGTGTGAAACCTCGTACTTTTGATGGCTGATGCATTGACTTGCAAAGCAGGAGAAAGATTAAGGGTCTAATTAACAAGATATATTAGTATGGGTTAAACAATGCTCAGATAAGGAAGTAGCCAAACGAGGTCTCTCAAAAGCATTTGGATATTCCTGCATGATATTGCATCATGCACATAAATCTATCAAAATGTGTTCAGGGGAGAAAGCCTCTTTATGCATTCTCTGTGGCATATTTCCAGGGGCCCTAGAAAAGGGGTTGTCAGTCATGTCTAACCAAATTTAGATGTAAAAACAGAAAAATAAAAAAAAAGGAGCAAACTATTATATTAAGGTTCTCAAAAAATATCAGACGAATTATGCCTCTAGCCATTAAACTGTGCAAAGGACCCAGGCAAAAATATAAAAATAAGCTTGGCAAATATCAATGCTTTATTCATAATGCTTCTATTTATCCACCATGTTTTTTGGTTTTCTTTCAGAGAGATGTATGAAAAGTACTGATGCACAGGAACTGCAAGTGATTAACAAGCTGCAGGTAGTGCAAGACTGAAGGGATAAGTAAGCTTCATGCTGCCAAACACTCTGACCTGACAAAACCCTGAAACTTCTATTACTCTTGTCACTCAAATCCACATGCAACCATTGGCCAGTCTCTCTTTCACACTTATCTTGTCAGCTGAGCCTCTTGTACTATGCTGAGGATGCTTTTAATCTTTTTAATAACAACTGTATTATCAAGTAAATAAGAGATTAGTTTTCAAAACCTTGGACCAAAATTAATCCAACATTCATACTTATGAAATTCGAATCAGACTGAGCCATAGTTTTTTTAAATGATGCAAACTGTGCTCACACAAACTGACCACTGCAACAACTTTCACACTGTTTCTGGAAATTGATAACACTTATGCCTATTTAACAGAGAAATCTCTATATGAGAAGCCCCAAGCAACACGGTGTAATGTTTTTAGATGCATTTCATAAGCCTGCCAAGTTTAGTTTTTTTATTCCCCAGATTTTTATAAAGCAGAATATTCAACTTTGAATTAGAAATTGCCAAGTCATAAACTTAACAACATTTTCCCCAATTTATAAAGCTGGATTTTAATGGCAGAGATGCCATCAATATTTGACTACTATTAATTCAAGTTCTACTGTCCAGGATCAAGGAACATTTTTCAGTTGGAAGTATGATGTTCAAAAAATCAAAACCATGGTCACGTATTTCAATTACTACGTCATGCACATTTTGGACAGTCTTGTTTTCTGATTTGCTCCCTTGCCTCAGATTAAGCTGTTGATTGTAAATGTTGATTCATGAATGACTTACTGCAATACTTTGAGTTTCTTGAAAGAAATCCTTCAATTAAAAAAACTCAGCAAACCACATTGGTCTTTGCACCATGTTTTCCTGCTAATCCTGATGGCTTTGATCATTGCATAACTCAAATCTTTCCCTGTTGAGCCATTCCTCTAGATACCATCTATAAACATGCCTGTTTTTCTACAGATACTGTATCTAATGAAGTCCTTGTAGTCTCCAGTACTGTCATGGGGAGACCCATACTTCACCTCACAGACAGACTTGAAATTCTCAGTCAAAACACAAATTTGTTATTCTTAATCTGATTACCCAGACTGGAATTTAAATAAGATGATATATCAAAATATGTTACACTATGATATCTACATAGAAAATTTTTGTGGCGCCTTTCTGAGCCCTAACATCTTATACTTTAAAGGGATACTGCAATAATCCAGTAGGAAACTCAGTGTTGAACTGCATTATTTACTTTTGCCTGAGGACAGAAATTAAGAACAAAAAAAAAAGGAATAAAAAAAATTAATTCTATGTCAAACTCTTGATATAATTTTTAATTTTAAATTATATCATAAAAATGCATAGAATGTAAGATGGCATAGAATACTTTTCTACTTGAAAGATGGCCTAGTCTTCACTTATGAGAGATAATAATGACAACAATAACAATATTTTGATAAAAATTATTTCAGCAACAAAGTTCCAGTGTGTTTGGCTTTTCTATCTCCTATGGAACCCAGTGATATTGCCAAAAGATGATGCTGCTTTTATTGAAAAGGGAATTCTAGGGGAGCCTGCTATGCACTGGCTCTGACTGCTAACTAGGTTAATTTCATACTAGTCCCCTAGTGTCGCCCTGTTTTTTGTAAGACATTCTAAGCCTTCTGATATTTACATATTTGTGAAGAACTTTCTTACACACTTTCTGTAAACAGCTCGCTGTTTTTGCATTCCTTCATAGAGGAGGAGAAAAATTGATGGACTGTTTGTCTGTCCAGTGTCTTTAGAGAGGTGGCACTGCCACCGTTCAATCCACTGTCACTTTTGGAAAACTATAAATACTGGAGTCAGAAAAAATAAACTCTCTCTTCTCTTCTGATCACCTGAGCTGTGGTGTGTGTCTGTGTTCTTTCGTGTCCTATAGCGACACCGTAGGAAACTCATTATGGAAACAGACACTCTGACACCACTAGATTTTCTGTTGCCAGTACAGAAATCCTCATTATCATCAAGATTTACTCCTTTTATTGCTAAGGAATTTCCGTGAGGTAAAAAAACCCCAACAAACAACTCACTAAAAAACCAAAACATGAAAATAAACCCCAAACAAACAGAAAAAAACACCACATTAAAAAAAAAAAAAAACATATGCTAAAATATGTTTCTGTGAAGCCACTTTTTTTTCTCTGTACTTATGTTCTCAATACAGCATATGGAGTTCTGTCAAAGAATACAGCTTTATCAGCAGTAAATTGACACTATTACAATCCCTTCACTAAGAGAGAGGATGCTACAAATGTAAATGTCTTCCAACTATTCCAGGCCGTCTCAATGGAAAACTTATTTAATATTTCCCCTGTAAAATATTTATTCATCTGTGTACCATGTTATGTTTATCCTGTTAAATGCAATGTTTTCCTATGAAAGAAAAAGCCACCTTTTTAGAGGAATGGACGTATTTCTCTGTAAGACCAAGTAGACACAAAACCCTTTTGCTTAGAAATTTTGCATTTCCATGTAATCTCTACAAGGAAATGGCATTCACCATCCAGAACTGGGAAACAGAAGAATGATTTTCATGATGGTGTCACAATCCGCTTTAACATCAAGGTGGAAATCGTGATGGTTCGAGGGATCTTGAGGTGCAAAAATAAGAGGCAAACAGCAAGGGACTATAATTTCAACAAAACAATTAAGCACTTTATTGAGTGCTGATCAACTCAGTTATGCGATAGAGGGGAGAGAGAAAAAGAGAGCAAAGTAGGGAGAGAAAGAGAGAGAGAAGGTGGGATATAGCTACCAATGGCGAGACGAAGTCCTCGTGGCCCAGCCAATAGACACGTCTTCTTCCGTGGGGAGATCTCGAGAGCCCCTTCAGAGAGTCACAGTTTTTAAGTCTTTTGCCAAGGCAAATGGCCTCTGGCCAAAAGGCAGGGAGATTTATGGCCTATTGTGAGCAAGGCCCATAGCTGATCAGCGCAGTTTCAAGGAGCAGGTATGTGCTGTGCCGTGGCAGTATGCATGCTGTACTGTGACGGTACCTGCGTGCTAGCTGTCCTGCCCAAAGCACTGTACCATGGAGCAGAGCAGTTACAGTGATTAGCAAACATCTCCCCCCTCAGCCAGGCCAGGGTGTGTTTGTGGGGTCTGTCTCAGTCTCTGTCCCGACGATCGGGAGGCAAAACAAACGAGATCTTTGGGCCAACCCTTACAGATGGCAAAAGGATAAATATTCTATGAGGCACAGTTTTTCCTCTAGGATTATACCTGTGTGGGTGAAGTGCTTGCCTGTCTTGTTGGTTTACAGAAATTCTGTTCATCTGTGGTAGCTGCTCTAAAATACCTAATTGATAGATATCACTGCAGCTTGATTTTCTTACTCAAGCATATGCTTCCTAGAGTCTCATATATGGAAGGAACATAAAGATTTCCTTTCTCTTTTACCTCTATATCTCCCCTTTGGTCTGCTTCTGAGCTCTACACGTAGTGATTCCAGGGTCACCTAAAAACATACTGCATTCATTTATTGGGCAGCATTTTCATGGAATGGTGAGATTATGAAAGATTGAAGAAGTATATAAAGCAAAGGGGTCCTTGTCATTGTAACTTAATATTTGAAATAATAATGTTTTCACTGTAAAGAAATGTTCTTATAATCATCATAAGTTTGTATATTGAGTCTGTTTTGATGCAACAAGAATTGTTTGCTCTGTTTACACAAATTATATGATTTCATAATTCAAATTGGCAGATTCAAAACTGTAGAACATATATATGAATATATGTATGCTTATATATGTATAAATGTGTGTATGTAAGCATAAAACAGAAAAAAAGACCCTGCAACATAAAAAATAGGTAATACTTGTAAATCACGTTCTGGTTGAATATTTCTAGGGAAAAAAATGAAAAAGCATCACTTGGAATGGAAATAGATCTTCTTATAATATGAACTATTTATTCATAGAAATGTCATAATAGACATAACAGTAATACCAGCATGCTAAGAGCAAATTATATTTAGGAGCAAGTCTGACCTTATTTGTCACAGACTCATTTTTCACTTTCAGTTTTGTTACTAATAATTTTCAGATAAACAGAGGAAAAATTGTTGAATTGATGTTGTAGTTTATCAAAAGCTAAGGAACTGAATAATTTAAAGATTGCTATTCTTATTGAAACTACCTGTGTGTCCAGTTTAGGAAATATGTGACAGAACCTAAGGTTTCTAAAGCAGGCACCGTTCTTTTGTAAGGTACACACACAAACACACACATACATACACATACCCCAAGAGAACAGGCAGAGCTCTGGACTACATGTCTTTCAGCGGTTAAACTGGCTCTTTAACTCAAGACTAGAGCTGTAAACTTCCTTCTGAAGAGAGGCATTGCAAATTATGCTTCTCTCTTGCCTGTCCTTTTCCTTGGAAGGAAAAGAAAACACCTATCAACTAACTTTGGTTCATGGCCATGCTTGTGAAGCACGTGTATTTCAGTATGCTGCAGAGATGGAGCAATCTCTCAAGGACAGAAAGAAATCATTAAAATTTCATTAAGGGTAACTTAATTCAAGTAAGGGTAATTGTCTGTTTAACACAGGACCTGGGAGAAAACTGCTTTGGTTCTGTCTGTTTTTTCAATGGGAATGTTAGGCTAATTTGCATGACAGGAAATTGAAGAATAGTGGCCATGCATAGGTTATATGGGTAGGAAAAAAATGCTTGAAAAATAAGTGAGAATACCAGGTGTTCAGAGAAAACTCATGAAAAAAATTTAAAAAATAAATATCTCAGGAAAGGTTTAACTATTCTCAACTTGTAAGATGAAGAAACTCAACATAAGCTATGTCAACCAGTCATGTGATAGCCTCTTGACAAAGCACTGAGCATTGGGAGGTTGTGGATAATCAGCCTGAAAAGGATCCTGGATTAAAGAACGTCTGATGTTTACTGAAAATGTGGAGACTTTTCTAACTCACCTGCCCTTTGTATATGCCAGGTGACTGTCTTAAACATCAGTATCTCCATGCAGTTGCTTCTCTTCATATAAATGACTAAATATTCTTGCTAGAGAGAAGGAAACTGTTCTGAAACTAAAATTTACCCTTGTGAAGAACCACAGTAAAGGTGAATTCTCTTCTTCAGTTATTATCTATATCTATGTGGAAAATTAATTGCAACAGGAGATGTGAAGACAGACCTTTTCTGCTTGCACAGTTGTCTCCTGTTTTGGGTATTAATTTGAGAGAAGAGGCAATAAGATTAAAAAATATTAGTTAATAGAGCATGAACAGGACTCACCTTGTAAAAGAAAAAAAAATCCATAAGGAAAAATCTGGAATGTATATTATTTCAAATTTTGATTGATCTGAACTTGGCAATAAACTTTCTGCAGAATGATCCTCTTCTATTCTGCTGAGTCCTCAGAAGTTTGGTTCTGAATTCATGATAGTGTACTAACTTCTTGGAAGAGAAAAAAAAATTATCTTTTTTTTGCTTTCTCTAACTCTGGTGTTGATGTCATATGTACTGACACAGTACTCACAATGTCACAAAAAAAATAAAACAAACCCCAAAACAATAGCATTCTGTAATAACCTCAAGATAGAGAAGTTATGGAAAGAACAATGTTAAATAGGGCAGACTTCTACTGACAAAACTTATAACTACATTTGCTGAGGAAGGCATTTTGCCTCATTAGAAAGTAAAAGTGCAAGACATTTGTTAAGATGAAAGATAATATTTCCTATTTAATAAAAAACAAATAGAAGAGTTGCCATACCAACAGGGTCACTCCAGAAGTGAAATTACTACATATTTCATATTTCTAATTCTAACACAAACATAACTTCTGTTTTATAAAATGCAAATCACTGCACATTTTCCACAGTTCATGCTGGATACAGACAAAAATAATGGCCTGGAATAAAATAACTCTTATATTCACTGCTTAAGAATAAAAGGATAATGTTCATTAATTCTACTGAATAAATCTGCTATATCTAAATCTCCACTTAGTCCCGATACCTTTATTTTCCTCCTTTAATATATGAGTGTGCTTTCACTAAACCACATCAAACTTCTGCATTTTAAAGTTGGACTTGAGCTACTAAACATAGAAGGTTCAGGTTTGCCACCTTACTCTCCTGTGCAAAAATATACAAGAAAATGCATATTTATGCACCTCATTTCTCATCAACCTCAATGATAAGCAAAAAATAGCAAGAAGCAAAAACATATAATAAGGGCACATGGAAGAGGAAAATGCTTTTCTGTCCAAATGTTGCAAGGTGATATTTCTGACTGGCAAACAGCTGACAGTGAAATACCTCACGGTGTTTTCATTAGGAATATGCAAATTGTTGATACAAAAATGTTCCAGACCATTAAGCATGCTAAAGTCAACAATGATTTTATTAAATCATCCCAAAAACTGACAGGAAGGTTATGCAGTGTCTGAAGGACAAATCTTATGTGCTTACAATGGCTGAGCAGTGTCATGAAAAAACTATGCTGGAAACGGATTTCTCAGGCAACAATAAATCTGGAAATACTACAGCCTTAACTGATAAAATAATGCAGAAAATTTCTACGAACGTATACACTGCAATATTTTGGCTACAACTGGCTTTTAACCTTAATTACATCTTTACAAACAATTCCTTGCAGTCAGATTTAAGCACTCTGATTTTTTCAAAGGTAGGAAAAGCAGCATATTCTGCAAGGAAACTGAAAAACTACTTCACTAACTCATGACCCGTTAGATATTATTCAACTCCAACAAATTCAACTCCACCAAAAATTTGTTTTCTTCCATAATTACTAACCCCTCTTGAAACAGCAGAAGCTTTGCAATAAGAGTACATTGCAGAGAGATAAGCTGTGGATAGGGTATGCAAACCCTCCTCCTTGTTAGTGCTTGCACTAGAAGTAGTTTGTTCAATCAGTAGCCCCAACTCATTGTTTTGTGGCTTTTTCAGGCTTTTCTTTTATAAACTGCTATGTATAAACTGGTTGATTTCTCCTCAGTTAAAGGCTTGTATGATAAAATAGTAGCCAACAGTCTGTGACAAGTTAGCTATCTCAGAAGTGAAGTGAAAGTTGATAAACCTTCCATCATTAAGGAGGATTTCTTCAGGACAGTACGTAGGCCAAAGAGGTGGCAGAAATACGAATGGCAGAAATACCAGTAGCACATTACTGTGGCTGAGTTAGACACTCTAAGCCACCTTTAGAATTGATGGATGAAACTAGACACCTCAAGGGCAACTCTTTGGAGCAATTTTGGATCACTGTATTAAGGTGAGCTGAAACTTTTCTGTAGCATCTATTTTTCCATGTTGATTAGATGGCATAGATAGGATAGATAACTAAGACTAAATTTAGTGTCTAATTTTCAAATACCTTTTATGAAAATTACATACAATCCTAAAGACTATCCTGGAACATACTAAATTTATTTATCCTTTTGATAAATTTATCCTTTTGATAAAAACATGCAAAGCACATGCTCTGGAAATTATATATCTGAAGGGAAAGCAATCAGAATTTGAAACACAAAAAAAAAATCTCAATTTGATTTTCTACTTGTCCTAAGCAGTTTTTTATCTCTTATTATGCCATACACCCTTCTCCATGTTTTTTACAGTTTTTTTAGAGGTGTTTGTATTTTCAGAAATTAATAAAATAGTTATTATCTGCACATACCACTTTTACATATTAGGATTCTTGTGTTCCCTGCTTTGCTTTATACTAAACTCAGATTGTCAGGGAACTGACCATGAAAACCTCCCTAGGTCTCTTTTCACGTGGAAACAGTTACACTGATGTATGTGATTGTATTTACACATGAAACTGTTTTTCTTTCTAAATGCATTTCTGTGCTATTATGAGTCTTGAATTTCGCCTGGAGATTTTTAACATTCACTCACCTATGAGTGTGAGCTTTTATAGTGTGGAAACAT
>VXBU01000879.1:47374-67861 GCA_013400315.1 Bombycilla garrulus | reverse complement strand
ATGATAATGGTAAATTTATTATCTCTGAGGAGAAAGATCAAGGCTATTTGTAGAAGGTATTCATCTTACTGAAGAAACAAACAAAAGCTTTGCCTTACATTTCTGAAGCCAAGATGGCCACTCCTTTATTTACTGAGAGACACCCATTGAAAGGCTTTCCTTGTGTATGACCATAAACTATTAAAAAAACCTGTGATGTGTAATAGATTGTTCTGCTGATTTACTAGCTTAAAAGAATCCAGCCACATCAGCAGGAAAAATGCCAGTTATTTTACCACAACTACTTGAAAATAAGGCATGAAACATTTATGTTATCATGGAAAATATCTGCATTCAGATATTCATTCCCAGTAACTTGGAAATGTGGCAGTTATTTAAATAAAGTACAGATACTTCATAACTAGGCTTATTTACACAATTATACATAATATCAATTCCACTTCATTGTTGTTTCTCAAAATGGGATTTCTGCTCTTAAATGCAGAATGAGACCTGCATTTTAATCTCTGCTCCAATTCACACAGGGGAGGACAATGTTGAACGTGGCTCTCTGCCTCTCAGAGAAACATCTCTCTGATGTTGAGCTGTCCCTCTTCTCTGTTAATTCCTCTCTCTCACAAAAATGATTCACAGTCATCTTGATGAGGGATTCACTGTCTCCCAAACACCTTGAATCAATCTGTTGTATGAAGTGTTCTTCCCTTGGTGAAGAGAATTAATACAAAGCAAATGTCGTCACCAAAGCTTACAGCAACCCTTTCCAGTCCTTGTCAGTGCATTTTGGCCTTCTCACTTCATTCACAATCACATTTGTGTACTTCATCTGAACATGTTCCCGGTCTTTTAAGATGCAAGGACAGAGAAAGGTTTTCCAAGGTTCACTGTCAAATAATACCACCTATAGAGAGTGCTTGATTACAGTACAAGCCAGACTCTCTTGCTATCTGAAAATATCACATCAGCCCAACAAGAAAAACAAACAAACAAGAAAAAAACCCCACAAAAAACACACACAGACACACACACAAAAAATCCCCAAACAAACAAATAAAAAACTCTGGCAGAGAAAGTTGTTTAGTTCCAAGATGGATTTCTTTCATATAAAAAAAAAAAAAAAGATGGTTTTATAGCACAGAGAACCAATGTTTATCACTGTTGAATGAGGCAGAGAACAGTAGACAGTTGAGGAAATTAATTTAGCTTCCTCAGGATTTAGAGTCTCCAGGACAGCAACTCACAAAACAATAGCAAGCAAAATCTGGACAAAATCCATGCTCTTAATAATTTACTTGACTGGGTGGCTAAGGCTGATCATCATCATCTCATCTATGCAGATCAGAGATCTTTTTATGCAAGACCATTTAAAAAGCTTTTAATACAGTATATACACCCTCCACGTAAATTTATTGGGAGTTGTGCTTGTAACTGGCCATTGGAAAATGCAGTACAGCATCTTTTCTTCTAGTCACAAAGGAGACCTGGATTTCTCAGGCTCATCAGTACGTGATTGTAGCCCTTTGGGTTTTGTTCTGAAAGAGAAGTCCTTACGGTACAAAGCCCTTATGATAGATTTGTTCTCAGATCTTCATTGTTAGATGGTAATGCAGGGCATAGAGCTGTAATTCAAGCTTTTCCCACTGTCATTTTTGCCAGTAAATAATGTACTTGATTCAGTACCTTTGCAGCTTTATATGGCTGTCAATGCACTAAAAAATAATAGGTTAGTTAGTGCTCCTGCCACAAGTACGAGAAAGTTATAGTGGGAAGATCATCAAAGGAATCAAATGTGTTACAGTTATATCTTATCCCTCCTTCCCAACTTGGGATCTTGATATCTCAGCAAAAATTTCTTACAGATTTGCTTATCACTTTGAAAAACTAGAAATAATATTTCTCAGAGAGACCCTATAAAGCCATGTCCAGGAGGTTCTAAAAGCAGCAGGCCGATGATTTACTTTTCAATGACAAAAGGCTTGATCAGCTCTTCTTCACTTCAAGCCATTATTCTGTGAAGTACCTCTCACTCCAAGTCTCAAAAATCATACTGAAACTGAAAGGTAAAAGCACTGCATGGAGAATTACCCATCAGTTCAGCCCTCTACAGATCCACATTTCTACTACAGTCAATGCACTTGGTTGAGGATGTACTTACAGCCTTAAATTTGTCTTATTGAAATAAATAGTATAAGCATGTAACTGATGATCACCTACAAATTTTAAAAAGTCATTTAACATTCCTTTAAATAAATACATCTCAAAACCATCAACATGGAGTGTTGTGAGGAAAATTACAACAAAAGAGATTTTTTTCAAGAAGTAATAACATGGTTCTGGATTTTAAAAGCACTATTACAAATGAATTGTAATATAGTTACAGTTAATTTAATTAATACAATTAGATTTTTTTTCTTTATGTATCGTATTATTTGTTTCAGAAACCTGCCATCTGAAAAAATCTCTTGTCATTTTTGTTGCCCTTAAAAAATTGACTATAGTAATTTTCAGCCAAAGACTCACATATAATACTAATGGTAGGAATTTGAGTAAATTTGAAAGCTACAAAAACATTGTTTAGAATTAAATGTTAATATAAATATCTATTAGGAATTAAATAAACTGCCATATTTCCCTGTTGATATTTTGAATGTATCTGTGTATTTCTCATTTTATTGTATTTTTATAGACATATTGTCTCATAGTGTTTCAAAGGATGATGTCCATAACTTTAAAGAGAAATAGATTTGGATACCGGGTTGTCCAAAGATGTATCAGTTCCTCTTTATAATTCAATAAGCCATTCTGTTTTACTCACGTATCTCTAGACTAATTTATTACTTGGGACTGCTATTTAAAAAATGCAATGAAGAAATGAAAAAATGTGATACCATAGGAGTGACATCAATAGTCCTTCCAAAGATCTATTGTGGGCCTAGGATGAAGGTGTCATTACAATCTGTCGTATTTATGAAAGACTTGTTTAAAGCTTCTCTTTACTCACTTCTGTAGTTCTGGGTTAATAACATATTCATAGTTCTTTGTTTGCACCTCTGTGATCTGGTTTCCTCTTTTACATTCCATTTTTGCTCTAGTGTCCCTGCAGCATTCCCATTCTAAAAAAATCTGCTAAACATGTAGTGTAGCAGAGGGTAAAAGAATAGTTTACTTCAGCTGTGAAGGGGAAAACCAAGCCTTTCATGCTACCTTTGCCCAGCCCTTGTTATTGAAACCAGCCTGATGTTATCTGCTTCTATCTCCTTACCCATTCATGTTTGAACATTTTGTGGATTAGGGGAAAATGTGGACAGCAGTAAAACCTTATCTCATTTGTCTGTGTCTATACTGCTGAATAAAGTAGGACTAGAGAGCAAGCTCAAACCCTGAACTCAACCATTCATACTGCTTAATAATTTACTTACTCTCTGGCATGGTTTTCACATGTACCCTCTAACTTCTGGAAAATTGCATTGCAAGAACCAAGGGCCATTCCCCCACCCAGAGCTCTCTCCACCCTGCAATCCCCTACTAACCTACTACCACCTCCAGCACTACCACTACCACCTCCATTCCATCAAGTGTTCCACCTTCAATACACCCACAAGCCCTCAAGCCCTGTCTATGAAAACTCAGAACCAATAACAGATGCCCTCAGTAACAAATGCTGAGAACAACATTCTGGCCCTCAACATTCTTTCATTATTTTAAACATATTAACTGAAATATAAAGAAAATGAAAAGTCATTACTATGTCTTTGGATCCAAACATACCGTCCCAGGCACAGGCCCAAGGCTGAGAATATTATGTGGCTGTGGCCAGTCTGCGTCAGTCGTCCTCAGAGCTGAAGCGTGTTCCCTGGCTGTTACAAGTAGGAGGTGTCACCAGTAGGGGTGAAGATGCAGGTCAGTGTTACTGCTGATGCAGAAAGTCACTAAAATTGACAAGGCTTAGCTATTCATGGGTCATGCATTCTTAGTATGAAGGCCTGGAGGAGTATAGAGTTTATATGAAGGGTTTGACCAATCAGTTTTCCTTTTCATTGTATTTTATTTTTAATCTAAAGAGACTTCACTACAAATTTTGGTGTCAGGCTAAGGAAAGAATTAAGAAGTGTTCAGCATTTTTAAAGCACATCTTATGCTACCTAGCCTTTGAATGCAGCTCACTATGTAAATATGTTGCAGAGAATTATGTCTTTCCCTTCATTTCCAACAACCTTAAATCCACAGCTTTCATATCTCAAGCAAACTGCCTCCCAATAAAACTGTAGCTTAGCTTGGGGCTGACAGTGATGTCCTGTCGTGGCCCCTCCGGAGCTTTGGCTAGCTCTTTATGGCACGGTGTCTGGCGCTGCCCACCCAGGTGCCCAGAGGGGTCACACAACGTGTGGGTTGGGTAGGAGCTGGCAGCGCTGACTGCCCAGCCTTGCGAGCCCCTGCTCACTGTGCGGGTGGCAAACTGCAGACGAGACGAGGGCGAAGGAGAAAGGAGCGATCTTGGCTCCGGACACAGTTGAACAACAGACAGATCATTCAAGGGAATCCAAGGAGCAAAGAGGCAGAACAACGCTGTGCAACAGTTTAAGTACAGAGCCAGAACTGAGGGGGGAGGGACAAGGCAACATCCAATAGGGGAGCAGGTGGGGAGGAGAAAGGGCAGAGGCTGGGGATGACATCAAGGGTAAGGGACAAATGGCAACAGAGGGCGGAGAAACGGGGGTCACATGGGCCAATGGGGCATCAAAGATTAGGGGAATTCCAGGGGGGTGGACACTTCATGTGGGGAGTGACAGGGAAGGGTCTGGAACAAGGGGAGGGGTTTGGGTAACCAACAGCAAGGGGGACAGAACCAGGGGAGGGGTGACTATCGGGAGAAGCCAATTTTGAAAATCAACGGGGGGGTCGGGCAGAACTATAACTGAAGGCGAAAACAAAATTAGGGGCCACCACATCATCCAAAGAAACCAGCTAGAAATGTTGTTATTGGATAGGCTTCATAGTGGGTGAATGATGTTGCTGGCATTATTCTTTTGTTTTAATCCTATGCTAAATGTGATGTGCATAAATTATCAAGGGAGAGATTAAACCTATGTACATTACCTTCCACCAGGATGCTCCAACCTCTGAGCAGTGTCACAAGTGAATGCACCCCAGTAATCACATTTTTTCCAGGCAGTGGTTTCTGAAGGAAGAAGCTGTGTCTTCTCATAGATTGAACTCTCTCTTACCAGTTCATGAGACTGTCCAACAAGCAGTTTCTAGACTGGATCTTGTGGGAAATAGTCTTTAGGTTTCTAAAACATAATTGCGTTCAAATGTTGAGAAGGCAGTGTTTTTCAAGACAAAATAATTCTGCAATTGTATACACAACTACTACAAAGCTTTAGACAGAAAAAGAGGGGCTCATTACATACAGACATCTCCAGATTCGGAATACCAGAAGAGTGTGTCTTCTGAAACATTTTGATCAGTTTCAGATATGGAAAGCATAGAACTGAAAATTCAATCTATGTGCATCACAGAAAATCACTTTTAAAGGTCTTAGCAGAAGACATTGCTCAATAAAAATAATATAAAGGCTACTATCTGAATTAGAATAGCTGTAGGGAGCAGGGAACTCAGTACTGAAGGAGATGAGAATTATACTCTTGGTTTGCGTAGGAAGTTGAAGAGGGGAAAAAAAGTGCAGGGAGAGAATTTGCATGGCCTCTGCAAATGCAGCAAAAGATTATCAGCTTTGCAGAGAATAACTACTTGTCTTTTGGCAAAATTCTTGTGGTGTGCTTCAAAAATAGTTCTCTGCATGAGACATCCCAAGACTATTGTTGAATCAATGGTTGCCTGCTGTTGCGAATGGCCTCAATTAAGAACCAGGGTAAACTCCATAGATGGATGAAAATGCTTGTGTTAATATACTTCTTAAAGCTTTATCTAACTACAATAGTGCAGTGAAAGAAAATATTTCACTCATAAATTTATATCATTAATTCTTTGAATGAATAAGTTTTATCCTTTCTTGAGTCAATACACGGTTAATAGGTCAATAATTACAGGGAGCAGCTTGAAGCTTGAATAAAAAAGGATGATATATATTCAAAATGCTAATTCAGAGCTTAATTTTAAATCAATGTCAAAATAAGGTAAATATGTGAGTAAAGAGAGTAAACGGAAACCTTGGATATGGCTAATACTGTATCCCACTTCAGTAGAGAGAGATCATTAACACTTATCAGATAAGAGAAGCTCTAAAATGCATCCATTCGGAGTGAGGAGCTTTGGGAAGAAAATATTGAGAAACCCTGGGAAGAAAAGTTTACTTTAATGCAGATGTCCAAATCTTAAAAATAATTGAAACAACATAGTCAGAAATAGCAGCAAATTGAACTTGGTTGCCAAAAATGTCCTTTGAAATCCTCTTTCTGAGACTTACAGAAAGAAACCTTTGATAGCACTGTGCATGCATACTTCCTCTCCCAGAAATTTTAGGTTCTCAGTAAGACACTTTCATGGCTTCCCTAGAAACTTCAGAACTGCATAATCAAGAATAACTTTAGTTTAAAAAATATAATTTACATCATTCATGCTCCTTCTTTCAAAAAAAGTTTATATAGAACTAATAGGTTAAAATGGCCTCTTGTGTCCTTTTACTAATTTGGATTTAATTTAGGCTCTAATCTCATCCAGAAACTGAAACCATCAGATTATGAAAACTCATTTATTCTTAATTTTCTGTGTGTAAGTACATATGTGAAGGTGGGACAGAGAAAAAGAAGACTTCTGTATTAAAGAGGTGATAAAATGGCATGAAATAGGATCCGATGTAATTCTGATTGATGTCCCTTTCTTCAGTCTGCAAAATACTGACATACATGACAAAATCTGTCCAATTAGAATCAAGGAGATCACTACACTCCATAAGCAGAGGAATAGAGGGAGCTACTGCTGTACTTGCAAATTGCTGTTTTTCATACAGTCATGATCCAAATTTGCAGTGCATAAGGTATTTTTTTTATATTTTTTCCCAGAATCTGCATTTAAGCTTTTCAGTTCTTAAAGTCAAATGTTTTTATTCTGTATGTCCAACATTTAGTCCATTTGACAAACGAGAAATAGTTCTTCCCCACTTTTCTGTAACTGCAGTAATTTAATAATATGGTGCAAAATGAAACATACTCCATATCAAACACCCTTATTGTGTCAAGTATTCCCAATTGTATCTTTTATTTCTGCTCCATCTTCATCCATTGAAGGACTGCAGCTATGGCTGATGTCAGATAAAGAGACATGAGTAGAGATGATGATGATGATATTTTGACGAAGTATAAATTCTTCCACAAAATGCATTTTCAGTGCTTTCAAAATGATGTGAGCACAAGCCAAATGTGCTCATTACCAGAATTTCCAAAATTTCATTACATATACACAAATGTAGGACTACCATTATGCCTATTTAATCTATTGCTCCTGACATTCATACAAAATATGGCAGTACATGAGTCAATTCCCAGTTTTCTCACAGATTCTAGGTTAACATCCTAACTTCAGGGTGAAGTACAGAGCAGAAATGGGAGAGCATTTTTAGCTTTAACTCTGTTGTGTTTTATTAGTGCTTTTAAATCTAGTGATTCTTGAAAGGTTTTCTGAAGCCCATAATAGCAAGCTATTGCTCTCTCTGACTCAGTGATGTCTCCTATAAAATGGAGTATCCCCAGCACGTAGATATCCTAGCCATAAATTTCTCAGCCTTCACATACTCCACATTGTGCCTGTTATGGTTCTTGCCTGAATTCAGGTTTGTCCTTTTTCTGACTGAGGGTAGGAATCTGAAACAGTTTATTTCATAATTTAAATTATTTCTTTCTCCTGCTGCTATAGATATTCTGACGATAATGAAGAGGAGAGAGGAGATGAAGCTTCTCTTAATTCTGGTAGAATTGTCCTCTTTTCAAAACCACTCACAACTTGGCATTTAGGATTAGAGAAGTTTAAGATTTAATTCGCTTAAGCTGAACTGGAAACTAAACCTAAGGTGCACAGTGAAAACGGATGTTATGACATTCAAACAGAAAGAAATATTTGGCTTTTTCCAGCAGCTTTATTTGGATCTAGTCTATCTTCTCCTTTGCTTTTTCTTACCTGTGCTTCAAGAAAATTTTTTATACAAGGCCACAAGACACTTTAGTCTCAAACTAAGTGATTTTTTTTCATCATTCTGGGACCTAGAGTGGAAAAATAAAACCTCCAATTGCAAAACACTCGTTTTTCGTAACAAAAATTATTTCTATTGCTTAATTAGAAGCTAAATTAAAAAATCAATTATTTGCACAGCCATAACATATAATCAGCCTCATTGACATAAAAGAACTGAAGTACACAAATAAATTGAAAACTATATTCCTCTGTTATTACAGAGATCTGCCACAAGTAATTTTAGAATCACTTATTGATCTTTCATTATTAAGACTTAGAAAAGCACTCATTTGCAAATCTGAACACTTCTGAGTTCATCTACAATAAAAATAATTACCATACCCCTATCAAAATGAAATACTCAGTAAAACACCAATAAATTACCCCAAATATATATTACTCCAGTATAGAAAGAGATTTTCCTCCATCAGAACTTTTGTGTTGGATTTCCTTTTCTTTTTTTTGGATGGTGACCTGTTTGTTTGGGTGGCTTTTTTCTAATGCTTATAAGCCACACTATCTTCACCCGTTTTGTTCAGGATAATGAGAGAAATTTATGACAAAATTAATAAATAAACACACTTTTCTAAGCTAAAAAAATTAACTCTATATTCATATATGCATAACAAAACATGAGTGTTGATTTATAAACAAAAAATCAGTCTCGTGTTCACTCAAAACATGAGTATTATTTTCCTACTTTCTCTCCTTTAAAAGTTCTCACTGAAAAATGAATGGAAATTGAATTCATTATGTATACATCCAATTTGCTCCCCTTTGAGTGTCATTGCTTTACTTTATCTGACAATTCTAAATGATCCATATCATCACAGGCAGGCAGGGTTTTTAAATGAATATTACTTCTTTTACTGTATTTTTATAGCTCTGGTTAGCTAACTTTTTATGAAATCTATAAGGAACAGAGAATGTAGCTGCTGTATGTAGAAGAAAAAACTCACCAAACACCAGTATTTCCCATCAAAGCAGAAAATAGCTGAACATTGAATATTTCTACTCGTGCCAAGTCTGAACACACTCAGCAAAGGGATGTTGCACTTATCAGAAGAATATCTTCTCCTTGAATATCCCAGCTCAGCTGCCAGCTGAGGGCAGGTCTGCAGTAGCTGCATTGGTAGCCTGGGTTCATTAGCCACAGCTTTGGGCTTGTCAGCGAATAAAACACTCCTGTTCCTGCAAAGCTTTATGGGGGTTCACATCATCTGTAAGAAGATTCTTTATATTTTTGTAACTTACACAAAATAGCAAAACTGTGCTAGTTTTTAGGTTCTATTGGATATTATATCCACAGTACAGGATCCTCTCAAACCACACTTTTCAAATGGAGCAAATTAGCAACTTCGGAGTACTCTGCAGTTAAGGGAACTGACCAAAAAAGTTTTGTCTTTATGTTTAGGTGCATACATTGGTGGGCTGGCAGGACCAGGCAGAAATTTCTCATTCCATCTAAAATAAATCAGGGAAGATATATCAATGCTCATCTTTTCCATTTTTGTTTCTGTTCAATGTTGAAGACTATAGAAGAAAAACTATTACCCTCAAAATTCATAAGTTATGCATGCATAATATGACTTTTTTGTTTCATTTTCTTCTGATTAAATAATAATGTGCTTATCTAGTGCAGAAGTATCACCCAAAATTTGAAGTCTGGGATAAGTTATTGTACTATAGACATAGAGTGCATATAACAAACTACTGAACAGTCAAAAGTCAGCTAAAAGCAGTATGATAAATCTGGTTTGAGTCCACTGCTTCCTTTTTACATGAAAAAGGATGGCAATATGCAAATGAGGGAAAAGTCGGAAATAAAGAAATTTAATTTACCTTTAGATTTTTAAACTGCTGCTGTTTATACTTGTACTAACACATTGGCTTGTATTTATAGTCAATAGAGACAAACAGGTAGTTCCAGAACACAATTCCATTGACCCATTTCAGACCTTTCTTTCAGACCTTTTTGACGAAATTAACTGTGTCCTTCAGATATCTATTTCTAATCATTGAGAATAAGCCAAGATGCTTGGCTCCAATGTGGCTACTACTTCACAAGTTTCATTTGGTTTTGTGAATCTCATGTAGAGTAACTGAAATTCAAAATGTCACTGGAAAAGGCTCCTCCTCATGAAGGAACTCTTTAATCTGGAATGTTTGTGACCTTGCTGACCTTTCCTATGACCTTACTGCACACACAGAACAATATAAAGCGCTTTGGAAGGGGCTGCTATATATTTCACTGTGCCTGTAACTGCAACTCATCACTGCTTAAAAGAGAAAAGATAGGAACAGTAGCTTGCAATCAGAGATGACAGGTCCTCTTAGCCATTCCTTTGCCCTCAGCCAAGAGCAGGTTTATCTTCTACCAGAATTGTCAAATTGTACTTTTCCATGAATGTAGTTAAATGATTTTATGAATTATTACTAAAAGAAACCCCCAAACATACCAGGAAACCTAACTCTGTGATGTTCAGGTACCCCAAATTTGTGAATAGGTGGGCTCATGAGAATAAAAATCCTGACAAAGCTGTATTCAAATGCTTTGGCCATTCTAACTGTAGTAGTGGTAAAATGTTCCTACATTCCATTTTATGGTCATGACAATTTTATATAAAACCTATACCCATGATTCCAGTGATCTGTATGGGACAGAAATATCTGTAGATCTCGATGGCTAATGTGCAGGCTAATGGGAGCTACAGGATAATAGTCTGCCCTTAATTCACTGACTTCTTTCAAAGATCCAGCTCTCTGTGCAGCCTATTAATCTACTAATGAGTCAAACCATTTCTAAAGTATACAGGCATCAATTCCAGCCTTGCAAGAATTTGTTTGCATCTCACTGGTTTTCTTCAATGTCAAAGCACTATCCACAGCATCAAGCTAGTCTATTTTAAGAAGTGCTTTCAGAAAGGATGTCCTCATCAGAAAAGATTTTTTATTTAATAGGAAAAAAAATATACACAGTATACAGCACAGATGAACAAAATTATAATGAAAAAAATTCTATTGACATAAAAAAACCACCAAACTGTTTAATATCCAATACCACACCACAGTTCTACAGGATATTTTCATATTGGAAAATTGAAAATGTTTAGAGGACTGGTTCTGACCTGAGCACTACCTACACAGAGTCATTGGGAGGGGTTGCAGACAGCTATGGGTTCTCTGCATAGATCATTTTGAACTGCATTTCTTTTCCTCCTTTTTGAGCTATTTAATTGCCTGTTTTTCAATTGCCATATCTTTGTGTCAGGGTCCGCAACCATCGTATAAAGCAGTAATATCCTCTATAAATAGAATGGGAAAAATAATTTCTTTTCAGCCAGCAGAGATAACACAGCTTACACATTACGTCTGAAAAATGTACTTTTCAGAGAGAAACAGGGCTTTCATAAATAGTTTTTGTTTGTTGAAAGAACAAGTACACAAGACACAGCAGAGTATCCTAACTAGCCCACAGGTTCTAGTTTCCAGCCAAAGAAGGAAAACCAGGATTACCTTTCTATAAACTGTAACATGCCTGTAAAGTCATGGCTTCAATTTAAGGGCCTCACATTTAAAATAAAATAAAATTACTGGGTATCTGATGTATTTGAGGTCAAAGATTTATTATGATGTACTTAGTATAAACAAATTTTTAGAACTAAATCCATCTTAAAAGCTAATATTTTTTAAATACCTTGGCTATGATAATTTCTATTTGAAAAGTCACACAAGAAACTTCAAGGACTTTGTTTCCAACTAGCTGTTTAATTCTTTCCTGGGTATGTAAGGTTCTTATATAGCTTGTTCATTCTATATTAGAGCAGCTAATACCTAAGTCCTTCTCCTTTTGGCCTCATCTTCATCTATTCAGGTATGCTGGCTGGCTGCCACTGCTCTGCAGCTGTCTAGGCTCTGTCGCTGTAGCTGGGGCAGTAGCCACACTGTGTAACCTCAGTTTGACCACAACTTGGACTGTATTTCTATTGCTTTCTGGTCTTATTTATGGTTGGATTCCAACCTGTTCTGTAGTATATTAGCTGGAGATCTTTAGATTAACCCAATGCTCTAAAAAACCCTTTGGTGTCAGTGCTACAAGAAGCAAAAATCTCTCTGGGACAGGGGATAAATGACTTTCCACAGTAGACAGAATCACTACAAAGAAATGAAAAAAAAACCATTTTAAAGTATTTTTTAAATATTTTATTCACACGCAACTGTAAAGTAAGTAAGACATTTGGACACAAAATTCAGAATAACCTTCTGCATTAATAAATGCAGTGTCAGATTATTTCAGGTTACCAACTCAATTAATCTCGTTAATATGTTAAATGCATTGAATAAGCCTGAGAGATCCAGGATGTACATCGATACACATTTTCAGAACAAAGGCACATGAAGATATCCAAGATTGCTTTACCTGGCCAATAGCTTCGAGTACTGTTGTATGATGTGCATGCGTCACAGCAAATGACAAACGAAGATCCAACAATTTCACGGAATCCTGATTTGTCTTTGGGAGAAACTCAGGAAAGTTCTTCTCACTATTTTTTCCAGGAACTTAGTGATTAAATTATATTTTGAAATTTATTTTTCCAGTTTCTGGGAATTTCATCCTGTATAGAACTGCAAGACAGAAACTGACAGTACATTTCAGATTATGCCATAATTTTTGTCTGTGTTCAGATGGAGCTCAGACAACAACCCAGTTCCCTCTGAAACATATGCAAAACAGTTAATCAGCAGACAAAGTACCAAGAAGGGTCCACAGATTGCATTGACTTTGTTGTCTAGAATAAAAGTTTATACATATAATTTATACCTGAGCCCTTCCCTATGGATGCATAAGATGTCTCAATTGGCATCTAAGTCTCACCCTGGACCACAATAAATTGTTGCAGAATTCAAGCTATTTATCAAGAAGTAGATATTTGGATACCAATTCAGTATCAGACTTCTACACCCAAACACATTATTGACAATGAGACAATGACTGACAATAAAATGTAAATGGGAAAAAAAAATATTATTACTGATTTTGTAGAATAAACAAAACAGAACAGTGTGATCCTGGGGCACAAGCAGAAGTTCCATCAGGCCTTATTGTTAAAGAACAACAAAGTCACCAAAAAGTAAGAGGACATACACGAACACCTGTAAACAGATTGCCATACTACATATTTGTTGGGGAAAAGATTTGGATTAAAAATCCGGGACCTTCCCCAGAAAGAAAGTTGACTTCTACTTCCTCATACTACACTTTAGAACCACACACATAAATATTGTGTGTTTCCCCTTCAAAAGTCTTCTAGTGTTGCTTTGTGTTAGGAGAAGAATTTATTTGGTATGTGTCCCCCAAAATGTAGACACATATTTTTGACCTATTTAGTAAAAAAAGTAAATACATTATATACTGATGATTTTTACAGTTTTCAAACATGCTGAGCAATAGTATTCCAACTGTACTTCTAAGGTTTTACCCACTTTGTAAAAATCTGATTATCGCAGAAATGAGCTGCAAAGTAAACCAGGATTTTAAAAAGAAGACATAATGACATTAAGTGAAAGCTCTTCATGTATATTTTTGATCAGATACTCCAGTGCTTTCATCACAATGAATAATAAGTGAAGGACTGAAGATTAGTTTGATGTACTCATGGTATTCAAGAAGTTCATTATGTTCTGTTTAACTGTTCAAGAGTTGGACTGTCATGTTACCTTTTAGTGCAGAATATGATCCCATCAGAGTGTGCTCACTGATGCTTAACATTTTTGCAAACCCAGCTACTCTCAAAGGCCTTATTCAGAATATTATAGCTCAGAATGGTTCATATGTAGTTCCTTAGGCAGCCCAGCTTGCATAAATGGAGGGGTTTAAGTGCCTCTATAATGAAATTCAGAACCCTTAAGGGGGAAGACTTTTCCTTTCTCCTGATGGCAAAGCAAATAGCTTTGGAACACTCAGGCATGTGAGTCCTCCCAAACATATTTGTCTGAACAGTTAATCTAAGTCCTGTGACTATACAGAACAGACACCTTCATCCTCTGAGACTTAGAGCACTGATTTAATATTTGAGCACAACCATATAATGAAGGATGTCCCTCTTCAAACACAATTAGCAAACTTGACCACAATGAGTTTCTAAGACCTTCCTATGGTAGTACCTAAATCTCAGAGAGTTATATAGTGTAAGGCTGAGCTGAACTATTTATTCTTCACTTTTCCTGTTCAATCTGGATCACAGCACAGAAAAAGACAGCAATACTCAAAGGATTCATAAGAGAGGAAAAAGTGAAATAGATCTGTTTATATCCTAATTATAAGGATGCTTCCCTCTGAGTGATGCTTTCTTACTTCTGGCTCTGCATATTAATCTAAGTATTATTTGCACTGTTTGCAACAACATGTTGTCAACACCTTTTTAGACTACAATTATTGATATATTGGATTCTTACATAATAAATATTTAAGCAGATTCTGGAATTTTATCTAAAAAGAATTTTTTTGGCTATTTAGTTTCATCTTCTTTTAAAAGAAAATAAAAATACAGAAGTCAAAAAGAAAATTCTTCAGCTACCTAAGAAGTTTTGTAATCTAATGAAGTTAGGCATATTTTACAACACAAAGGTAATGTGCAATTGTACAGTTGCATCTAAACTGAGACACTGATATAAAAAATGGCTCTAGACTGACTGAAGTCTATCACTAGCATTATAACGGGAAGATGAATCAGGCCTCAAAACAGCAAATGATTATTTAAAACTTCATGCATTTTTAAGCTTTGAAACTTTGTCATTTTTTTTAATTTTAGCAGTCATAGAATGATATATGAAAGGAAAACATCCTCAACAGTCAATACATAGAAGCAGAATTTACTTATGTGCACAACTAATTCATGTCCAGTATCATAGTAAAACAAATATTAGAACAATACATAAAAAAAACCCCCCAGCAGTTACTTTTTAAGAATTAGAGTCTGTTCAAATGTATCATATTATTTCTGCAACCAGCAACATGGACACATGCTAATTTTTTATAAGGGATTTTGTGAATTTAATATGTTGCTTTCCTAGTTACTGTACTGTAGCAACTAATACTGTAACTGCTACTGTAATTGTAGCAACTAATACTGCAAAAAAATTTGATACATGTGTTTGGCTCTGTTTTTTCAGTGTAGATGGACAGAATTTTTTAGACAGAATTCTTGGAGACAGATTTTTAAAAGCATCTTTCAAAGTAAACTGAGCAGCAAAAGTATTTTTTTGGTTGGTTGATTGGGTTTTCGGGTTTTTTTGTTGGTTTTCTTTATTTCATTGTTATTTGGGTTTTTTTTTTTTTTGTTTCTTTGTTTTGTTCAACTCCACAAGAATTAATATTACCCTGGCACTACTTATTTCCTGTGAACCACCTGAGTGGTTTAACAAAATAGACAGATGTCAGTGGATCAATTCAAGCACTTTTCTGGTGAAAAGATGCCACTATCTTTTTTGAAAAAAGCCAAAAACTTATTCTCTATGCTCACTCTCACAAAAATATCTCATGATCTCTTCCTACAACAATAGTTCTACAAGAGATCAGAACCTAGCAAGAAGAGTTACCAAATAGTATCAGATTCCTTGCATGTTCACGCAAGATTTCACACTTTCTGTAGTTAGAAATTTGAGAATCATGAGTGCCTTGAACAGAAAGATGGGTTTTAGGACTCTTTTAAAATGCAGCTACTAAGATCAACACCTTCTTTTACTCATAGACATTGGCCTTTCCCTCCTTTCTCTGTGGTCATGGTAAAGAAAACAGAAATAGTTCCATTATCTTAAAATAAATATAAATTACACAAAAAAAAAAAAAAAGAAAGAAATTACTTGCCCCAATGACAACCATAGTCAGTGTGGAAAGAATACTACTGATTGCATGGCAGTATAAACAAAGTAGCATGAAGGGTAAAAAGGGCATGTAATTAGTTTTCTATTTTGGCAACTGTAATTTGACAAAGGGCCATATTGCTCCTGGGATTTTGGTTGCCTCTCTTTCAGCAGTAAAATCCTTCTTTACTCTATTGCAATAACAATTTGTTTAACTGAATATGCCAAACTGCCTTTTCAACAGCCAATTGAGTGTTACTTCAGAGCTGTCAGGCATGAACTGCCGCTGTAGTTTCAGTGATATTAGACAAAGCACTGATCTGGGAGTTGAGTTCATCAGAGACCTACCTGAATTGTTACTACCCTTGTAGAATAGAGGCTCATTATCTCTTCCAGGTTTCCAGATTGCTTTTCAATTATCTATTTATCTTGTCCAGTTCTACTAACTGCTTCAGCTGATAACTGCCAGCTGCCTCAAATTCTCTGTGATGCCTGATAGAGATCTGTCCCAGTTGAGTCTGTTCCTGTAGTTACAATGTGCTGTGTTCTGTGTCACCAGGAGCTGCAAAAGAAAACACTTTGATTTGGCCTAGAATATACATGGTGGATGGTTACAGAGAAAAGTAGCCTCAATGGAAAGACATGCTTTGGATATATATTGCCACAGAATTCTACACTCTAATTATATTTATATGAATTTTATCACAAAACTTGAAGTACAGGTACCATTTTCACAAACAGGACTAGGATTAAATTTCATGCTAGTGACAGAGCTCTTTGTGTGTATGAATGAAGGTGGAGTGAGACACAGGCTGACAATTATTAGTTGTTGATATAAAGCTTACAGAAGGTGGCCTAGATGATTTGCCAGTATGATACTCTTGTTATTATCCTGTGTATCACTTGGAGATGAGAAGAATACACACCACATCAGCCTGCTTATGGACACAAGAGAAGTTTGAGTTGTGTATTTATGGAACTGAAATCAGTGCAGAAAAAATAGAACACAATCAGAATGTAATCTGACGTAGGCCAGAACGACATGTTTGTAAATATGCACCCTTTAAATTCAGACTTTGTGACAAGAAGACATATTCTCTGTAATGTAGCAGAGAAGCTCTAAGCTTAGAAGAAGACCTGTAAAATTCTGGATTCAGATAAACTGTGTGATGAGTGGTGTGTGGGGAAAAAGGACTATTCTGGTAGGGAACTCATCCAAGGTTAGTGGAGAGACTTATAGAAAGTACCATCAGGTACTCAATATTTGTTGCATTTTCTTTAGTGAAAAAATAATATTTACAAATCTTGTACATTAATATCTAAATAAATAGATTATTATGTTAATAATATTATGTTATTATGTTAATAACTAAAAAAACTAAAGCTGTTACAACCAAAACAGGATAGTGTTTAACATGCAACCTCACAAAAAATTATCTATCACCAGACACGAAATTAACAACCAGAGAGGTGTCTCTTTTCATACACATATAATAGATAAGCTGATTCAATTTCTTCTTAACAATTAGTTTACTGAAAAGTACAGAACGCCACACTCCCTTACAGAGACACATACACATGCACATAGAGCTCTGAATCTTTAGTATCTTCTTAAGATTCACTCAGAAATTATTAAATACTATCACTCAAACATTTTTAATTTGAATAATGGGCTTCCTACAGCAAAGGTGCACCAAGACTGAAAAGATGCAGAATGCCAACACGGTTTTTTTCAATCAGCAACTAAGAATCAAATCACTTCAGCACCTTCACTCTACAGACAGTCACAGAGGAGTGTATTCACTTAAAAGCATGATATCACTGCACAGTCCAAATAAAAAAATTAATTCATACATCAACTTCTATCTGACGGCTCCTGTAATTTTTGCAACTTTAAGCAGGTTGCAGGCACTTAACACCCTGTATCTGAACTTGTGCTGACTGTAAGCCAGAACCCCACACTGTTATACCTGCAGCTGGCTTATGCTCTGACTCTGCCTTGGACTAGAAAAAGCAATGAAGCACACAGCAACAGTAAGTCCCATTAAGATCACCTTTCCTATAGAGTGCTCTGAAAGGAGGTATTAAAAGAAGCTGCATGAGGCACATAGAAGATGTTTATGCCTGTAAGGGTTAAAGTATGATAATATAATCTGTTATTTATATATGGATGTATTATATGCAGTATAATATAAACACAAATTTATTTACAAGCACAAATACACAACTTATACTGTATGTAGCACTGTGTTACATAGAGCATGCAGCATGTACTATGTAGTACAGCAAAAACTGTGTGATATACCTTAACATATGTGTACAATTATAAATTTTACACTGTGTAGAACTTATTGTGTATAATATATAGTAAGAATTTATAAGTTAAAATATTTATTTTTATCTATATAAATAGATGTTTATTTCAGTTAGGGCATATCAGTGGAGGAAGTAGAACTATGCAATGAAAACCAAGTATCATTTCTATCTTCATGTATTTATTTTTCAGGTCTTTTGAAAATTACTTTCCTAAAATTAAATAAAACAGTACGTAAACTTTACTCTTTCACTGTAAAGGGCAATGTAGGCATGCTTTGCACCTTACAGGAACTGTCTGAGGTCCTATATGGCCTACAATTTTCTTCAGGTCATAAAAAGTGTTTGAATATGGAAGACAGCTTTAGACTGCTGTAACGCTAACTATACAGCTTTGATTTCAGCACTGGCAGCTTTTTTTACAAAAGATTTTACATCCAATTTCAACCTAATTTCAACATTTTTGACCCTGTAATTGTGGGCCTGACTGGAAGAGTTTGACTATGGGCATCAGTACCCAAGCTTTCTTTGCTTGCAAGTCCAAGAATCATGGCTTAGTGTTCATTCTTCCTTCTAACAGGCTTAGTGAGTCTTTCGCGGGTCCTTAGTATTCCAAAGCCTGTAGTGTACCTGCTGCCAGGGCAGACACTGTGACTGTGAGGGTGCTGGGCACAGGCTCCTTTGACATACTTGCACAAGAGATGACTGATATTGCTACCTAAATTAATGCAACTGCGGCTTCCACTAGCTGTCCTGGCAGTCACCATGTTTGCTCCTAAAAATGCCTGTGGACTCAGATATATAACTCAAGTACTACTTAGCTTATGCAATGTCACAAAAATTACTCCACGCTGCTCAGTTTGTTTCAGGAAGAACAGTGTTTGCTGTCTCTTCCAGTGAACTACTTACTGTTCCTTATGAGTGCAGTGCCAGAATCTACCCAAAGACTGTAGAGCCCTGGCTGCCGTACAAACACGTGACTAAGTATTCCCTCCTGAATCTGGAAGACTAGCCCTGGAAATGGATGATACATAAACAGTAACAATAACATCCTAAAGAATGAAGTTATGCTAAAATGTTACATTACTGATATTTCCAGGTCTGTGTCTTCTGATTTAATGGTTATGGTTTAAAACATGGAAAAGTTCCTAACACTTCTCACATAAAAACAAATCAGTTCATAAGAAAAGGAGACAAAAACCCCCCTGATTTCTATTCATTTGTGCTTCAGACAGCAGTCCTCTGTGGATGGATTTTTTGATGTAATGGGTATTGCCATTCATGTTGCTAGTTTTTTGAGGGGTGATATGCTCCTTTCGTTCATTGTGGCTGATTCTAGCTAAAGGATTCAAATGTTATTAATGAAAAATAAACAGACAAAAATAAACGACACAAGTTCAAGTCTTTCCTTCTTTTATTAGCATCTCAGGAAACTAGAATACTCCCAGCTACAGCCCAAGTTCTCCTCCTGTCCATACACAGGCAGTTTCAGCTACTGAAATGCCTGTAATGATCCTGTTCATAAAGTTCTAACAAAGTGTTTGCAATAAAGTTTTTTTTTTGTTTTTTTTTTTTTAATTATATTAATATTTCCTTTTGTACATTTCGCAACACAACGTCAACAACTATAATTACCCTAGTCTCCTCACAGTACTTAAGTATTGCACGTAATGTGCAACCTTTAGACAAGAATAGGTATTATGGTAAAGGCTTTAATTATGCAATTGCATGATTATGTTTATCTCTTTTCTTACAGGATTTTAGCCTTAATGACAGGATTTCTGGATAAAGTGGTCACTTTCATAAATATATTCATCATATGTACAAAACACTTCTCATAACTTTTTATTTTCTTAAGGAAACAAAAAGGCAGCAAATGCTGAGGTGACCAGATTTTCACCAGCAACTCGATGCTGACGGGCCAAATTTCAGTTCCCGTTTCAGAAGATGAAGATCCTGCGTTAAGCAGAAAACGAATTCCGTTAATTTACTTTTTATTTTTCCCGTAACACGAGAAAACTGATACACTGGTTTTTAGACTTTCGGTGGACCAGAGAGCGCAAACTGCCTTTAACGTGAAATACTTGGCATTCTAAGCGCTGAAGAGGAGGAGTTCGGGGTGGGACG
>VXBU01000879.1:30026-46442 GCA_013400315.1 Bombycilla garrulus | reverse complement strand
GATCCCGCCCCCGCGCCGCTGCGCGCGTCCCCGCGGGGCGGCGAGCCCGCCACCGCGCCTGGAGAGCCTGCCGCTGCGCCCGGCCCGAGCCGAGCCGCGCTCCTGGGCCCCTGCCGCGGAGAGCTCCGCCGAGAAAAGTGGGCGGAGAGCAGCGGAGCACAAACCGTGCCGCCGCGCTTGCCGTCATCAGACACGGGCCTGCAAGAAGCTCTGTGGTCGAGGTGACCTTGGAAAAGGTGGATCTGGATGGAGCCACTATTCACCATGCCAGCTGTAGTTCTGTGCTCTGGGCTGCTCCGAGTCCCACAACTCTTGCATTATTATCTCGAAACGCTGCTTGCGTTAGTTAATGGTTGTGTACAGAGATCCTGGTGTAAATAGTACCAGAGCCACTAAAATCATTTCGTCATTCTCTTTGCTTGACCTCCGCTAGCGTACTGTCCTTGAAGGGAACGGTTTGAAAAATCTCCCTGGCAAGGAGCGATCCTTCAGGGTTCATTGTTGTTGAAGTGGCCCTTAAAAGGCAGTAAGTCTTAGGAGAGGCTGAGAACTTGCCCTGTTCACCTTTCAGAGACCAAAGTGTACCCTGGTACTCCTGGGAAAGCGCATTACCTTTCAGTCCTTAAGGATCATGAAACTGACACAAGTTCTCCACTGCTTTTCCAGTGAGGTGGATAGGAAAACAAAACAAAGCAGAAAAACATTTGCAGGTACCTGGATTTTCCAATCCAGCCTGAGCTTTCAGTAAAGGAGTCTTAATGGAATAGTTGCTGAAAGCTGGTTTGGGGAAAAGAGCGAAATTAAAGAAAGCTGGTGCCTCATGAAGGTGTCCATTCTTGTTTTATTGGTCTCCATAATAATCGCTCATGTTTCCATAGTGGCTTCCATCTGTGGCTCTCAAGTTACTGATCAAATAGTAATGAAAAGGTGTTTGCGGCTTCCATTGCAGGAATGGGGCCATAAACTTAATCACACATCAATTGAGCCAACAACTCGAGAGCCTTAGCTCTGTCTAGATGAACCATGACAGAAAAGTTAGTCGCTGAGACAGAGGGATGTATACTTACATTTAAAAGAAGGAGGAAACTGACAAATAATTCAATGAAAGGGATATATACTTTAATGTACAAGTATTAAATATGGGAATAATGTGTAAGTGATTCCCTTTTTATTTTTAAATTGGGTCTCTCCTGTCTCCTTGCATTATTGTCTGCTAATTGAATAGTGTACTTGAGCCTGAGTGCTGGACTCCTTCTATGTGGTGGAATACATTTAGAGATTATACTCCAGATGTTTCTATTATTTGTGCAATTCATTACAGAACTGTAACTCCATGTATCTGTAAGGGCCCAGCTAGCGTAGTTTGCAGCATAGTGTTTACAACATAACTGGCTTCAAAGCAAAACAGCTGATCATTTTGAATAGGCAGAGGGGTGGCTCAAGGTTATGGTTTAATTTTACTGCAGCTTTAAATCATTTTGTTAGTGAAGAAAACCTGATTTTATTTATATAATGGAGATGCAGAATAACCTAAATATGAACTGTGGTCTTCATGGAAGGTCTTTATGGATGGTGGAAAACCAAATTCACACATTTTATAAATAGGAAAACTCTTTTGATTGTGTAGTGATACAGTGATCTGAACAGGTATTTTACATGCAAAGGGGGAGACTTTAAGATATTAAAAAAGTAAATATCAAAAAACCCCAGAATGTAGTTAAATATTGTGGCTCTGCAGCTGCAGTAGGGAATGAAGGAATTTTTTTTCAGCAATTTTCCTTGTAAATAAATGCATTGTTAATAGTATATTTAAAAAGTTTCCCTCGTACTCTTTAACCTAATTTCTTCTGTCATTTTTCTGTAGTGTAAATTGTATTTAAGCTCAGTCAGTTTTTGCTATGGCAGAATTCTTATTCTAGAATCCAAGTTTTATCAGGGCAGGAGATCTTTGGCCAGCCTAAAGTTATGGACAGGCAAGTTAAGGGAGAGAAGAAAAACATTTCTTGAATCACAAGCTGGTGTTATTTAAAAATGTTTTTCTTTCATTACTCCTTTTTTTTTGGATGTCGTTCACTACATCATACTTCTGTTTCTTGATAATTTATTTTCCTGGCTCTCAGCGCTTTTCCTTTTTCTTCATTTTAGAAAAAGTCTTCTCTGGTATCCTTTGTTTCTTAAGTAAATTATCTTGTCCTCTCTTTGCAATGAGGAGGTGGCTTTATTTCCAGTAAATATGGTTATTATTGGACCCATTTTATTTCAAAGAAAGAGGCTATGACTCACCTCAGTTTATTTCCTGTTGCAGAATCACATTATGCTTTTGAACAGTTGCATTTTTCTTGAGGAGAAATTTGCTTTAGCAAGTACGGTATCTGAATATAATTCTCAATTAAATTGTATCACTTAACACTATTTGCCAGAACTTAAGCTGTCAATTTTCTTATGTGAGAATCAAGATGAAGGTTCTTGGGCCATGCTAATAATCTGAGCTATTATTTTATGATTCAAGATTGGTATAATTACAAAACTGTAATTATCTTTTGAGTTTCATTAAAATGTTTTGGTCATAGCTATAAATCATTGATAGAGAATGTTACCAGTTTCTGTGTCTGCTTGTGTGATATATATATGGCATAATGTTTGCACAGCACCAAGGAGGAGGTTAGATAGGAAAATATGATGTAATTGACCAACTGTTTTATGTGTCAAATGAATATAAGGAACTGGCTGAGTCCCACATGCACATCTCTGTCCAGACCTGCATTCCTTGACTTGCAAGTATTTGTGTTCTGTTGGGCCAGTTTCTCTAATTTTATTGTGAGTCTTGGAGCATGTGAAGAAAAGTTTGCAGTATTCAAACAAAAGTAATTTGGCTACAGGAGTAAGGAGACAATATTCCATGACTTAAGGAGTAGAAGATGTTGGACAAACTGACTCCAGAGTTCTATTCAGCTTTACAATCTATCTAATATTTTTTATATTTATTTGTCTTATGGTCAAGCAATCAAAATCTTGTTAAACTCTTATGGAAGAGCAAAGGGTTGTGTAAATAGGTCACGGTGGCTGATGAGCTAGAAAGAGTCACAGTCTTTATCACTGTTTGTATCTTTGCAATCTTAAGATTTTTAATTCATACTATTTTTTGGGGGGGGAGACAGGAGTTGGTGGTGGTGAGGATGCAGATTCATCATGATTAGCTCCTTTTGTAGATCTTAGTTTTGGTTTATGTGTTGTCTTTAAGTAGTTCCTTTATTTGTATGTTTTCAAGGTCAAGCTTCCAGTTCCATACTAATATTTTTTTATTTTTGGTTCACAATGATTTTCTGTCTTACAACACGTATATGAAGAGCTTGATATAAATTAAGAGGTTTCCATGAAGAACTGATAAAAACGAATAAGCATTTCCAAAAGGATATGAACATGACTAGGCCACTTTAAAAGGTTCCCAAAAGTGAAAGAGGAAAATAATGGAAAAGAATTGAGCCTTATCACAATATACTCTTTTCCTTTGTAGTTGTAAGACTTAAGATCTTAAGAAATGCAGTTAATGTTAATTCATAAAGGTGGGGAGCTCTAGAGAACAAACTTAACCCAAGGTTTTTGTTTTCTTTTTATTGAGTGTTGATGCATGTTCTTCTAACTTGTGTCATGATTATTGAATGTTAACTATTGAATGTATTTCAGTTCCACCCAACAAGAAAGTAGTGCTTTGAGTAATAATGTAAATCGTATAAAATTGGCTATGAACTTTAGACTGTAGGAAACTTGTACTTTTAAGTCGCCTGTCAACAAAACACAGGATGCCCGAACATTGTAGAAGTTGGAATATTTGAGAGTAGGTGGATTTGACATTATTTTCATATGGTTACTATGAAAGGTAAAGACAGTATCAAACTCTGCAAAAAACAGTCAAAGCATAAAACTCTGCAGACTGGAGTTGCCCAGTCATGCAGCATTGTTTGAAATGTGTTTGTTTTCTTTCAACATGAATATTTGTATCCCCCAAAAGAGCACGTTCCAGTTGATTTGGCAGCAAGATTGGTAGTTAGTTCACTTTTATCTTTCTTTAAGGTTTTCTAGTGGAGGACTTGTGTGTAGGTGATGATCAGGGTTCAGAAAGCATGTTGCACAGAAGATGGCTCAGAATGACTGTATTTCATAGCTTTTCTTATTTATATGTTTTAAAAGTTCTGGTCCTTCAGAGTAGCTTATCTTCCCATACCTTCAGGCTGACTCCTGCTGCAGCTTCAGGCATGATCATTGAGACCATTCAGGTAGACCCTTTTGAAGGCATGACCCTTCCATCCTCCATGGCCTCAGCATTAGCAAACTGTTGGCACCTAGGGACAGCATATACAACAAAGAGTTGTAATGGTGTTCAAAATGTGTTTGGCATCAAAGAACTTCAGCATTTCTGTCACTGTGTTGGTGATAATGACAGTGCAATGAGTGCATTGTCTCTTCCAGATGGTCTACGGTTGTAATCAAAATTAGTAAAATCAGTCACAAAACAGTAGTACATCATCCCAAAGTATAGAAATTATTTTATTTTTTCCCCATAGAAATGGGTTAGTTAAGGTTTTAACGTTCATACTTGCCACTCAGCAGTTCAACACTCTTGGAGTCTATGGTACAAGCAAAAAAGAGGCAAAAAATGATGAAGTCTAGATTTGTCCATTATGTTTTAACCTCATAGTGTCACCTTCAGAGCTTTAGTTTTCTGTTTGTATATTCTGAAAATCAAGAAATACTGAGAACAAGTTTTTATTTTAAAGTACTAAAACCATGTGTAGAAATAAACCAAAAAGAAATCCTCATTTTTGTGCTGACAAAAATGGTGAAAGCATATATGCCAAAACGCGTATTGGATTTTTTTAACATAGCTAGTTCCTACTGCAATGTATTTAGTATTTCAGACAGAGAAATGAGCGTATGCTCACTTCCAGCATATGCTTTTGTAATGAATTGTATTAGAGTGTTTTTTTAAACATTTGAAATTAGGTTCTGTGTGATATTCTTTTCAAATCTCTGAGATAACAATATAAATACTTGGTGGTGAAGATGAGAAGTTTTGAAGGGATGCAAGACTGTGTTCAAACTACCATCTTTAACAATTTGGTTTCTGAGAGATATAGCTGGTTTTCTTTGCTGACCTTATTGAGAGATGGAAATTGGAACCTAAAAATACGGGATATTTCAACAGTTACCTGTGCTATTGAATTAAAAGGCCATAGGAGTTGTCATTACAAGATGGAGCTCCTAAAGTTTGCATTTTTCATATGGCACTCAGGATAGGTTCACAAAAGAAGCCAAGAAAAGAAAAATGTAATGATGCAAATAAACTCTCCTTGACAATGTAAGTGTCTGATTTCTTAACAACTGGAATTTTATGTGCTAAATTCCTTGATAATTCAGCCTCTGCTGAGTATACTTTCCACTGAACAGATCTTTTATAGAGTTTAATTGCTTTTGCATGCTCTGCTGGGGATGGATTTGGGTCAGAATTGGGATAGTGGATCCTGTGTTCTCAGCAGTGCCTCCTGATGATGGTAGAAATGGAAGTTGTTGAGATATATGCTGCAAACTAGAACTGAAGACTGGTTTCAAAGATAGAAGAAAGTGTGCCTAGGACAAAGTTTCAAGCAGGCTGAGCAAGGAGGTTACATCTGGGAGCAGGTGGAGAGAGCTGAATAGACTATGGAAGGAAATCGCTGCTGGAAGCTGAAGGCAGCAGTGGGCGTATCATCCTATTAACCAGCCCTTTTTTAGAACGTACATCATTATAATAATTTGTACATAGTGCTAAACTAAAGGAATCCTTTCTGCCCTGAGGAATTTGTGAGAGCTCTACTCTTTTTATCACACAGGGATCCTAACTTCTTATCTTCCATTAGGCAGCCTCCTTCCCTTCTTCTCACCAACACTACAAAGGCGAATCAGGGAACTCAACAGCACATGATTAGAAACCACAACAATATATTTTAGCAAGGAATGGCAAAAGCTTTTGTATTTTTTGACCTCTGGGTTGTATATATAAAGAAAATAAGTAGAAAATAATATGCCGTAATAACCTGTATTTACAGAGCATGAAGTATGCTTTATATCTGGGAAGAAAAGAAAAAAGATAACCTTCTTTCTTTTTCCTGTGCAGATATAATTATGTTGGCTAGAGGCATAAGGTAGGGTTTTTTCTTGTGTTTTTCTTATGTAGTTATTCAAAAAGATATGTTTTGTTGGAAACAGGGGTGCATTATTTCAATTTAGTTTCATACACAGCAACACTAGGACATTATGAATGCCTTGCATGGCCTGTGGTCTGTTTCAATTTTATGCTCTATGAAAATAATGAAAACGTTTTTTAAGCTAAGGAATATAAGCTCATATGAGGTAGAGAAATCCAGGAAGGGCATTTTTAAGTGACGCTTAAAAGCAATGTGGTGATTTCTCTCAGTCAATTAATATGTCAGTATTGCTTGATTGGCATTTCCTCTCTTTCTGTGACTCCAGGTCTACACTTGAGCTCCCTTCCTGTGATGTAGTTCTACTGGGTTATAAGGGATTACTCATGGTTTACACCCAATAGTGGCTGAAGAGACTCTGACTGCTTCTTAAGACTGTTATTTAGTCTTTTTGATCACTTGCTTTGACTTGCCTGATTAGGTTAAATGGAAATTATTTCTAATAATGATTACTGAAATGATGTCTCTATCTCCAAATAAGTGCTTTAATGTGTCCGTCTTCTCTGCCATTCCCTTCTTTATTTTGGTGAGAATTTTGTCCTTCTTCCCATTTATTAGAATGAAAACCAAGATACAATAGCAAGTTAGTATTCTACTCTGCTGATCCTACTAGCATACTGGGTTTTCCACACTAAAACTTGAAACTGCCAGTGAGAGTTGTCACTTGTAGGACACCTTTCATTTGATACTGATGATACTCCTCCACCATTACCAGTACTGGTGTTTTACCATGCTGTTTTTATTTAGAGTTGCAAATGTTTACATTCTTTATCCTTAGGGTTTTTAATTCTGCCTTTCAAGTGTCATTATTAGGGTATAGAAAAAATGTAGCCTTGGAAGAATGACATTAGTAGGTGAAAACAGAGTAGATGGGAGAACACATTAACCTGAGGAAGTAGTGTTTTGAGAAGTTTTACAGAGGCAGATATCTTCAGCCTAGTAGAAGTGGAATGCCATGTCATGTTTTCAGTCTGAGCAGGTTTTAGCTGTCATCTGTTTTTTTTAATTTTTTTTTTTTTTTGAGAAAGGAATAGGGGAATATTGGCCTTTGCTTTCATGATTTCTTTTTTCTAATTGTAGGCCACAGGGAAGTTTTTGTTGTTGATGAATAGATCATAATAGGATAAAAAAGCCTGTACTTTCCACAATTAAAATAAATTCTTCTTTTGAGTGTAATAGCATAGACAGGTGTTAATGAAACAGGATGTTGTTGCTTAATTGGGTAATGAGCTTGCAGTTCTGGATACACTTCAGCATTGCTGGAATATTATATACATAAAATGGTGACTTAAATTGTATTATTCTTAATGAAAATGTATTTTAGCTATGAGGCCATGATTTTTTTTTTCTTGCATGCATTTCCTGAAAAATTAGCAAAGCTACAGTAGTTGTCATATCCAAGCTTACTTTGGAATTATACTTCAGTTGATAGTTTAATTGGACTGAATTATATGTTTTATTAAACATCCAGGATATGTTTTTAACTTCAGTAAGGTAGTTATAAATTTCTTCCTTATTTTTTTTCTTGTCCCTCAGTTTTATTACCGATGTATAAATACAACAATTTTTTAATGCAGGACCATACTCTTGTGATACCTAAATTAGCCACCTAAATTAGGCTCTCTAATTTCTGCGTTAGTGGATCCTGGGTAAGTAGGTTGTTATCTCTTAATAACTGAAGCTTAAATCCTACTTTTAAATCAATTCCCTCTATTAATGAACATGTACTGGATGAAAACAGAAGTTATAACTATATGTTATTCTATAAGTACTTTGAACAGCAGTTATAGTTTACTTCTCAATATGGCAGCTATACATATACATAAGTGAGTAGGTAGTTTTCCAATAATAATATTTGTATGTATATATAAAAATATACAAGTTGATGTGAAAATAGGAAGAAATATGCAACATGTTGCATAAAAGGAGGGAAAGTGGGGAAATGAAGAAAGCCCTGGAAGGGTGCAGTTATATTACTTTGATGTTTTGGGAAGTTCCTGTGTTGCAATATTGTGTTTACAGCCTGTAGTAAGCAGCCATAAATACCATATATATATGTGTATGTATTTTCCCCATGATCCTTGTGACCTCTTTGGAAAGTTCTGTGACCAGGTGCATGGAAGGTGTAGTGGGTAGTGATGGGTGATTTTGGCAGTACAGGGGTGTGAGAAGATGCAGAATTTGAACCAGCTACAAAAACAACAGAATCAGATGCTTGGAAGAGACATTTTCAGTGCCAGTTCTTTGACTTTGCATGTGAACTGTCAGAACTGAATGGAGGAACCTTTAGTCAGCATTTAATAGTAAATTTAACTCCTCATTTTAGAATGGAGGACTTCTGTAATCAAGGAAGTTTTTAGTCATCCAGCCAAAGCAGAGAAGGTTCTGTTTTCCTGTGCCAAGAGACTAAGGCTGTTTGCTTCAGAGCTGTATGCACTGTTCCAAAGGGGAGTTTGAACTGTTTGGTCAATCCCTGCTGTGTTCATTAACTTGGTGTGTCTGTTTCTGTTACCCCATTGAGAAGGGAATGGTTTGTGTTTGTGTTCCTAAAAGTTTTGACCTGATTTATTTAACCAAACCCCTCTGAGCACAGAACCTTTTATATTTGGTTGAACTCATGCTCCCAGGTGCATTTTATTCTGCTTCTATGATTTTGGCAGAGGGAATCCCTATTTGTTTCTTTGGTAGAACTACTTATCTGGGCCCTGCTGAGGATAGAAATGGGCTGTCTACTTTCTGTTGCAAACAGGAATCGTGAAAGACTCTTGTCCTAAGAAGAGAAAAGCGTGTCCAAAGTGTTTCTAATTTTTTTTTTTTTAATCTTTCAGAGAACTGATAATGTCCAGAGAGTGTTGCAGTGATTCTTTAAGCAAGAGTAGGAAGGCAGGTGACAGCAGTGAGAAGACACAAGGTCTTGAAGGCATAGGAAGAAGGAAGGAAGGGTACATGATATAAGCTATCAGACTACTGGGCTTTAATTCTTGGGAAGTCCAGCAACACAATGCTCTGCTTTTGAGGAAGGCTATGGCAGCATGAGCTACCTAAAAAGCCCACTATGCCTCAAAGTGGAGGCTGTCAAAGCACTGCCTTTAATTTCAATCCTAAAGTGCTTCAGCATAAATAGAATAGATGGAGCAGTTCTGCTGTGGAGATTGGGCTGGCCTTTGGGAGATGGTTTGTGTTACTGCTAAGATTACCATCTCAAAAATAACCTGCTGCTGTAGAGCTACAGTGAAAATGTATATTGATCTGCATCTTTCACCTGCAGAGGTTAAAATTATTTATATCAAATAGACCTACTCAGGGTGGCTTGGAAGAAACTGGTTAGTCCAGGGCACAAGAAAGAAAAGTGAGCTGTAAGGGAAGGGTGCTCTGTTGCTGCGGTGTTTAGGCCTGCTAGGCATTTCATGAAATGTTTCTGTCTTCTGAGGACCCTCAGCTTGCAGGTTATGTGTGGATTTTTCCCTGTAAAAAGAAACCCAACAAACCTGCTTTAGCTTTGTAGATGCTGCAGTCAAGAGCTTATCCTGCAGGGGTGAAAACTTCTGTAAGGTATTGCATTCTTTTATTTCATGTATAATTATCTATGCATTCATACAGATACATTTAAATACAAGTGAGTAAGGACAGCTGAAGGGAAATCAAGGAACCAGGGGAAACCTAAAATACCATTTTTGTGATGAAAAAGCTGTAAGTCATTTGTGGAGTAGTTTTTCCCTTGCCTTGGACTTTGTATGGTAGCATGTTTTTGAGTTACTGGAACTGTTAGAGCAAGCAGGGGTGAGGCAGCTGGGTGAAGCTGGAGGATTAGGGATGAAGAGTGGAGGAAGAGCAGTGGGAAATGTGTGGAGCAGTCTCAAGCTGTGTCTGCAGGTGGAGAGGGCTGGCACACTGGAGAGGGCTTGCAGATTCAGGGGCTGGTAGGGGAGTGTGTTTTCATTACCATTGCAATGAGCGTTAATGTACCAGTTGGGGAGAAGGAAACCACTGATACTTCTCTTTAACTTCTGTGTTTGTGACTTGTGCACAGGTGATTTTTAACCCATCAGTGTGTCTGGCTCATTCTAAGGGGTGGTGTCCAAGAGGTAACAGTTACTGCCATGTTGGCAGATGAGAAAATCCGTGTTTCACATTGCCCTGCTACAGCAGGTCTTGTCCTGCTGTTCTCCATTCATGGTTCCTGATGGTATTCTCCATTCACTACTTAATATCCTTTGAGTCTACCCACTGGTGAAGAACGCTTAGACAGAAACAGACAAGAAGCAACCCAAAAGCTGGGATGGTGGACAATGTGACATGCAACACACCTTTCAGATTTGTATTTCCTTCATAACTAACACACTCAAACTTGTGTACTGACACACCCTAAGGCATGTCTAATTACTCAAGCTCTTATGTATCTGCAGTTATCTAAGCCAACAAAACTTCAGGCTGTGTTATAATACTCTTCAAATAATTCACAGAGAGTAGTATTTAAATTAACATTGCCTTTTCTTTTTCCTTTCTTTTTGTTCTGCAGAGGGATCTGCTATGGAATTCTTGAGCTTATTCAAAAAGATTTGGCAGTATCTTGGGCAAACTGTTACTGGTTTTTTTTGTTAGGTTTTGAGCAGTCCCTGATGTATATTTGGTATCTACATCATCAGAGGCAGCCCTAGCTATTTTGTTGCCTGAATCAAATCCATTCTGTTGCCTCCATTTCACATTTGGAAGAAACTGTACCAGATACTTTTATAGAACTGTAGAATGCCACATATTCAGACATTATGAAATACAATCTCACAGAATTTCACAAAAATATGAGACAAAGCATGTATGCATTATAAAAATTGATGTCTTTTAGCAATTTAATCAGTGCAGTCACAAATTGCCTCTTAAAAGGATGCCTCCAATTCTACGGATCTGGGCAAGTGTCCAGTCTTTACATAAGGTAAGCTGTCCTCTATGTTGTTCTGTAAGACATTGAACATTGTTTCAAGTTTTAATTGAGTGGTTTATCCAGTGACTTAATAGCATAAATTGTCAATTAAAATTGCACATATGAAATCTGTCACTATTTTGTTTAACACAGCCGTGATTTTCTTTCTTGATGCTTTTTTGCATAAGGCTTGACTTGAAGATTTACTTTCAAAAAAGATAGTTGTCTGTGGTATGAAAAGCACAAGATAGTTTGCCTGCACCTTCCCTAAATTTTCTTCTATGAAGTCATGACAACTACAAAAATGTTTGTGATGCAGCAATCCTGAGTTGTACATATTACAAACACAGATACAAAATATGGGTCTTGCAGCACTTGCTTTTCAGAGATGCAATACTCAGCTAAACTGGACATATTTTTCCTCAACAGTACAGAAAAGATTGCAGAATTTCAGATTTCAATATCATGCTGTTAAGCTGTGGATCAGTTTCAAAGAAGATGGAAAGAACATTTTCAGAATCTAGAGCATATATTTCTCACTTTCTTATTTTGTAAGAGCTAAATAAGCCAAGAGGATAACCCTTGTCCTACGTCCCCCAAAACACTTCAGATTTAAAAACACTGAGCTGGAAGAAGAGACTGGGTAATTATTTTCAATTTACTGCAATACCAAAAAACTGTATTACAATTTTATATATAGGGCTGGATTCATCCAAACACAGACTTCAGTAGCATATACATCTATAATTGAATGACTTTTCCAGATGTACTTTAAATAATGGAGGGGTATAGGCACTTGTAGGCCACATATCATTTTGTTATAGCTTACATTTCTAAAATAAGTCAGGGAGAGATGTCCCAGAACTTCTTTTCTGCCAACTGGTTATAAGTGAAATATACATATCAAGATCACATGCAGATGTCAGCATTCTTAATCTCAAAAATATTGTTGTGATGGATTGCTTCCTTAAATGAGAAAAAGTCAAATTATGTAAAAGTAAAAGAATATCTTGCAGATCTGTATCACAATCTTAAGTCTTCTCTAAAATGTGTAAATCTAGAGGATATACTAGTAGGAGAAGATTGTCGCCCAGTACCTTAGGTCTTGCAGGGAGTTATTAAAAAAAAAAAAAAAAGGCAAAATTCATACCAAAAGAAAACAATTTATGACCAAACATCCATTATTAGAACAAACTGCTATATAGCTTTAGGTATTATTGCCACTGCTAACGTAGGGCATTCTTTCCAGAAGGCTTGGATTGAGACAGAAGGAAAAACTCTGCTGCAGTATTAATGGTAGCACTATATGCAGCAAAGTTCATTTATTTTCAAGTGTCTATTACTGAAAAGAAGTAGTGAAGCAGATATTAGCGTGTAGAATACCTGAGCAGAAGTTCACATCAGCAGCCAGAATAAATGGTTAGCATGAGTTTACTTCAGTTTTAACAGTTTTGTCTTATGATCCCAAAAGAATTCCCCTTTTAGTGCCTGGCTCTTTTCCAGGGAGGAATAGTTACATTTAATATGTGCCTATGTGTGAAGGGGCAGCAAGGTGCAATAACTGAGCGAGCTCTAGGCACCCTTCTCAGAGGAGCTTTTGAGTAGCTGCATTTGTATTATATGTAAAACTCCATTGCCATTACTATTCACAAAATACACTGCTGGATACAGTCTCATATGGTGAGTTGAGTAACAGCCATTTTGGTATTGATATGTTTTTATATAGACAATGACTAATCCAAGACTGTATTAACTTTTGTTTTTGTCAAGTTCAAGCTGACAGTAGACTGCAGGTCAGCTGTCTGCCTCTGTTATGCCTGTGCCAATTAGCTCTGTCTCTTAGAAGCACATTTTAGTGTTAGTTCTGACCTTCTACCTCATGCTCAGTTCCCTGAATTTAAAAAGCTCAGCCACAGGATAGTCACAGATTTTAGTCTTCATCGTTCTCTGAAGTCAAGGGACAAAAGGCAGCTGTGGTCCCCCACCATGATTCCAAGTTGGTGCTGTGCTGTTCTTACTCATGTGGACTTTGTGGTCAGCATCCCTAGAGACACTGCAGTGGTACCTGCTGTTAATCCCATCTTTCTGTGGCTGTTTCTCATGGGTACAGAAATCTTGGGGGTAGGTGATTTTGTCTTCCCCTGCCTGGGATGGGATGGGGATCCTGTGGGAGGAAGGGCCTGCCACTGAAGGGCACAGTGGGGAGAGAGCTTTGCTGACACAAGTGAGAAGCTGTACCTGGGACTAAACAAATTGTCAAAATGTAACAGAAGGTGTCCAGCAATAACAATGCCTCCCTTCCTACTTCACTCCAATTATAGGAAATGTGGTATTGTTGTCACTGCAGGGTCTTTGTTAGAGTTCAGCTACCTATGTTTACTTCCTTTGTTGTCCTCTTCTTGTGTGCTTGTGTCAGCAAAGATGTTCCCTTCCTGCTGTTGCCCTCAGTGCTGAGATGAACAACCCTTACAATTATCCTCCTCACAGTTTGGCATTAGAGGCTCGCCTATCACTGCCATGTATTATCTCCAGTATGTTTCATTCCTCCCGAAAGAACTGTTTCAGATTGAAATTAAAGTTTTAGACAATACAGAGATCAATTAAATGATAATAAATTCTCATGATTAGCCTGGTCTTTTTCTTTAAGCAAGTCTCCTCTTGAGTTAGCTTCCAGTAATTCTAGACTTTATTTCACTTTTCATGTGAGATTGCCACACGTCCTAGAAATGCAAATCATCATTAGCATTATTATTTTCAGATAAATTAAGAAATTTATTCTGAGAATTGCTTTCTTGCCTATGAACATTCAAAGTCGTGGGCAGTGAAAGTAACAGCAGTTTGCCCATAAAATCTGTTCCAGAGACGGCCAGAAATTCCCAAACAAAGCACTTGTAAGAGCTTTGAGGCTTTAGTATCAGTTGCTTAGTGAATATCTAGGACAAGGGAAAGTTTAAAATTTTTTTCCAGCCTGAGTCATCACAATGTTTTTGTGTTTCTTTTGGCCAGGCAGTTTCATCTTTTCCAGCATTTTTTAGGTCAAGGCAAGTATGGCATGTGAGACTGATAAAAAAATAGCAGTTGTGAGGACATACACACCTTGTTGCCTGGTTTTCCAGCAAAATAATTAAGAACATTTTTGCATTTAAAAAGAAAAGGCTTTTGATGTGGCCTTTGAAAAGCATTTTGCTCAGAGTTTTTGAGTGAAGGTATGATCTGGTCTTAGATGCAACCTACCTTGTAATATATTTATTCTATCATCAGTTCTGCAGATGTTTCAATTTTTTTTTCTATACAAAAATAGTTTGTTTTTTTAAATTTAAGAAATAATGGAAAATAATTTTTGTAGCTCTACAACAAATTCTGCATTATCTCTAGCAAAACACAGCTTTTTAAATATTGTCATGGCTAACATTGCTTATTAATGCAAAATTTCTTTATAGTTTAGTCTATAAAGCTTTATGCAGTATTTTATACTTTCACTGAGCAGTCTAAAAATATCTAAGTTAATTGTACACTTACTGTTAATTGCTGGACAATTTTGTCCAAATGAGAAAAAAATTGGACTTTTGCAACATAATAGTTCCATTAAGTGGCTCTAATTTTCCTTTTAAGCTTTTACTGATGATCTTTAGAGCATTTTTATTACACTTTTTATTCATTGAACAAAATAATATTAATGTTGATCTTAACTTAGTATGTGTTATGAAAGGTAATTTCCCAACCAGCCTCACCATACATGTTGAACTGCTAGAGCATTAAACACAAACTATGTTCAGGTGTCCTCAGACATTAGCACTCATTTTAAATGCTACATGTAGCATCTAAATAGAATTTTGGAACTGAACAGATGTTAAGGAAAAATCCTACATGTCAGACAGAGAAGCTGTGAAAGAAACCCTAAAAAGGTGATGGAATGTTAATAAACCAAGGATGTACTTCTGTGGGATTGTGTTCTGAATGTTGAGCTTCACCATAACCTCTTGCGCCTCAGTAATTTGAGATGCTTGTTGGTTTGTCAATTGGTCACACAAAATAAACTGTCCAAGCATCATGTGTGATAATCGGCCAATCAGGTCTCCAAAGAGTCTTTAAAAACTGAACAAAGGCTCCATATCTCTCAAGTTCTGATTATTGTCTTGGACAGCAGCTCTCTGCCAGGTAATGTGCTGTTTTTCTATTTCCTTTTAGCTTTATTTAGTAGCTGTGGCTAGTGTCAGATTACTGTGGTAATCCATGCAAAACTAATTGATTAATTAAATGCAAGACAAGTCAGTGCACCAGCACATGTTGCACAATATTTGCTGTTGGGTTTTTAATGATTATCTAACGTGTATTGACGAAACAGTGTGAAGCGCTTCAAAGAAGAAATATTCTTATACTCTGCCTAGTCCTGAAAAGTTATAACAAGGATTAACAACTGAATGGTGACAATTCCCAGTCTAACCAAATTCTGTGGATTTGATGGACATATTTTGTTCATATAGGTTGCCAAAATTTCTGAGAGAATAAAGACTTCAAAGATCAGTCTTCTAAAGAGAAACTTAAAAGAAGGGGAAGCATCAGTGTAGCTCAGATCAGATAGGAAGAATTAATGCTACGTGTTTTGAAGTAACAATTTATCAAAACATCAGTTTTACTTACAAGGCAAGTCTTCAAAATAAACATCTTATTTTCATAAGGATTTGGGAGGGAAGCAATAACATAATCCCCCTGCATAAAACCAAGTGTTGGAATGAGGGTTATTCATCCTCCCTGAGCACTTACACAGACAGTTTTTCTGCAACACCAGAGATTTTTTTATAATAATGTTTGAGGGGTTGCTTTAAAGCAAACAGTATAGGGGTGTATTTTACTGACACAGGTAACTCCATTTCAGTCTTTTGCAATGTCAGAACTCAGCATCCTATGCCTCATTTCAGATGTAGGTGCTTAAAAATTACTATATTCCTTAGAATCAAGTGCAAAAGTAATTTCCAATTAGATTTTTCTTTTTTTTTAATTATAACAACCCATGTAAAATCTCCAGCTAACCTAAACAGTTTTGCAAATAGTCCATGAGCAGTTTTAGAATGGCTGATTATACATAATTTTAAAGAAAAATTTGCTGAGTTTATTTCATGGACATAACCTGGTGATTTTTGGAGCTGTTTTTGTCATCCCTGTTATCAAAGCTTAAAGGTCTAAATCTTTGTTTACTGAGCTCAAAACTGGGTTTAAAGATGTCTTAGATTTCACCAGAGTAGGCTGGTGGCTTAGAGG
>VXBU01000879.1:17985-29836 GCA_013400315.1 Bombycilla garrulus | reverse complement strand
TGATATGACTCTCAATAAACCTACATGATTTACTATTCATAAATAGTTTCTAAAAATAAAACAGTTGGGGGATTGAAAAAGAAGTAATAGTTTGTTTTTCACCAGTGGCTGAGGCTTCAGTGCATATTCTCAAAGTCCCACTCTCATGTGGAACTGATGTACTGTAGCTCTCCAACACTAAAAATACTGCCTTGACTGTTAGCAAAGCCAGGACATAACAGAAAGGTATTCTAACAGGGTAATAGTAGAGAGGTCCCCAAGTCCTTATTTAAAGGAGTCGTGCTTGAACAAATGAGTTTTCAAATGCTGCATGCAACCTTAGTGAAGTTCCAATATGAAAAAAATTCATTTTGCTTTAACTTATCTCCTAAAAACATGTTGGTTTTGTTTTTTTTTTTGGAACTTTCACACAAAATTTACCTAGCAGTACAAGTCCCTATCCCCTAAACAGCTACAAGAAGGAAGGAAATTGAGTGGGGGGGAAAAAATCCAAATCTGCCTGTCTCTTCTCCCCAAAGTCCCAAAGAATAGGAAACACTGTGTTTGACCCATGTAACATAGGAAAGCAGGAGAGTGAAAGAAGTGTGTGCAGTTTAGTTACAGACATTATAAAACAATCTCTGCCTGATATTTAAACGTTGCTTTATGGTGTTTCTACTGAGATATTCCATTAGTATGTGATGATAGTGACTCATGGTTGCACTTCACTGAGCGCTCTTGCATACTTTTCTGATTTTTCTTTCTTTGTGTGGATTGCATGTGGAAACAAGGGAGAGAAGTTATTTGAAGAACATAACCAGAATAGAAACTGTGAAATTACAATGCTGCTTAGAAATGGACAAACTTTTCAACACAGTTTTATTTGGTTTTGTCAATATTATTTTATTCAAGCTAGAAGTGCAGCTTTAAATATAGTCTTGTGGAGAATGTGAAAGAATTCTTTTTAAAATGTCCCTGGGCAGGGCAGTGCATATGTGTTGCCAAAAGTGTGGGGGGTTTAATAAATTTTTTTACCACATCTGTAGACATTGCTTGTCTACAACAACTAATTTGAGAAAGAATATTTTCAGTTAAAGAGAAGGATTGAAAGAAGGCAAGTGCTTCTTTACTGGTAAGGATCTAAACATCTATACAGCATCTCAGTTCAGCTGGAAATGTTTGTGCCAGATTTAACTCCTACATGCTCAGCGGGTAAGTCTTAAGAGGAGGGAGAAGTGCCATCTGGTGATTCACAACAATACGAAACTGGATGGAATCAACTTCTAGGAGATGACAAATGGAAGTGGAAATCAACCTCAGATAAAATTGCCATCTGTGATGTTTGGTTCTAAAGATCCTTAAAACTGAAAAAACACTCCACTATCTCCATTTTCAGATATCCATCTAATTTTTTCTTTTTTCTTTATGCTGCAACAAATTTATATTATATGTTTAGCAACAGTATATCCTAACTAATGCATTATAGTAATCACAAAAATGTCAGTGTATATGATGTCTGATGATAAAAAAGCTATATATACTATATGCACCAATTATATGAGTTATGGAAATTATGCATATATACTTAAATTTGTCCTTTTACATTAGATTTTGAACTCTGATACATGATTTTTCATTTACATTAATATTTTAGCTCATCGGTGTGAAACAATAATAATATCTGACGTGTGAAGAAGCTAGGGAAAATAATAGGTTTTAATAATTCTATGTCTTTTAATACTAATTTAAAAATATTTAACAGTTGATAAGCTGTTGATGCTCTGTAGGTCTCAAATTCAAGAACAGAGAGACCACAAAAAGGAAAATGGTTGGCTCTGAGGTTGCAGAAAAAGAGAAAACATTAAACTAGCAGTATTTCATTCAGCAAGTTCAACTTTTTTTTCTGAGTAAAACTTTACCATATTGATGTTCTGGTTTGTGGTGAGGACAAATCAGTGGCTTAGAGAGTGAGGTAAACTTAATTCTACTTTGCTGCATTTGTTTGAGGTGCATATTTGTAAACATTTAGACTAAATATTAATTTTATTTGTGTGAGTACTCAGAGTGTCCAGGTGCCTTTTTTTTGTAGAGCATATTATGCAAAATTATGGGTCTTTTTCATCAAAAACCTCTTTAAAACTCATCAGAGTGAAATATATTGCTGTGGGGTCTAGTAAGAATATGCTCAAGTACTAAAATGCTGTGTATAAGTATTCACAAGAATTCCTCCCTTAGTTTGACTACTTGTTGATAATGAGGAAGAAATGATAAAACGTTGTCTTAGGCAGATATTCTTTGAAGTCAGGAGGCATTTCAAAATGTCACAGTGTATATGTATTTCTCTGAACTGATCTTTCCGTTTAAAAGAGGGGAATATATAACACAGAAATTGTATTTAATGAATATTAGACCATATGCATTTTTTCTAATTTGTAATTTGTGTGCTTAAAAAGCATTTACTACAGAGTTGTGTTTATACATCACTGTTAATATATTATAATTTTTACTTGAAAGCCTTTTGAAAAGAGAAAAGGGAAGAATTATCCTATGATATCCTATATAAAATTATCCCACTTCTTTCTATGTATAGAATTGTACAGGTATTGTTTGCATAGAAATTCTAACCATCTGCAAAGTATGAGCTCAAGGTGTCTTGTACCCTGTGAAGTTGTATCACTCTTTGTACACAGTGCCACAGTTGATAATGCAAAAAAAGCAATATTTCTCAGCCAAATCCTATTTTGTGATCCCCTTTAACCTGCTTTTCCATTATTTATATTAGTGTCTTCTAATTTAACCCCTGGTGTGAATCTAGCACAACAAATGAATACTGTCCTTTATGGTATACATAACCTTATCCAGAGCAGTATCTCTGTTTTTAGGAGATGAGGTGATAATTTTTGCCATTGACACATAATGACTAGTTGGGTCAGGGTGAGTTTGCACAGTGGAATGAGCTCCCTGCAGTTGTTTCCAGACACCCTGATAATAAGAAGTGGCATGAATGTTTCATTTATTCATTTCTTTTGACTCAGAAGGTCAGAATGAACTGGTGTCTTAATTTCTGTTTCTCTAGGTTTTCAAATAAGTTTTACTTTTTTGTTTTCAGTATCTAATTTGAAATATCAAAAGAACAAAATTAAATTCTTGGTGTCTATACAAACTTAAGATAATGAATAAAATATAAATTAATTACCTTGTAAAGTGCAATAACAGCAGTCTAATTTTTAGGCGGCTTAACTATTTTAGAAGTTAATTGGTGGTCAAAAACTAATGTTACCAATAAAGCAAAATGAGCAAAAGCAATGCTTGTTTTGGTGACTGTAACTGATGAAGACCTTTTTTGCATCTGTCATGTTATTAGAAAATTGAATAATTTTCTTCTTCAAGGGCAAAAAATTTTAAGCTGTCCACCGTTAAATCCGGTTCTGCTCATAAAACCTTTCACCTTAAACAAGCAAACAAAAAAAATTAAAAGAACTGACTGATTAATTCTTAACACAAACAACAGATCTGAACTGTAAATGACTGAACTGTTTAAGGAGTTGATAGACAATTTAAGAAGTTCTTTGAATTCTAGGACTTGACTGTGGCTTAAAGCCAGGCCTCCTTTGGAAGACTGGTGCTGCATTAGAATTAGGATTCCTTCTGGACAGCATGTGCTGCAATAGGAAGTCTACCAACCTGTGAGATGGAACAGCATATTCCCATCTGTTGCTGGCCAGCTGTCCTGCACATACCCCTCCTTTTCATGAGATCAGCCTGACAGCAGTAGTTATGGTCTTGAGCCATCATGCAGCTGAGCTGCAAATATGAATCACAAGGGGTAGGTGCACTTCACAGTCACTTTCCTGTCTAAAATTCAGTTCTTGGGTGTGTTGGGCTTTCTAGCTTTGACCCAGAAAAATATTTCGTTTTTGTTTGTGTCACTGAAACATTGAGTCTTTTCCTAGAGGGAAGAATAAAGGACTTGATAGAGTTTGTTATGGGGAATATTATTGGAAGAAATCAGTGCTTTCTTGGTAACTACTCATTCACAATGCTTGGTAATTAACCAATTTTTATATTTCATCAAATATACCATTGCCTTGTGTCAAGAGACATCACTGTCTCTAAGGACTTACTCCCACATTTGGAAATAATAATTACTCTTCCTTTTTCAAAATAGTTAATTTTGCAACATTATCAGGAAATGCTCTGACAGTGACTGCCAAAGGGCATGTCACAGTAACTTCTGAAATCTAGATCTGTGAGAGCAGGATAAAATACCGAGAAAACACCCCTTTAATGTTTGTTTTGAGAGAAAGGGATGTTGACGTGGCTCTTAGGATTATTTGAAGAGTTGGATTTCTAAGGAAAGGGTAGTGGTTTTTTTGTTTCATTCCCTCCACCCCCCCTTTATGTTCAAAGGCAAGGTTCAAAGCTTATTTAGGGAAGTATAATAAAATACAATTCAGTCTTTGTAGTTTTGCCTGAAAACATGCATCATTGAAGAATTTTCCTTATCATTTATTTGAGTAGCTCATCATCCTTGTATTGTGAGAAATAGCACATAGTTGTTACCTACTATCCTTCTACATCATTGTGTTTTTACTATGTCACAGTCATAGAGTAGCGAGAATATATGATGTCATTACATCATCTTTAGAATGAGTGTGAGGAGCCTTCTAATGTATTTCACTTTATTCTGGGTATCTATTTGTGGTGGCTGTATCAAGTCTTAATTCATTTTTCCACCCTCCTTCTCTGCTGTCAGATGCGTTAAAGCTGAAGCACTTTCCCCAGTTGACAGTAAACACCAGGTATTTGTGAAAGAAGAGTATGATAGAAATGGATATTGCAAAAAACCAGTTGCTTATTAGATAACATACTTGGTTTGGCTTGTGTGTTTGCTTTGCAGCCTGCGCTTCCTTGGGAAGGCAGAATGGAGACATGCTGGTGCAGCCTGGGTACCCGGGTTTGTGGTAGAAGGGAAGTCCCCAGCAGGCTGTGCACTGCAGCCAGCACTTCTAGAACTTAGGAGGCAACTCTCATCTCTGCTGCTGGATAGCCCTTGACTGAAGATGTCTCAATTTGGACGCCAGAAAAAGAGAAATTTAGTCTAAACTGAAAATGGCAGGTTCATATAACTTCAGCCTGAGGTCATTGTAACTTCAGCTGAGTGCCTGATGGTGGTGTGCAACTCAAGCAGTATGTGCTGAGAGTGCATTAGGTCAAGAGAAGGAGATAAAAAAGCAAAACTAGGACAGCTGATCTGAAAAAGTAAGTCTTTTTGAGTCCCTTGGGATTGCCGCTTTTGCATAAAGGGAATGGTGGCAGGTGTGAAGTCGGGTGGAATCTTAAAACATGTGGTTGAAAGGCAAAAGAAATGAGGAGGTAACTGATATGAATTACATGATACATATCATGAAGAAGGCTCCATGAGAAGCAGCCAAAAAATCTCTTCCTATTGGTGTTTTTGGGTTAGGACAAAGGGATGGCGCTACAAGATAAAAAAATCAGCTGTTTTGGGGCATAGTTAGCAAGTTTAGCTACTTCAATGCAGAAATCCTTAAGTTGAAAGAGAGGAAGCCATTATCCTTCTCCGTATTACTAAAATCACTTGTCCTAAGGCTGAAAGTCAGCAGGAAGAAAATAATTTTTTGGGGACAAAATTACCCCTTGTGCAAATCAGAAGAATAGGCATAGTATGAGGAAGAAGCGCTTTTTGGTTTCAAACACCTTCATGCCCACCAAAGAGGTACTTTAAGATATTGAGTAGAGAAATAAAGAAAAATGGAAAAGAGAGAAGTCCCACCTGATGAAATTTGGAATCTTTAAGTAGTATTTTAGCAAAATGTGGCATTACAGACATTTTAAATCACTCAACACAAGTAGAACATTGCTGTGCTAAAATAGGGAAATAGTAAAACAATTATTTTGAGCTGTCTGTGCTTTTGGCTGTCTACTTCTGTGTGTCAAGTGGCTTGAATTTCTTTCTTTCTTTCTTTCTTTCTTTCTTTCTTTCTTTCTTTCTTTCTTTCTTTCTTTAGAGAGTAGGAATTGAATTTTAGTGTCACTGCAATACAAAAAATTATTGATGTCCTCAACTTTAAGTTGAGGTAAATTGCTTATTTTGAAAGGGGTAATTTTTAACATGTAAATAGAAGAGGTGGACAGGGATGTAATTCTGTAGACTAGAAATTCTGCTTTAGCAATGAATGCTCCTCACGTATTAATAGGAAACTAGTTTGTATCAATCGGTATGAAACACACCGTTGGAAAAAAACATAAGATTATTTTGTTTCATATTTTATCTCTGACTTATGAGAAAGACTTTCTATAATGTATGAAAATATTAAAGTTAATTACAGTCATAAAAAAAAATGTGGGATGCATTGCATCCTTCACATAAAACACATTATTTTCTGTCACTCAGTAAGTATTTTATTTTTTCAAAATGATCCCGTGATATTAATTTCTGAGTTGGCAGGAATGATATAGATCAACAGTATGTACTAACATCTGGCCACATAGTGCATCTGAATTAGACATGTGATAGCAGTAAGAGCAGAAAATGGCATGCAAATATACATAATTTGAGGCTCAAGTGCCCAGTATTCTTGTGTAATGCTGATTAAACAGACTGACAAAGCAGAAACATTTTATATGTGGGAAAATACCATTAGTTCCAAAATAAAAGTTACGGTAATGTAAGCAGTTGATGCAAACTGAGGAAAATAGTGCTGCTAGCCCTGTGTGCAATAAAATCATGCTGTATGGCTCATGATTTCGCAGGTATTTTAGGATTGAAATAGAAGATTTGAAAGTACAGAAGCAAGTCCTTCACAGATAGAAGTATTATACATCCCAGAGTGAAACAGAACAATGACAGAAATGCAACTTCATTAGTTACTGCATCAATATCTGATGAGACACCAAATCACTTCTTATAACCTGGGCTAACAGCTGATATCTATTCTTGGGGATCATTTAATTTCTGTCAGGTTGCTGAAGGGCAGTTTAGACTTAAGTTCAAAGAAAAGTAGGTATGCATTGATTTCCTTTTGTTATGTGGGAAATGTAGTTTTTTAGCTACATATAAAGTCCTCATCCTTCATTTCCTGGTATCCATAATATTTAAGAAGTTGAAAATATTTTTCCTAGTAAATGACTGTTCTTATGTTGGTATCCTGATGGCCACATGTAATGGGGCATCAGACAAAAAACCTGAGGGTAATTTTAAACTAATGAACTAGATCTTGGTTTGTGAGATACCTCATTGTGGTATCTCAAAAGGGCAGGCAAGAGAGAGGAGTTCTTTCACATGAAGGCTTACTTCCACTATTTCCTCATTTTTTATGAGGACAGTGTCTGAACTTGCTTTGAAACCACTGCTTGTTTATTTTTTCATGGTAAGTACTATAATATCTGAAGTATGTTTCACACCGTAATGAACTGGAAAGAGGATTTTTCTTAACCTGTAGCCTGAATTAGAAGTGCCTAGGTACTGGCATTTTGCCACTTGTTAATCTTCTCTTTTGTTGTACAGTATGAACAGTACGAACATGATTCTGCCTGCTCAGAACTGAAAAGGCATGTCCAACATTAGAAGTGCTAGATTTCTATAGACAGTATTTCTGGGAGGAGATGTCAGGGAGAAGTTTTGACAGCATTACAAGTTATAAAAGTTATTTGCATTACATTAATATTGCCACAAAACTGCCTGTTATTAAATCGGCACATTTCCTCAAAGTGTTTTTTACTTATTTTAATCTTTGTATCTCCTGTTCTTTACTGATTTATTTTCACCTTGATTTATCTTCCATCAAATTTCTACATCTATGTATTAAAAATCAGAAATGTCTTACCTGTTTAAACAGATATTAGGATGCATGTAAGTCTCAAAGGCATATATGACTTCTAAAGGTTTTGATCATCCTAACATATTTATGAATAGAGAACCAAATTTTTTCTTTCCTATGCCCTGTAAGTGAGGATAAAGTCCATTAAGGATAATGGACTGATGCTATAATGATATAATAATCAAATGTCACTACATTCTTCGAGCCTCTAGCTTGCTTTACAAATTTCTCATTTCAGCATTTAACATAATGTGCATCCCTGTATTGCTAATAAAAATAGTTTAATTGCAGAATTATCATAATCTGCAGAATTATCATAATCTACAGAATAAGAAGCAGTCATGAAAACATTTAAAAGAATAGCAGTAGGCCTAGCTTCAGGGAAGCAGTCATATACTGTGACTTTCCTTTCAACTTTTATCACGTGTGGTTTTCACAAGGTTTCTTTTTATTACCCGGTGCAGTTGCCATAATAACAGCATGTCTGTTGTTGGAAACCTCAGGCTGTATTTGTCACAGGCATACCATGCAAATAGGAAAATTGTACTTAAGCCATGCTGTCGTCAAGCGTGTCTTGGTTCATTTGTCTAGGTTCAGGCAACTGAGGGTGGTTCAGCATGTTTCCTGTTAGTATCAAATTTACTTTTGCGTCATTTTTGAAGGATCATTGATAATTACTCTTATCAGGTAGCAGCAAACACCTTTCTAGTTTAAGTCTTGCAACAGGTTTTGAAGGATGTAGAGTTATTGGTGAGCTTGAGTAGAACAGAACCAAAGTCTGGTTTTGGTTTGCTTTTATACTTTTTAACATAATGTTCAATGTTTCTTGCTGTGCTTTATTTGCCTTGTTGCTCATATTTCATAAAATACTACATACCATGTGTGACACACTTGATTGGTTTTGGTACATACAAACCAATGTGTTTTTTATTTAATACTCTGATCCTATTTTTCATTTGCATTATCAAGATGAAGATTCATATCTATTCTTAAAATGAAAATTATAGTTTTGAAATTGGAAAGTGAAATGAACATCCTTGCTAGTTAATGATTCCTTATTTAAGAGAGGATTTTGAATTACTTGGTCAGTGCCTTGCATATGTGGAATCATGTTTCTATTGCCTTACATCCTAATGTTACCATGTTACTTGGCAGAATGTGTTTTCTACAGTTTCTGAAAATAAGTCTTTTCTTTGGCATGACATGAATTCAACACTCAGAAATTGAGATTCATTAAATAGCTGGTCAGTTTAAAAGATAATTTCTGAGTCCTCATTGAAAGCTAAACAGTTGTAAGATATTTTTTTCCAGAGAAGCTTCTTTTAAGATTTGCAGAGATGAGACAGACGTGCATCAAATAGAGAAGAATCTGGAGAATTAATTCAACAGGTTTTAAAGTCATATTGATTTTGTTTGCTTACCTATTTCAATAATTTTTTTTTCAACTACTTTGGCATCAACTTAAAGTTTCATGTAACTTTTGTCTCAGACATGTTGGTGAAAAAATAAATCTGAAGGCCAAGTTTCATATAGATTTAATTGTTAGAAACTGCTATTAAAAGAATCTGTGAAAATTTTTTGCATAATTTTGTTCCAATAATAAAGACTGGTTGGTTTTCTACCCTCTTTGTCCCCTCCCCTATGTGTAAGATTTCTGAAATTGAGGGAAGGAAAAAATATTTATGGTAGATATTCTCTCCCCTGGCCCTTGTTATTATTCTCTCCTCTGGCCCTCCTTTTGATACTCCTCCCTAATTTTGTTCAGGATCTGATTGTTCAAGGTAAAAAACAACTTTGCTGCTCTGTTTTCTTCATTGTAGCTGATCTGTGGCTATGCTCATACTACTCTGTTGGCCAGCAGAGTTTTGTAGATGTCCAGGCATCTGTATTTCTTGCAGGAAATAATGAATCTGATAATTTGGTATATGCTGGATGCCAGGAAACAAACTGATATTACCTAAGCTAATAAAAAAAAATTACCTAAATATAGTGTTTAATCACACCACTTGATAAAGAAAGTATCAACTATTAAATATCCCTGAAATTCTGTGTTGATAAATTCTTTCAAATAAAACCCAGCAGTTTTGCCCGGTTGGCTGTATTGTTTCCTATATCTGTTGGATGATTTCACAGTTGAAAGCTTTCTGGCGTGGCAGTTCTGCTCCAGAAATGGAATGTTGTTCTGTGCTGGTCAGCTGAGGTGAGAATGGCTGATGGAAAAAGTGCTTCAGGGTATCAGCAAGCCACAAATAGTTTTCTAAAATACCTGTGACTGTGCCATAGCATACAAAACAAAGATGCCTTTAATTTTGTGTGAAAGCACAGGATTTGTATCTGGCTTGGTTAGAAAAGACAGAAAGAAAAAGGCAACTGAACACCACAGAGAGATGCAAACCATGGTGAGACGGGAGAGTCAAGTGCTTCTTTTCTAAGAAGTGCATAAGGTTAGGCACATTAGTGAGCCTGCCCACATTTTCTTGCATAATCCTTTCCACCTCCTTGCATGATTTAACTCAGAATATAGTACAGGCAGGGTCAATGAGGGTGAACCAACAGCTCTGGTCATGAGAATAGAAGGTGACCTTGTTACGCTCTGATGCCAAATCTCAGCTGAGGTCTCCTGAGAGATCCTTGAGTTGTGAGCACAAATACTAAAATATTGGAGAAATAAGAGACTGTTTAAATAAGGTAAATGTGATGAGGAAATCCAGCCTTCAACAAATGTGTATGCAATGCTAATCCCTTGGAATGCTTTCCTGATATGTTCATGACAATATTTTTTCTTTTTTTATGAGTAAATTCTGCTTTGGCACAGAAAAAATGCTAATCTGCTCCTCTTTCTCCCTGTCGGTCTTTTAAAGAAGGACTTGCTCATGCTGCAAAATGCAAACAGGCAATAGCTTGATTAGTGCTGAATATGTGGACTTTGCATATGTATAGTTTCAGCTAAGTGATGTGTAACACCAAAGCCAGCATTGATTTCAATTTTTCCAGTAAATCAGGACATTTCAGGATGAATACTGGACATTTTTTACAGATTGCTTCCTTCATTTGCAATAAATAAAAAGAAAATATTATTGCTACATTTTAATTCCGGAATTTCAAAATCAAGATGTCTTATTTTTCCAGTAGAATGACTGGAATATTGGATTTCCACTTGGCCCACTGAAGATGGAATCTGTTGTATTCAGAATAGTCAAGAATATATATTTCTTTGCCTAGGAAAAATAATGTGGGATGAACTGCAGTGGGAGTATTGCTAGCATACAGTCAACAAATTAACACTGCTAGTCGGCTTCATTTACTTGCAATTAAAAATGGGATTGGCATTGAAATTGCCAAGTTTTTCCTGAAGACAAAGGGGAATATTTTTTTAAAGACTGGAGTATTAGCTTTAATCTATAATGGTTTCACATATCACTAAAACTTCTCATCTGAAATGTTGGCTTAAATGATTTTTGTCTCTTTTTTCAGCTAAAGCCAGACTTGTTCACCGTGCAAAGTTTATGCATCTATAAATCTTGAATGAGTGTACTAGAGCAAATTAGAAAGTTGCATTAAAAAAAAGGGAGTGGGGGGGGGAGGGGGAATTTTGCATATTTTTTTGTAGATTTTTATTTTCATTTTTATTTTATCTCATTTCATTTTGGAAGAGAGAGAAGTTTCTGGAATAACTCTTTCCCCATTGAGGTAAGGTTATTTGTACAAAGAAAGCACTGATGCTTTTTCATGAATAAGAGAAAATAAATATATTACAAAAAAATGTGACATTTGGGATTCCCCACTACCACTTGCATTTTGGGAAGTTTTATGCAGAACCTGTTGTGCTTTTTTTTATTTTACTCTTGATTGTTCAAGAGGGCTCACAGTATTCTGAGCATATAGATTCCCCTGCCTACCTATTGACAGCCTGCCTGTTGTTTTTTAAGCACTGACACCACTCTGGTGGCAGTGCCACAGTGATAAATGCTTTAAAAATGCAGATAGGTTAAGTAAGTTGTGACAGTGATCTGTGCAAAAGGCAGCTT
>VXBU01000879.1:0-17000 GCA_013400315.1 Bombycilla garrulus | reverse complement strand
GGTTTACTCTTGATTTGTTAAGCTTCCTGGTAAATATGACTTAACTAGTCCCTTCTGTGAATGTTTTTCTTGTGCCCTTTTGCTAATTGCAAGGATGAAAATGCCACAGAGCTCTTGATATTTCTTTTCTCATTTGCTGTACATTTTTGTAAATTTCAGTACTGTTTCTATGTAGCTATTATAGTCAAATTTTGAGGATCTGAATTCTATTGTCTAGATTCTCAGTAATGAGAATAAAGAGCATTATGTTATCTCAGTTTGCAGAAAAATAATCTGAAGTGTAAAGCTTTTCTTGTGATGATGCAGAAATGTAAAAGATGTTGCTTGTGAGTCTGTTTACATAGGTGTGGCTTTGGTAAAGATGGGTTGTGTAGAGCAAAGCACTTTGGTAGTGGGAAAAGTTTCAGTTAAGAGTCCAGCGTAACACCACAAAAATGATTCCTGTAGTGGGTTTATCGGTTGCTTTTGAGCAATGAAGCAGTGTTAACTCATATTCTCTGTCAAGCAAAATGAGAAATTTGCCAGCTAAAACACAGCTAATGCATGATCAAGTTCATATCCTGTAACTAACAGGCTTCAACTTTTAGGTCTACCTTTTGAGTCTGCAGCCCAGGCAGTGGCATATTTGGATTGTCCATAGTAAGAAAAAGAGTTCCTCTTGTCTTAATGTTTAAAAGGAGCACTTTCATACCAGGCTGAGATAGCGGGTCAGTTCTGGTCAAAAGGCTTATGTTCAAGAAAGCTTATGTTTCTCATCGTAAATTAAATGGAAAATAGATGGTGTTAACTTAAATCCATAGTGCTGGGATTAAATGGAAAATCTATAATAGGAGGTTCAAATATGGAAAAATATGACAAAAAAATTGGAAAAAATTTGATTTCTAGATTCTTCAAATATGGAAAAATATGACAAAAAATTGGAAAAAAATTGATTTCTAGATTCTTCAAAAATTCTTGATGTGAGCATGAGAAGGGAGGGTTTTTGGAAAAATCTAGCACTTCTAACAAATCCTTCAGTGGTTGGTCATGTCTTTGAGTGTATTGACAAACGCCAAACAACAAATAGAGCAGAAACACGGGCTTCATGTGTATGTTCTGGGTATTCTATGAGGAGTTAGTAAGTGGCAGAGTAAAAAGATACAAATGACACACTTATAAACAATATGATTTACATAAAACCCTTGATAAATTCTAAAGCCTGTTGGAAATAGGTTGAAGATTATTTTTGCTGTCGCATTGTAGAACTGTTCTCTAAGAGGTGTTGTACTCTTTGGGTGTTGTGTACTTTCAGTGTTAGGAAAAAGTGTCCTCTGTAATAATCAAAAGAGGTTTTTTGATCTCCCCATGTTCAGTTTCTTACAATGGGTGGAGTAGTACGTGTCAGAATTTGATTATACCATCTTGGTCTTTAAAGTTGTTTTGTATATATAGCAGCAGGTCATCTCATTAACACTTGGACCAAGTACATAGTAAGTTTGTAATTAAACATCCTCTTCCCTCCCATGGAAATCAAATACAATCACAAATTCTTCCGTCCCTGCATTTGTTTATGTTAGAGCATTGCCACTGCTTAAATTATGTTCGTTTTGATACATACTTCAAATGAATTTTTTTATCATTATGTTCCAGACTGGAGAAATAAGCATCATACGTGTACTTATTTTATGTAGCACCATGCCATGGTACTCAAACAGAGCTAAGTTCCCCCAACAGGATACTGAGCTAACATAGCTCTTCTGTTCCGACTAGCCACGTTTAATCATCAAGAGATGGCAAGTGTGTCTGTGTAGTATTGCACTGTCCCATGTAAATGTATGCTTCCCCATTTGTTTAGCTGTTTGCTCAAAGTTGTGGATTATTAAATAGGAATGGACTTTCTTTTCTGATCTCTTACCAGCATAAATATCAGCATAAGAAAGGCAGAAAACTGAGTGGGCTGGACATAGCTGTTGACTTTAATGATAGGTGGTTAGAAAAGTTAAATTCCCCTGCACAGCCTCATGGTGCTATTGGCATCTGATTTCTGCACTTCAGAAACAGCAAGTGCATCTTCAGGGATGGCCCCTGGCTGGTCCCAAGCATAAGCACCATGTTAGCATACCTGGCATGATCTGATGTGATTGTGTTTGCCATGAACTGGAAACTGTTGGAGAGGCGAGCATACCTTGATGTATGCATTTTGCTTTTTCAGAGTCATGGGATGAAAATTAATGAAAATTAGTGCCTCTGGCTTGAAAAAAACTTTCGGATAGATGTCTCTGTGACAATAATGTTGATAGTCTTTAATTCTTCCACTTTGTCTTGCAAAGTCACATTGACTTAATTCTAAAACTGTTTTTTTATAAATGCTTAAAAATTTCATTTCTACTAAATTCTATTAGTGATAAAAATCTTTCTTTTCTTTCTTTCTTTTTCTTTTTCTTATTTTCTTTCTTTCTCTTTCTTTATCTTTTTCTCTTTTTCTCTTTCTTTCTCTTTCTTTCTTTCTCTCTTCTATCTTCCTCTTTCTTTCTTTCTTTCTTTCTTTCTTTTTCTTTCTTTCTTTCTTTCTTTCTTTCTTTCTTTCTTTCTTTCTTTCTTTCTTTCTTTCTTTCTTTCTTTCTTTCTTTCTTTCTTTCTTTCTTTCTTTCTCTTTCTTTCTTTCTTTCTTTCTTTCTTTCTTTCTTTCTTTCTTTCTTTNTCTTTCTCTCTTTCTCTCTTTCTCTCTTTCTCTCTTTCTTTTTTCTAACCTAATATGTAACCTAATATGTTTTAGTAGTTCCAGAAAGATTTTTGGATTCATTTACTTTTTAGCTATATTATGTTAGGAATCAGGGGCTCACATTTTAACTCTCACTGACAAAAAGAAATCACACATCAAGCCTTTACAGACATGGTTGAATCAATTGGATTTTGCAGTTTCAATTATCTGTATGTTTTTAGTTTTATTTTTTACAGATAGATGGCTTACTTTCTCTGCTTTCATACAACTTTTAAAATCTATATTAATTGAACAGCTTTTTATTTACAACTTAAGTTCTGGGGAGATTTTCTCACTGGATACCCAGAATTGCAGAAATTTTGCTGTCTTTTTCAACATGCTGTGGTCCCCAAGTAATTCCTTAAAAAGGTATTTTCCTCATTGTAAATTTGGTAGTTCTGCCCTTTTCCTTCTTGCCTTATTTACTTATTTCTCTATAAAGTAAGTAAGATAGCTGTAGCTTTGCTAAAAGGTGATTTATAATTCCTTAGCTTTCCCAATTCACACTTCTAAAAGACTGTGACATCAGAAGCATTCCTATGTTTGTCCATTTTATTAGTATTGGAGAAAAATTTCTTAAACTAGTAACAATTTCCACATTGGCAGGAATAGATGAAATGTGAAACCTGTATAAACTTCTGCGGTCTGGAGTTGTTTTCCAGCGTTGGCCTGCTATACATTCTCTGTCATATACACTTAGGAGCAGATCGCAGATCAGTTTACTTCCTATTACATAATCTAAGTAGTTGTCACTCAGACTTAAGCATTAGTAACTATTTCCACCCGTGGGAGTCATGTGTTGCACGAGAATAGAGGAAAAATATTTTCCCAGTATGTGCAAGATGATTCTTCTAGGCTGGGATTTAAACATATACAAAAAGTACACTGGCCCATAATACTGGAGCAGAGAAGATAGCAGAGAAGGGTTGGATTCTGATCACAAGAGCCCAGAGTAACTTTCATAAGGTTTACAGAAATTTAGACCAGCAGAATTCCAATTGGAATCTATTGCATCTTCCTTATGCCAAATATTCAGCTCATAGATGAGTATCTTCAGCAATAAATGAATTAAATATTGCCACTTCCAAATTACATGTTTATGTAAAAAGATACAAATTTAGATTTTGAAAATATTAACTAGTGGTGCAGCCTAAGAATAGGTTAGCTTTTCTCATAATTGTTATTTCTTCCTGCAGCTTAATATTGAAAGAATGGTATTAAAATGAATGTCTGTTATTATTGATAATGGAAAATCTGCTGCTTTAGAAAGATTATGCTATTTATTTTTCAAGCAATGTTCAACACTGTGCAGATAGCTCCACTAACACTAACTTAAAACCTTAGTTCTTCTATTTATAAAATATTACAATTGCATGAATCTACAGCTCTCCGCTTCCAAACATCGGAATTCTTGAAATACATATCAAACATACACCTCAAAATTTACATGACTTCTGTTATTCTGGGAAGTCTTCTTTTTAAAACATTTATTCAATGTGAGTTCTAGAGAAGATGAGTGTGCTGATGTAGTCGAAAAGCTAACGTTACCGAAAATTGTCCAATATTGGTCTAAAAAGAGTTAAAATATCAGGCATCTGTAAGTTGTCAAGCTGGTAACCAGCACACTTAAATAAGAGGAAGTAATGCTAGAATTTAAAAGATTATATTAGTGGTTAGAAATTAGTTAAATTTATCAATATTCTTGCAGTGTAGGGAGCTAAGACTTTGACTTATAAAGGGTTTAGCTGACCTTAATAAAACTAGTTCTTTAATGGCAGAAAAAAGTTTTAATTTGGGTTTTTTTTGAAAGGTTGATTAGTTTGGTGGGGGGTTTTTTTTCAGATCTGCAGAATTTTTCATCAGTTCAATCAACTTATTGTTAAATCTGATTAATTCTCCAGACTGGATCACTGGCATTTTCAATTTAGCCACGAACAGTTTATTTCAGTGCATTTCAATTTGGGTGGAGTGACAACCTCTTTAGGTTAGATATTCTATTGACTGTCTTTTTGAAGTAATTAAAACAGAATTGCAATCACTTTGGTTGGAATTCATTTCATTTAACTCTAGTCATGTAGGTATTTAGGCATCCAGAGTAAGCCAGTCATCTATGTTTCCCTTAAAAACAGTGAAGAAAGGTAATAACAAGAAGACATGATGAACGGAAGTCCAGCTCAAGACTGTGTGAATTTAGATAAAGGATTTCCAGGAGAATGTGGCAGCATAACATATGAAGTTTAAAATACAAAACAACTAAAAAAACAAACCCAGCAACAAAAATCAAATGTATTATAAATGCAGCATTAATATTGGTTTGACAGATTATGTTAGTCATCTCACTACTGACTTAGCAATGCCCCAAATCTAATTTCAATGATGTAACAATTCCAATATATTTACTATATAATTTTCTCAGATAGAGGTTCTAGTACTGTAAACTGGAACTGTAAACTCACTTTAGTTACTGATTTAGTAATAAGTTATGGCCATAGTGCAAATGGAATTTTAAATACACTAATTGTGTAATTTATATTTTTACTTTTTATAGGGCAGTGTTTTTTCAGGACTCAGTCCTGTATCAGTAATCCTATTCTGAGTCTTCTAAGAAGAAGAAAGAAATTGCATGATGTGCCTTTATTCTTGGTCAAAGTGAATTAGACCTTCAAATACACTCTGCACTGGTGCGGCCTACTACTGTGTGTAGTTTTGGTCACCACAATATAAAAAAGACATGAAACTATTAGAGTGTCCAGAGGAGGGTAACAAAGATGGTGAAAAGCCTTGAGGGGAAGCTGTGTGGGGAGTGGCCAAGGTCGCTTGGTCTGTTCAGCCTGGAGAACAGGAGATTGAGAGACCTTTGTGCTCCACAACTTCCTTATGAGGAAGAGGATGGTCAGGCACTGATCTCTTCTCTGTGGTGACTAGTGACAGACAGAGGGAAGGGCCTGAACTTGTGTCAGGGGAGGTTTAGGTTGGATATTAGAAAAAAGTTCTTCACCCATAGGGTTGTTGGGCACTGGAGCAGGCTCCCCAGGGAAGTGGTCACAGCACCAGCCTGACAGAGTTCTAGAAGTGTTAGCACAATACTCTCAGGTGCTTGGTGTGACTCTTGGGGTGTCCTGTGCAGGGGTAAGAGTTGGACTTGATGATTCTTGTGGGTCCCTTCCAATTCAGTATATTCTGTGATTCTGTGAATATTCCCACAGCCATTGGGAGCACAGATCTACAATCATCTTTGTATAGCCCAGCAAACAGTTTTTGCTGTAACATCCAATTATCTGCCCAGTTGATGCTGTTCCTAAGAATCAGTCCATTGAAATGCTAGACCATAAGAAGAAAAAAAGTTACGGGGATTGCTCATTTAATTTTATCTTACAGCATGAGCCTTTCCCTCTTTTCTGCTTCCCTCCATGTAGCCTGCCTCTGCCAGCCTCCTAGACAGCTGGAACAATGATATGCATATGTCTGCCTTGGATGTGTAAGGGGCTCTTATTTTCCCACACTGCTTTAAGCACTTATTTTGTTACTGTTTCAGTAGGATGACAAGTACACCACAATACTGATTCTTAACTGCGAGTAATTCCATATTTGTTTCATAGATACAAATATTTAGAGCTAGTTCCTTCATCTGCTCTTGAAGAAAAAAGCCAGGAAGCTTTGTTTCTCAGTAAGCTAGAGATTTAGACTTTAAATATTTGTACATATATTTTTAAGAATGAGGTGAAACAGGCTTTAAGTAACAATGGTGACTTTGGGATTATTTTTGCTTAGACTTCTAGCAAGAGCAGCAAACTAACATTAGCCCTATAAATACAATTTAATGTAATATGTATATTTAATGTAATATATAATGTGTAAGTTATTTTACTGTCACATAGAATTCTGGAAAGCATTTACAGACAATACGCTTAGATTCAAATCTGTAGGAGAAACTTTACAAAACCCAACATCTTTCTAAAATTCTGACTAGCCTGGGCACATTTTTAGTAGTTTTGGTCTCACACAGGGTATATTCAGGGTCTGAAGATTAGACCATAGTGGAAAAAAGGCAGTGAAGTCCAACTCTGAGTGCATCTTTCATCTACCTGGGTTTTATTTATCACATACCCCTTAGTCTCTGAATACAGACAAAAAGGAAACTATTTTCCTATTTCAGGACAAATTAGCCTGTTCTTTAAGGCTAGGTATCAGAGCTCCTTAGGAGCTACTTTGCCTCCAGATTTGAGTAGTTAGAGCTAAAAGCAGAGAACAGCCTCTCTTGCTACCTTACAGTCTTTGCACATCTTCTCTTTCTCCAGAAAAAAAAAAATCACAAGTCAGAGCAAAGCCTTCTCACAAAACTAACAAAATGCGTTTTTCTTCAAGGACTCAAAGCTATTCTCAAGATTTTGACAATAACTTACAGGGTGAGACAATACCATTTGGTGAGATGGTACCTGCTAGAACTCATTAAAAGGGGGCTAATGAAAATTGAAAAACTTACAGAATGTAAGCAAGGATCTTTGATAAGAGTATAATTCTTATTTAACTCACTATGTTCTAATGCTACTACAGAATAATTTTTTTTCAAATACAGAAGTGTAATTAACATGTGTTAGGGGCAAATTGGAGCAGCAGACTATTCAAACCTGTAAAGCAAACATGGTACTCCACCTGAGCTCCTGGCTGTAGTATTACGTGGTACAAATAATCTGCATTTGCTACCTAATGAGATTCTAAAATACATATTTAAAAATCTCAGTCATAACTCACATCTTATTTGGACATTAGTCTGTATGCCTGCTCTGACACTGATCTGGGGCTTAGGTTACTCAGTCTGTTATTGCATTTGTTTCCCACGTCTAAAAGTGGATTATACTTCTCAGTCACCTTACAGGGATGTTATAAGACTGATTTTGCTCAAGTTTGCAAAGCCTTTTGCAGTTCTTGGCTTATTGTCTGGAACTGGAGGGCAGCACAAAAATGTGAAGTATTTCTGCTATCCTACAGCAACTGGGGACAGATTTTTCACATGCCAGTTATTTTACTCTTGGACATGTGGCTGGTGAGTCAAGTGGTGATGGGGCACATTGAGGACAAGGCAGACAAAATGCAAGCAGGAAAACTAACAGTTACTCTAATGTTGCAGAAAAGCAAAACTAAAACTCCCAGTAATATCAGAGTCTTAGTAAGCAGGAGAACAATATAAACCCTTCTCAGAAGGGTCTTTGTCAAGCTGTTGTATTGATAGCTGATTCTGGCAGCTAGAAACCGCAGAATATTAATGAAGCATTGGTAGGAACATGAGCAGTTTGAACAGGTTGATTATAACTGACTGAAGTCTACAATGCATGATATCAAGATAGATTATTTGTTTGTAGCATTTGCTCTTAGTTTGACCTTGTTGCTTACTTGCTACTTTTTTCCTCTTCTCTTTCTCCCTTTTTTCCTTACTTTCACATCTATCCTTCCTTCCTTCCTTCCTTCCTTCCTTCCTTTCTTCTCCTTCTCTCTTTTCTTCATTAGTTCTCGTATGCCTAATTAGGTCAAATGGGCTGGAAACTGCAATAAAAATATTGCTTATCAGATGTTATAAAAGTGTCTTCTTGTTTCTCTCCTATTACTTGTTAGCAGACACATGCAGCTTCTGTAACAGTAAGCTGCGTGCTTGCATAAATTGGATTTATAGAGGGGAACTTGAAGGAGCTTAGGAGAAAATCCTTGTGCATGTCTGAGTCAGGGTATGTAAGGGCTGAGGAATCTCTATGTATTTGACAGCGAGAAGTGAGATTGATGGTTTCACTCAGGACCCACTCCAGTTGCTATTGCCCTGCTGCTTCCCTGGGAGGGGACAGGCAGTGTTCCTTGCCCACTGCTTGACTATAAAGGCATAGGTACAAGCAATGCTCTCTTGCTAGCTTTAAGCACATGATGAAATTCATATGACTGACTAAAAACACAGCTGGTAATCTTTACTCAAGTGCTGTTTCTTAATTCACTTATTTTAGTCTGGTACTGTGTCCTTCACGTACCATACTAGTTTGTATGATTTCTACCATATTTCTTTTTATTCTTCACAGCCCATAAGAACCTATAGAGTTCCAAAAAGGCATTTTTGCTTATCATTGCTTCATTCCTTCATCTTTTGCTTCTTCCTTTATCAATATTTGTATCTATTAATGTAAAATTCTGGGTTTTTTTGGTTGCTGATGGATTTTGCGCATGTCATAATACTACCTCTATTACTCAAATCTTACTAGTTAGGCTTAGATTAGAGCTGGATATATTAATGAGTTAGACTTCTTTAGGAGGGATTCAGTTTTAGAGATTGTGGCAGGACATTAAGTGCAGATTTTACAGGAGAATACTACTTTAGGTCCTGAGCATGTATGGAATGTTTGGGATGTTGGATCTAATGTTTGTGAGAAAATGAACATTTATTTTCACCTTTGTACAAACACATATTTGTTATTTTTTTCCTCTTCACCTTTTATTGACTGAAGCTAATAGTGACCATGATGATCATAAAGGAATATCAGGGAAGCTATTCTTAGCTCTACATGTGGGATAAACAGGAGGTGTGAGATACTGTGATCCAGGCTCTTAGTCACAGTGTAATGCCCACTGTAAGCTAGCAGACGGGACCGACCATGCAGTGGCCTTTCACCAATTTGCCTCGAGGCTATGGCACAGGAGCAGCCAATGCCCGTTTGCTTGTCTCCTCAATGCTCCTGTAATTTACTGTGAAGCTTTTAAAGGGAGAAAAGCACTGAACTGTCAGAGCCTGTACTTCTACTCTAAAGGGGTGGATATAGTGGGATCTCTCCAAATCATTCATTAGTGACATTCAGGAGCCTTCAGCATTCTTTTGACTAATGTGGTGGTTGCGATTTTTCAAAGTGCTTTTGTATTATTTTAGGAAAAGGAGTGCTTCCTTAGTAAATTGATAAGATCCTTCCATTTTTATGAAGAGCAATGTGTTGATTTTGTTTGCCATTACAAAAATTGATAATAGCGATAGAAGTGTTGTCATGTGAATATTAAACATGAAAACAAATATGCTCAAGCCTTTGAAGTGTAAGAAAACAATAGTTAAACTTTTTTTCATGAAATACCAAAAGTTTTTGCAGATGAGCATACAGCTATTCTGGGATAGATGGCAAATTCTAATTCATTACTTCCACTTAACTCACAGAAATAGAATTCTGCTTTTTATAGCAAATTTGAGGTTCTGTGCTCTTGAACAAGCATTTGGTATTTTTTATTTGTGCTCTAGGTTACAGTGGGTTTTCTGAGATACTCTTTATTCTAATGGATCTTTTTTAGCAAAAACAAAGTAGTATGTAACAGTGTTGACGAAGTTAAGTCTCAGCAACCAGAATTGTTTCTGTTTGTCCAACTTGTTCTAGTGGCAGGCCCAGGTTTTCTTCTCTGAATTTTCTCAATGAACTAACATTAAACTGAGACTGGGTTAAGCAGAAATAAAGTACATGTCAGAGGTTTCTTTCTCAACACGTGTACAAAAAGATTTATATGCTCGGTGTACAGAGCAATAGATACCTGTTGCTGCCAGCAGGAAATCTCAGTTATATGATGCAGAAGCAAAACTACCTGGACTTCTAAAATTTTGCCTAAAAGCCAGATGTTTTAGTCATTGATTTATCTTCCCCCAGAGGTGCGCCAGCTACACAAGATTGTAGCGGATGTCTACAGTTAGCTTCAGTGAATTGGAGAATCAAGAGTGTACTGGGTTTCTGTCACAGGGCTAGCCTAGTAATAGGTAATCTTCAAAACAACATTTTGCATGTTTTATGGCATGTATTGCATGCAGTGATACACACATTTACCCTAAAAGTACTCCAGGCACTATCCCAAGAACTAAGTATGAGCTGACACATTGGGTTTTTTTTTTGTTTTGTTAAGGTTATCGTGTCACTCCCACTGCTAATGCAGTTTACTCTGAGAAATTGGAATATGCTGTAAGTGGCACAGAAGAAATCATGTAGAGACTTGCTGGTAATCATAAGCATAACAGCAACCTACTCACTGTTATCATCCACAGTTTTCAATACTAATATGGCAGGAGACCAATCAAGAGTAATAAGTAGCCTAAATGCCCAAGAAAGAAAGAGGGAGAAAAAAGAATAATTTGCAGTTCAAACTGTCTGTGGAGTCTGGATTTCACAGAAGAAAATCACAGTGGACTCCAGTTCAGTGTTTAATAACAATGGGATTTGTTAGTGGAAAAGATCTCAGAAATAAGAAATATATTTTCACTGCTACTTATTTTCTAAAAAGGTTATGCAGAATGTAAAAAATTGCAAGGTTTTAGATATGAGGATGATATTAGCAATATGAAATTTATTTCAGGCCTTAGAGGTTTTATGTGGGTTTCAGCTGCCCTTATGTGTTGGCTACACCTCTTACCTCTGTAAGGTATCATTGTGGTGGCAGCTCTTACAGTCAATTCTAAATTATAGAAGAGCTGTGAAAAGCTTCCTGATGTGTTCTAATATGTGGAAACAGCAAAATTAGTATCATCAAACTCCACTTTGTTCCTGCAAGTAATATCAACCTCAAAATATCAGAATCTTAAGAGTAAAATGGAATTTTAATATTGTGTATTTATTTTATGGATAGACAGGGAATTTTAAATTTCTGCTTAGGTCCCTGCTTTTCAGATGTTCACAATTTGTTCCTCTCTGTTGTTGATGATGATTTTCCTGCAGTACCAATAAATCCCGCTAACACTTATTTATAGCATTTAGTTATAATTTAGGTGTAACTTTTTCCTTTTGTTTCTTCTCCACACTGTAGATGGTAGAGCTACATAAATTAACCCGAACAAACTAGTCACTTTGCAATAAGTGAATAATTGCAAATACAACTGCAGTGATTGAGTTCAGTGATTTTTAACAGTTGCCACATATTGGCTAGGCTATTGGAAATATTCTTGCTGCAAGTGTTTTTGCAGAACAGCTTTTGCTTCTAAAAACAGCTGCTCTTGTTCTGGGGTCCCATGAAAGCTGGAAATTGATCTTTCCTCTGAGGACTTTTTATGATCTCTGCAGATGACTATTGAATAATGTAATTTGATATGGAGAAAAAAAATTGACATCCTGTTTCTTTCCTTGTTTTTCAGTCTAATTGGAGAAGAGACAGAGACCAAAAAAATGCCACCTGCAACAGGAGCACCAGATTACCCGCCTCCTGATGGAGGCTGGGGATGGGTTGTGGTCTTTGGAGCTTTTATCTCCATTGGCTTTTCCTATGCCTTCCCCAAAGCCATCACAGTGTTCTTCAAAGAAATACAAGAGATCTTCCACACGTCATATAGTGAGATAGCTTGGATATCATCGATAATGTTGGCTGTCATGTATGCAGGAGGTAAGACATTAATGAAATTAGTAAATAACATTGTGTGGTTGGTTTCTTCATATGGTCCTAGAGCATTTCTCCCCTTAGGGCGAGCATTTTTCCCCTTTCTTCTGGGTATAGGGGTAAATTTGGTCAGTTTCCAGTGTCTTGGTGAGATCTCTCAGTAAATCCAGTGATGAAGCTTAATCACAGAAAGTTATTATGGCAATGAGGGTTCATTCATGAGACACAGGTATTCCTGTGTAGACAGGGGCTTTATATCTTTATATTTTCCATTTAGACCAAGAGTGATGTTTCAAACATGCCATCTGTAAGACAGCTAAGATGCAGACAATCTTATTCTTGGGACTGAACAGTGAACATAAATTCTCTGATACCTTTTTTCTTGTAAGCAAGCAAGTAAAGAACAAGACAGATATAGAAGGATTTTAAAGTATAAAGCTGTTCTTAAGAACTAAATGTCAAATCTGCTTTGACAGGCTTTGTGTCTATCAACCCCAAAAACTAACTTGTTAAATTCTGCATGGTTTCTTTATTTTTTCGGAATTTTTTTCTCTTTTAAGTATTGGTGACAGCTAGCTTCTGCTCAGGCAAAACACTTAGTTCAAAATGTGAATTACATTAATTCAGGCAACAGATTTGGTATTTCCCATTCTTTTAATGTTAAGAGGTAACCACTTGGAGCATCTGAATATTTGCACTGATGGAGCAATTAAATGCATACATTTATAAACGTGTGTTTATGTATATGTACATATGTGTGAATGTATAGACACAGAGACTGAAAACATTGTGCCAATACCATAGTGATACTAAAACTGTTTAATCACTGAAGAGTATTGCTCCAGTATTTTTCAGAAGTGGTATCTGTGTAATAATGAAGTACAGTGTTGTCATGTCCAACAGATGATCTATTGAAGGATGAATGAAGTCTCACTTTCAGCATGGTAGCTTTTTAATCTCTTATTTCAGTCTCCCTAAGCTCTGACACATAAATGGCCCTACCTTACTTAGCATTTAGGGAAGCAAGGAGCATGCTTACAAAGAGGATTTGTATTGCTCTCTCCAGCTACTTCTTTTCCTCCTCCAACTACAGTAATGAAACTGGAGCCATTATAGCATTAGCTTTAGCACCTCAGGTAAATACTTTGCAGTTGATAGGATGGAAAAATGGATGTTTTTTCAAGTTCTGTCAATCATAGAGACCTTATGGAGACATCTTGACAGATGGGATCAATATCAACAAAAGCGTGCTATTCAGATATTTTGGTACTATTTTTATTCATAAAAATCATAAGTTACTCACGTGCTGGTGGAGAAATATAAAGGACATTATAGGACCAGTGACAATATTCAAGTGAATTCACCAAAATTCACCAGCTGAAGAAATAACTTGAAGCAATCAAGAGTGGAATAAAAGAGGGTAGGTCTAATCACATTAAAGTCCCTCTATAATGTAGCACTTTCTTAGGGGTGTATCAGCACTTGCACTGTGGACCGTACCTGTGTAACTGTGGAGGCTTCTGAACATGTGCTGAACTTATCTGGAGTACAGGGAGAGCACAGGTCTTGAAAAACTGGATTTTTTGTTCTCCTTTCTGTATGCTGTGACTTGTTGACCCTGAGCTTCTTTAATGATGTAAAGCAGATTTGGTCTATAGTGCAGGTGCTGCTGTGTTGTGTTCTCTGCATAGCATTTAATGTATGTTATTTCTGTCAGGTCAAAGTTCACCCAGGTTTTATTAACAGTGCACGTGCAAATCTCAGGATATTTAGCTGTGGTCATTTTTAACTGTGAGGTTCAATGTGCACAACTTTTCCTATTAAATACAAAAGATTCAGTATTTCTGCCTTTTCTCTAATACTTCTTTGACTGTTCTGATCGCCAGTTACTAACTCCACTTGTATATTGACATTAAAAATGACAAAATTGTTTGCTATTCATTCTGCTAACACCTACCCCATTTACTACAAAGATTATCAGCACAGGAACAGTAAGCAGAGTTGTTTGGATATCTTGTTACAGGCTCGTGGTTTTAAAATGCTGAGAATGACAACCCTGCCTGCTATAAACACTCTTTGAAGCCAAAGCTTCTCTAGGACCACTTCCTAAAAACTAGGCCATTTAGACAATCACTGGCAGAATATGAAATAGCAATCCGGAAAAACATTTCTGAAGGAAATCACTTCATTGTTTTTACTGTCTGAAGGTGGTTTGATTCTTCCTTCACATTTGATGTGCTCTAATGTGAAGTACATGTTCAGGCCACGAGTACAAGGTGCATTGTTTACTATGAAGTGTGATACGTACACCTGCGATGAACACTGTTCGTCATGCTGCTAATGAAAATAACCTGAAAACATCTAAGATCTGTCATCCTTATTACAGTTTAGCATTTAACCTATTAATCATCACAGTGGGGTCAGTGAATAAGTTAGATTCTATGCAGACACTTTTTGCTTTGGAGGCTGCAGCCTCTTGCAGTAATTAGCTGGCATCTGTGTTTCAGCAACAAGGTATTAACTTACCTTTCAATGCCTCAGAAAAAAGCTCCAGTAAGGAGCTAAAAGAATGTTAATTATATTTATCACTTACTTCATACTTAGAATAAATGTCATTAAATTATAGCAGACCATCTGGCAATCCATATGGTCTCCTGCAGTCCTGGTTAATTCCAGCAAATAGGTCAAGCACAGCATTCACCCTGTTAGGAAAGCATCAGGCAGAGGTGACAAATCTGATAAATCAAATCAATATGAAACTCCTTTTCTGTCTCAATCTGGCACAATGTGCAGTTTCATACTGTTCTCTGTTGTGTTTTAGGGGGTTGGTTGGTTTGTTTTCTTAAGCTCTCTCGTCCTTCTTCCCCCACCCCCCAACCTTTTAGTGTTTGTTAAGAGTTTACTAAAAAGGCATCCCAAAAAGCAAGATCCAGTGATGTGATTAAGGTTACAGGTATTGCACAGCCTCTGCTGTTCAGGCCATGCTTGATAAAAGCATCCTCTGGAGAAGAGCAGTGGTTCAGTCTCCATGGTAACTCCTTCTTCTGCCTCTCTTGAGCAGAGACTGTCAATTGCATTAAATTAAGGGTGATGGGTTTGTGATGGATTCCTACACTCAAGGGACTGAGATTGGGACCACTTGACTTTTGTTACTGGAGGACAGAAGCTGGGATGAAATGGAATTAATTGAGTTATCCTGACAGCACAATTTGTGTTCCTGTATGTGCATGAACGTGTATAAAATGCAAGTGCATGTATGTATTCTTACATATATAAAATATATATGTATTCATATATGTACAGGGTCATATTTCTGCTCCAGCTCACAGAGAAATTAAGGAATTAAAGAAAAAGGTCAATATATTTGACCTCAAGTTCTCTTAGTTCATTCTTCTGTTTTTCAAAACTTCACCTCTCACCTTGTGCAGCATTATCAGCCAAAGGTGATTAAGGAGCTTCTTATCAGAGCTCAATCTGTTTCCAGTAAAAATGTTTTCATTGCTTTCAGTGTGGGTTTGATAGGAGCCATAGTGGCAGCTATAAAAGCCATGTGACAGGTCTGGTGATTTCAGACAAGGCTGACCTTGAGTTTTAGATGTCCTCAGCGAAAAAGCAGTTTGTTCTCTCACTGGTCCTTACCTCTTTTTATGTCATTTTTCCAAGGACAGTTTCAGTTTGCAGTGTTTGTATATTTTGTTTGTTTGTTTGTTTTTCTTAAAAAGAACTTTTTGGGTTTGACATTGGCTTATGAAGATTAGCTTGAGAGCTGATAAATCCTTCAAGCCATAGCCAGCTGTGAAATGTGGGACAGTCTTGCTGGTCTGAAGTTCAGAAAACATAAAAGATTCATTTAAATTCTGGATAATATTTCTAGGTAAATATTTTCAAATTTACCTTTAGACTACTTTTGAAGAAAGATGCTATGTAAATGTATGGAGTGGCCATTATAATTGCTCAAAACACACCTATACTTAAAAAGTATAGCATTTACTATCTTCCTTTGTCTTCAGTGTTATTCAGGTCTGAAGTTAAGTGTTTCCAAACAGTAGCAAACCCTTGAAGGATTTTTCATGTGACAGCACAAAAGTAACCTACAGACAAGTCCTCATTTTCACTTTGTCTAATATTAATTTGGAAAATAACATATCATATGGTATGTTCAAAATATTTGTGATTTTATCTCAGTGGGTGTTTTGGTGATATTGCTGTGAAGATGAAATGGCGTGCGCAGTGGAGATGACAGTTGTGAAATCCATGTAAAGCAAACAACAGATGGTTATGGATATTTACTTTTGGACAGGATCTGGGTTCCTACACTTTTCTTCCTCCCTGATAACATTTTCTAATTTTGATTTTACAAATACTGGCACAAGGAATTCAGTGGTCATCCATATGGAGATTGAGAAGCTTTCTTGAATTGACCTATCTCCTGTGTTGTCAGGAGCAAGTGTTTTTCCCCATCAGAATATGCAAAGTGTTGAATTTTAATAACCTCATTTAGAGTGTCCTTGAAAGCAGAACTTACTAACTTTCTGAATGCCTCATGGGCATAAGGGAATACTTCACATTTAGCCTAAGATATATGTAAAATATCTATGTCAAGTTAATTTGAGACTCACAGATGAAGGAAAAGGAGTCATAATGAGGTTTCACAAAACAGAGCATTTTGACTCTTAATAGCAAATGGAGATAAAAGTAAAAAAATATTATAAATATACATCAGTTCTTAAAAAACAAGACCTGAATGCTAAAGCCTACGAAGGGTAACACAGCCAGGTCTTTTATTTTCTGGAGGGCTTTGAGTTTTAGTAAAACTGGACATTGTAGGGCAGTGTTCTGCAGTAGCAATGGATGTTTTAAACAAAGATGTTTTAAGCAGAAATGTCTTCCTAGATGTTTA
>VXBU01000878.1:14843-25006 GCA_013400315.1 Bombycilla garrulus | reverse complement strand
CAATATTTTGAGCTTAAGGAACTTTAAGATAGACCATATTTCTTAGCACGATATTCTGCACACTGCAAAGTTTATCTCAAGAAAATTAATAGCCTCTCTAAATCCGATAATTAAAATTTTTGTTTCTCCTCCCTAAGTAATGTGTGCTTTAATAACACAGTGAAATCATACCAAGTTGGTTTCAGTTTTGGGGTTGCCATCTTGGTTTTTTGTTTGTTTGTTTGTTTGTTTGTTTGTTTGTTTGTTGGGTTTTTTGTTTGTTTGCTCGGTGTTTTCTTGTTTTGTATTGTTTTATTTTGTTTTGTTTTGTTTTTTTCTCAAATATCCTTAAAATAAATTTAATTCTGAAAGGTACAAAGAAACAGGTAACAAAATTTCCTGTGTGAAGTTATTGACTGGGCTTAGGTTTTCACACATAGCATATGAGAACATTCAGAACAGTGTTTAAGGCAGCTTCTTTTTATCCAGATTTAGTTTTCTGCTTGTTTTATTTTGTTTTGTGTTTTCTAATGTTTTGTTTTGTTTTGTTTTGTTTTGTTTTGTTTTGTTTTTCCTGGGGAAGAAAATCTCTTCTTAGTGCTCCTATGGGTAGGTTTTGGCTTCTGGAACCTTGGCTCACAGAGGCTTATAACTTTGCACCTTTCATCACTAAGTTATTATGGACAATAAAGAAATGGAGGTGATTAATTATTTCAGCATATGCATAATTCTTTCAGCAGAATTCTTTTGCAATATGTTGTTTTGCAGGGAAAAAAAAGAGGTTGACAAATACTTGATTAAATAATTTCTGTTCCCAGAGACTGTTTCTTGAAAAGAAACATAGAGATGACATAGAGCCTGTGGGGCACGTGTTCACCATAATATCTATCAAACTGGTTGCGTTAATACCATATGTTTATCTGGTCGGATTACTCTTTGTCTGTCCTAAGGACAAGAGATTGTGCTGCCACTGCCTCTAAAGTTGGATTACCAAACTCCTTTGAAGAGAGCGCCTGGACTCAGAATTCCAAGTGTTACCCATCCTGCACAAAACTACCTTAGTGTTATGTGAAACCCCATACAACTGTTATGAGAGGAGCATTTTATGTTCTTCTCACATCAGCCTCCTGACAATGCATGTCCTAAAGAAGTCTATCATCTTTTCACTCTGTTCTGGAATATAGACATACAGTGAGAACAATACATGTAATATTACATCCAGAGTGCACAGATATTCACAACTATGATAGTACTTACATGAGAAACAAATCAACCTTTTTGTTTTAGATATGTTCTCACATATTTGAATATTGACTGCAAAAGTGTGTCCTAGAGGGCAACTTAGATGCAGAATTCAGTCAGATGAATACCATTTTACTCCCTCCAGAGACTGAGACAGCCTGATGTGCTAATTTGTTGATTTGCTCCCTGTCTCATTAGTTCCAGGTACATGTTAACCAAACCAAGCAGAATAAACCAAATCCAAACCAAAATGAAACTAAACCAAACTACATTAAAATAACAATCTTCAAAGAAGTGTGTACTTCTTTTCTGGAAAAAGAAAAGGAATATGTTTGTTCTCCACAGATGCTCTCCTTCAGAGACAGTCCAACCAGCCCACACTGCATTTAAAATTGTTACTCTTTCCTAGATTCTGTTGCCTTGCAGGTATATTTATACCTTATAGAGTGGTATCAATGGTAGCATCTCTAGAATATCCTTACGTCGACCAGGAGACGAAATATAAGTAATTGGAATCTTTTAACTATTTAAACTGGAAATGAATAAAAGTTGTTAGTGTGAAATTCCCCATAGAAAATGTCATGAACAGTTCATTTTGGTGTCTAAAAGCCACTTTGAATGTTTAGTGTGTATTAAAACAACAATTGAAAAAAAGAGATTATTAAAAAATGCCAAATAATTGAACAATTACTGTAAATTTATATATCCATGAGTTTCACCTCATAATTATGTGCACAAAAATTGTATTTAGCTGTTTCCAATATTTGCATTTTTCCATTTCTAGGGACTTATTCATATTTCAAAACTAGATAACTATAGGAACTGAATAGGAGAATGATCATACAACATTTCCACAACTGCACAGTATATAAATATACAAAATATTACTTTTTATAGAGGCAAGCTTGAAAACCTACATATTAAGTGAGAGAAAGAACAAAAGTTAGAGTTTTTAACAACTACCATTGCCAGACTTCCAGGGATGGAATAGCTGTTTTTTTTCAGAATTTAAAAATAATTAGCTGCTCCAGTTCTATTAAGCTGATATGTGTTTATAGCATCTTTTGATCAGTCATCTGTGTACCTTCTTATAAGTGTCTAAATACACTTTACAGAAGAACATGTTGGTAGTAAGGAGCTCCAAGTTGTTCAATTAATTTTTATAAATCTACTCTAAGCTGCAATGGGAAAATGAAAAGCTCATAATTTTGACATGTGAACATTATTATAATAATTGGTGCAATATGTTGAAGGGATAGGAAACCACATAGGATCATGTAGAAAATGTCTTTGAAGACAGTCTCTGATAAGACTTTCTCCCAGTCTGACAAAATGTTCTGTGCATGTCTAGATAATTATCACTATCATTATATAAGCACAGATCACAGATCATAACACCTCTCTCAAGTTTTCTATATTTGGAGAACTGGGAAAAAAGAGTTTTTCAACAGACAAGTTTAAAGGCCCAATGCATAGATACTCTTTCTTCCAAGGATACAAAGTTATAAACATGGATAAAGTGGTTTAAAGCACTTGAAAATAAGATGTCACAGCAACACACAGCTTTCTGAAAATAATAAAAAAGACTCCTACATATTATGTAGTAATTCCTTCCAAAAAGGATGGGATTTTCTAGATCTACTGCATAAATATAATATGGAGGTTGACTTTTTGCAAAGAGATCAATTTCTTGAACTGAAGCTTTCTTATCAATGAATTCTGTAAAATAACTGTGTTTTCTTTCTTTCTTTTTCTTTTTTTCTCTTTCTGTTTCTCTTTTTTTCTCTTTCTTTCCCTTCCTTCCTTCCTTCCTTCCTTCCTTCCTNTCAAAAAAATTATTAAAAGAACAAGACCAGTTCTATGTATTACATTCTAATAAACTTCCAGACTATCTCATTTTTGCTGGAGCTTCTATTTTTCTCAAAAAAAGAATAATAGAGCATAATCATCATACATCGCGTGGGTTCCTCTTCCCATAAATATATTTTGAGTGTGAAACACAGGCTTCACAACCATTTACATTTGGTCTTGATTTCATCTGTGATTTTAATGAGTTGCACAATGATGTTAAAATGGCTTCTGGCCTAAGCAGCGCATCCTTCCATTGGTATGACAGGAGACCATGGAGAGTAACTTACATGGTAGTTACATGGTAGTGGATCTCATACAGAAGATGTTACTGCAAAATTTCAGCCCATACTAAAAAAAAGCCCCACGTTGAGTTATCTGGTAGTGTGGGGATGCAAAAGTAAAGGGCCAGCTCAGGGCATGTTTGGATTAATCCAAATAAACTAGTTAGATTCTCCAGCTCTTTTTTTGCTTGCTTGGTTTTTTTGGTTTTTTTATTTTTTTTTTTTTTCAGTTTTTTTGTTATACACTGAGTAGCTACCATATCAAAGCTAACGGTTTTCAATATTAGCAGCGATCTTGGAATCACCATCTAGTCTGAAATAACCTGAAGCTTTACCAAGACCTTTATTACTGGGACAGTTAAACTGTCCCTAATTAAATCCCAAGTTGATGTTGACTCTGGCTCAATCAGTACATTTTTACACACAAGACCTTTACCCGCCCACAGTTTACTCTTCTACTCTCTTGCTTTGGGTTTTAATACTCTCCGAAATTTGCAATGTTTCTGCATGCTTCACAAGCAGAATAAAGGTACAACTCAACAGCACAGCAGAGAAAAGGAGTATTTTTTTTTAAAGAACCATCTTAGAGTCTTTAGCCAGTAACTAGAATTGCTAATGTAAATTACATTAAGATTTCCCTCAAATTGCTTGTATTTCATAATCAGAACTCTGCATGCCGATTAGGTTATAGCTGTAGGGAAGAGCTGATCTTAACACATGAGGAATTACTGTGCATAAAAGAAGAAAAATTATTTTAAAAGTTAATTTCTAATTTCTTAGGGAAACTGGAGGTAATAATGGGGCTTTGCACATATTTAATTTTAAAATACAGATCTTTAAGTGTTTGAGCCAAACAATAAAGAAGCCAAAATACTATTTTCCGCCAGCTAGAATTTAGAAACAAGGTCAGGTATATATAGTTTCTCAAACAGTTCTTAGCAAAGAAAAAATATTAACAGTAAAGTCATTCCTTGTCTTACACAGCTGATCAAAGCCTAGAATACAAGGAAATGGGTTGAATGGCTCTTATCTTCTTTTTATTAAAAATAAAATAAAGTGTTTAGAGTCATTATGTTAACAAAGCTATTTCACAAGTCCTTTCAGGGCTTTCCTTTGGGGAATTTTGAGACTTTGTACAAAATATTTTGTTAAATCCTCTATGACTCTTTTATCAATATGGTTATATTGGTACTAGTCATTAGGTAAATATTTTTATGTAAGTGATAAAGTTTAGTAATGAGTGACACCTTCAGTTGCTCCCATGTCCGGTAGTCCCTGTTTAATAATATCAAGGTACTCTGATGTTACAAAATGACAGAAAGAACACAAAGGGGAGGGGAAAAATAATAAAATAACAACAATAAAGCAAATAGAAACCACCAAGCCTTCCAAACCTCAGAACTTTCTAATCTGAGAATCCAAAAGCAAAGAGGAACTCTGTGTGAGAAGTGCAGATTTAACCTTGAAAAACTACATATAGGTAAATGTTACCAGGTAGTCTCTGCTGGGGGAAGATTTTCCAAGTTACTTGTGCAGAAACATTGATTTTTGTTCTTCCACTCCCCCTGCCCACCACCTTCTTTTCAGGAGTCTCAATAATTTTTTCCTGTAGAATCATTCACAGATTTTTATTAGTGATTATATGAGATAACTTAGGAAAAATACCTCAGTTATCACTGATACATCAATAATATTCTTGATCACATAGTAAGCATATTTTGAACTGAGTTTTAGACCTGTTATGTATTTCACAGAGATTTCACATCCATGAAAGGTTTCATTATCTACTTCTTGCATGTTTCTTTCAAGTGTGATGCAGTTCTTCTTCATTAAAAGAAAAAAACAACAAAAAAAAGGAAAAAGTAAGAAATAGATTTTTCATTAATATACTTGCTTAGATTTATGGAGTTTTTTTTTTTTTTTTTTTAAGGAAAAGTACACAGAAACAAGAGGGAAGGAATGGTGCTTCATTCATTGTTCTGACAAAGAAAAAAACATTCCTTTGTGCACCCATTTTGCTGAGGACTTCAGTAGGGCTTATTGGGAAACTGCATTTGTCAGGAAAATGCGTGTTTGATATGAGCTCATCAGGTGGATGGATGGCCCTGACAGCCCAGAGAGTTGTCAGCTGAGAGATGAGTTCTCAGCATGATCGGTGTATGATGTCCAGACACAAGATTGCATAACAACCAGTGTAGCAAATTTATTGATTGGTTTTTTTCCCTCTTTGAGTGTAGGAGTAGGACAGTTTAACACATGTAGGATCCCTGAAGGTTGTTGCCAGAAAGAGCTTTCTTTGTTAAGTATAGTAGTGTCATTCTTTCTGTGCTAGAGCAGAAACGAAGTTAGTATGACCAGAATGATCGAGAACCTTAGTTCCAAGAACATATCTCTGAAAAAATGTACACTTTTAAGAGAAAAATATATCCCTATAGAGAAAAGGTGTCTCTCAAACATGAAGCATGATAAACACATGAATTATAAAATATTTTACTGTATGATCCATACAGTGCTGTTAAAATTACAGCAAAATTATATTTACGTATCATTTTTATATTCTTTCTCCTCATTAGAATTTTACTTATGTGGTTCATTTAAAAACAGAGCTGTTACTAAAGTTTTTTCTTCTTTTCTTCTTTATTAAATCACTCTTGAAATAATTCTTTAACAACTAATATATTCCTTTGATTTTGATCTGATTCATGCCATCATGTAACCCACTGCAGTGTTCCCATAAAGCTGAATTAATTTGACTTTATATTAGCTAACTGAAATATAGGTATCCAGAGCTTTGACTCTGGCTGGGTACCAGGCACCCACCAAGGCCATTTTATATTTCCCCTCCATAAGCAGACAGAGAAAAGAAAATATTGCAAAAAGTTCAGAAGTTGAGATAAAAGCAGAGAGATATCAGTCACCAAATATCCTCCCAGGTGAAACAGACTCAACTTGAGGATACTAATTGAGTTTATTAGTAAGATAATCAGAGCACAATAATGAGAATTAAAACAAATTTTAGAAACCTTGCACCCAACCCTTCCTTTCTTCATGGGGTCTACCTCCGTCCCCTCAGTGATGAAAGGAGTCAGCTCTCCATGAACTTTTCCAGATTCCTGTCCTTGGGCAACAGCTTTTCACCAACTCATCCAACATAGATCCCTTTCCACTGTTTCAGGAACAGGCTCCTCCAGTGTGGGGCTTACATGAAGTCACAAGTGCTTCCAGGATCCTGCTCCAGCCTGGGCTCCTCTCTCTACAGGTCCTGCCAGGATCCTGCTCTGGCACAGGCTTCCCATGGGGTCACAGCCTCCTCTGGGCATCCCCCTGCTCCAGCCTGGGCTCCTCCAGGGGCTGCAGGTGGATCTCTGCTCCCCCGGGCCCTCCCTGTGCTGCAGGGGCACAGCTGCCTCCCCACGGGCTGCTCCAGGGGCTGCAGGGGAATGGGAGCTCCAGAGCCTGGAGCAGCTCCTGCCCCTCCCTCTGCACTGTCCTGGGGTCTGCAGGGCTGCTCCTCTCAGGTATTCTCATCCCTTTCTTCTCTTTCTCATCTCTTTCCTTGCAAAGATTCCCTTCATTTCAACAGAATTATTTGCAGACAGATTAGTCTGTGAAATAACCAGTGAAACCTTAACCAGTGAAACCATAACAAGAAAACAACAACAACAATTGTGACAGATAGTGTTTTTGATGTTGAACAGTATGCATTTGTTAATTTTGTTTTTACACAGACTGTTCTTTTCTTCCTTGTGGAACAGTTGTATAAATTCTCAGGTGTGAGGGTTAAAAAAAAAAAAAAAAAAAAAAAAAAAAAAGAAGATGAATGAACATTTAGAAATTACTTAAAGTAGCTACAGCATTAGATAAGAAAATTGTGGAATTTAAAAAATCCAGTTTGTGCTTAGGAACAACATTATTATTTCACAGGTGTAATGGATGTCATTAATACAAAATATGAGCCTTTGTGGAGGGTTAAATTCAAGGGAGATATCTGAGATACCTGTTTAACCAAAGTTCATTTCTGTGCTGATGACAAGAACATAATTGGGATGTGGCTGCCTGTTTAATCACAAATCTAACCTACACACTTGCTATCACTAAGCATAACTATCACATCTATGAAGGAATAGAACAGATGTTCTCAAACTTCCCACAAGATATAACCCTGGAAGTAAGATCAAGCTTTTCTACACAGAAGTTAAAAATAAGCCATAAGGCAGGAAATACTGAACATGAGTCACTGGTGTCAGTGTTCATACATTGTTTTGAAGACTTTCTTGGCTTTAATTTTTCCTTCAAAGCCATTTCCTACTACTACTTTCTAACTTGTTCCGGGGTGGCTTTTCTTTTACAAAATTCTTCATTCATATCACCTTCTGTCCCTCTGTCTCTGGTTTTCATATCACACTTTGCTAAGATAGGTCTCTTGTTTCAATGAGGGAGTTTGACAGTAACATTCAGAGAAATTATTGAAACGCTCTCTTTTACTCTCAAAAGTGTAAAATTAGATATCTGATGTGTTCCTAAGCATATTTTTGAAAAGGGCATATTATTCAGTATATTTAGTATACATAAAAATCAAATAAAAATAATATAAAAATTATATAAGGTTATATTTTAAAATTAAGCAATATATACATATATGACAAATATTTTACAGCATTATGCTAACAACATACATTTTAAAGAAGGAATCTTAATGATTTAGGAACTCAGATTGTAAGCCAGAAATCAGAAAGTTTTTTCATTGTGTGTCTGTAATTAAGGTTTTGTTCTTCTTTACCAGTTATAACTTGGCTCCAGTTTTGTTAAATGTGGAACAAAAATACAGTCAGTACATAAACACCATATTGTCCTGTTCAAGCACCTTGAAAGTTGTTAAAAATCATGCTTTTTTGGCAAAGTAATTATAGCTGATATGTCAACCAGGAGTATGATGTGCTAGAACAGAGTGAATGCACATATGTGTATATATATACACATTTATATTTTTATTAAAAGACATTTTTTGACCAAAAAGAACATTATTTTATGGGAAAAAAAAAACCAACAAAAAATCAAAAACAAAAAGCCACACTTTTCCATAAGTACTAAAATACTTTTAGAAATAGATTTTGTTTTCTTTCTTTTTCCTTTTCTTCTCAAAATTGATCTGAAAAGTATAGAAATATTATGAAATTAAAAGTTTTGGGACAGTGTTTTAAGAAGTTTCAAAAGGCGTTCTTCATTAAAACATAAACCTGTAAACCAAATTATATTTCAAAAATACCCCCCCAAAGATGTGTTGGAAATATGCAATTCCATCTTCCAGTCTTTGGAGTTGAAAAGCAAAAATATATTCTAAACAAAAATTTATCAAAACAGATGCCATGCTTTAGCCCCAAGCCACTCACAGCCATTCACTCCTTCAGCAGTGGGACTGGGGAGAGAATCAGAAGGGTGAAAGTAAGAAAATCCATGGGCTGAGGTAAAGACAGTTTAATAGGAAAAAGCAAAAACTGTGTGCAAACAAAGCAAAACAAGGAGTTAATCCTCTGCTTCCCATGGGCCGGCAGGTGTTCAGGCATCTCCAGGAGAGTAGGGTTCCATCACACTTAATGGCTATTTGGGAAGACAAATACCATCACTCCAAATGTCTCCCTACCTCCTTCTTCTTTCTGTTCTGTGCACGTGGTGTCACGATGGTCTGGAACATCCCCTTGGTCAGTTTGGGTCACCTGTCCTGGCTGTGTCTCCTCCCAGCCTCGCAATCACCCCAGCCCCTCCCCAGCCTGGCAGTGCAAGAAGCAGCAAAGGCCTTGGTTCTGTGCAAGCCCTGCTAAGCCACATCAAAAAAAAAAAACTCCCTGTTATCACCCCTATGCTCAGCATAAACCTAAAATACAGCCCGGTAACAGTCACTTAGAAGAAAATTAACTCTACCCCTGCCAAAGACAGACCAACAGACAAACTTCAAATTGAAAAAGTTGTTTTTTTCCTAGAAACTTTCCCTGTGAAATGACACAATTCTGATAGGGAACTTTTAATGGGGTCTGTTTTCTTTTGTTATATTTTTTATGAACTCTTATAAAAGTCATAGATTTTAACCCCTCCATTTCTGGCATCTTTCCTGTCAAAATATTGTAAAAATATGTGCTATTTTCAAAGACATTGTGGGCTGCTTGAGAGCAGAAGAAATCTTCAGAGAATGTGTACCATTTTCCCCTTGAAAAATCATCTGAATCACATCAGGTTCCTACCACTCATGTCATTTTCCATGATGTTCCATGACACACACTGAAAACACAGACAAAAAAAGCCACTTTAACAGTTTCTGTTGTTTTGGTAGTTTGTTGGGGTTTTTTTTGTCTTTTTTTTTTTTTTAATCCCAGCCATCTGCCAGAATGTATTATCCTCAAGAGCACTGACAGAACAGGTTTCTTTAAAAACATGATTAAAAGAGTCACAAAATGTCAATGAGTAAAGAAAGGAGGGTAGCAAAAGACACAGGCTGTTAATTACTGCTTTACATCCAAAGTATTAGATTTAATAGTTAATTAACTTTTCTTCAGATATTCTGATCCACTGATACAATTTAATCTAAATGTATCCTCACTTTATATTTCCAAGATAATTATTACTGGCTATATGTATACATGTCTCATAAAGGAATAATAAAAAATCCTCTCTTTCATGACAGTAACAATTATCTATCTTGTATATATTGACTTATTTTGATTTTACCAAGGAGATACAGGCAAATATAATTATTTTTTAAGCAGCTTCTAAAAAAAAAAAAAAAAAAAAAAAAAAAAAAAAAAAAAAAAAAAAAAG
>VXBU01000876.1:6544-17079 GCA_013400315.1 Bombycilla garrulus | reverse complement strand
ACATCAGCCCATTGTGAGGATCCACCACATGACTCATAGAATTACATAATCCCATTGTGAGATGCTCCACCCAGGGGGAGGAGCCAAGCATCGCCACCTGCATATAATGTGGGAACTGGGACAGAACAGGTAGCCCTGACCCACTGGTTTCCAGAGGACAAGAGCTACCAGACCTGTCTACAGGATCACTGCTTCAGCAAGACCACCTCATCTAGACTGCTGCCACGACCCTAACTAGCAGGATATCAGGTTGTATACTGACTCTGTCAGTGGTTTTTGTTTTCTTTGTATTACTTGCATGTATTTTACTTTTTCCTATTAAATTGTATTTCTGACTTGGAGTCTCACTGGTTTTGCTTTCAAACCAGCACATTTTTGGCGCCCAACGTGGGGCTCGAACCCACGACCCTGAGATTAAGAGTCTCATGCTCTCCAAAAATGACTGAGGAATCATCATCATCTCTCCAGGAGGTCCCTCAAGGACCACACGGACAGTCCTACTCTCTTACAAGCAGGAGAGTTTCAAAGGAAAAATACCTAATTACAGATATTCTTTCCCTTATTAAATGTTCTGAAATTGCTCAATTCCATAAATATAAGTTCATTCTAGAATAATAAGAAAATGTCAGGACTAAGATTCTATGTTCGTATCACCAATTCAGACCTCGGCCACCTTAAGCATGGAAGTTTTACTCATGCTAGACCCTTCCAAAATGCTGAGTGAAGCATGTGTATTTGGGTCTCTTAGTAACATTTTCTATCTAATAATTTAGATATTAAAAACATTTTCTTCAAAGTAGGCTGTTGGATCAGAAATAAAAAATATTAAATTAAATTTCCTTCACTTTAACTGTTTATAGGAAAAAAAATCTTGACAAGTGGAAATTACTTTTAATAGCTATCTTATGAATAAAGTATTAATTTGGAAATCAAGAGACCTGGACTCCATTTCCATTTTTGTCACTGATTTCTGAACTTGATAAAAACAAAAATGCATTTGAAAGAAAAGAGGGAAAAAAAATACATTTTTTTTCCTTTTATGGAGAAGTAAAATCAACAGAAAACATTATGTTAATTCCATACGCTTAAAGACTTTGCATTATGCATCATGTGAGTATACATGACAGAGAAAAGAGGAAGTAGGGAACAGAAGTCTGAGAGCAGAAAGATTTTATATTTAATATTTCAAACAAATACTGAAAAAAGAGCACAATATATTCAAGAAAGTGAAGTATTTACCTGTTTTACAGCCATTAATGTTCCTGTTCCTACATCTTGAGCTTGGTAACAGAAAGAAAAAGCTCCAAGACCAGTTTGTTGGCCTTTAAGCTATTCTGCATGTTCTCTATAATGGTGTTTTGTTTTGGTATGAACAAGCAAGGTTTCTGGTGTCTGCAAATTAAATTCCAAATCAATCCTGGGTTTGCTATAATGCATCTAAAATGTAGACATACTGGAAGATTACAAAATATCCAACTTCATATGCCTCTCTTCTCCCTTAAAGTTGTTTGTACTGCATGTACTGCATGGTTTGGGTTGTAAGGGCCCTTAAGACCATCCAGTTCTACCTCCTGCCATGGGCTGGGACAGTTTTACTAGACCAAGTTGCTCAGAGCTGGGTCTAACCTGGCCTTGAACACTTCCAGGGATGGGGGGTGGGGGATGGGACAGCCACAGTTTCTCTGAGCAATCTGTTCCAGTGCCTCACCACCCTCACAGGGAAGAATTTCTTCCTAATATCTAATCTAAACCTGCCCTCTATCAGTGTGAAACCATTCTCCCCGGTAATGTCACTCCATGCCTTTGTAATAAGTCCTTCAATTCTTCTATTTTTGCCACCAGACTCATCCTCATGCAGTTTTTACTGCTTGGCCTAGATTTAAGGTTATGGTTAGGGTTAGAGTCATGCAGAGGGTTAGGATTAGGATTTGGGTTAGAGTTAGTTTTAGGGTTAGGGTCAGGGTTTGGGTTAAGATTGTGTAAGTGTTGGGATTGGTGTTAGGGTTCCACTTAGGGTTAGGATGTAGAAAGTCACAAAGCCCAGATATCCTGGAGCACAGAAGCTATAAAAGGCGTGCCAAGGCCAGCATGGTGCTGCCCAACCTTGTGTCCTCCACACTTTACTACTTGCAACCAGTCTCTCTCTCGTGAAGCCAGTTTTTATATGTCTAAGGATGGGGATGTGTTGTTGGTTAGCGTTGAGAAAATCACAAAGTCCATTGCTCCAGGGGCACTCCAGCTGCCAATGGCAAGCCAAAGCTAGCAGGATGCTTCCCCAACATAGCTCCGGCAATGCTTTTTATCATTGACAACAGCCTCACCCCAGGGTGGCTTTTAATGCCTGGCCTTAGGTTGGGGCTGCGCTTAAGGTTAGTGTTGAGAAAACCACAAAGCCCAGATGTCCAGGGACACTGCAGCTGCAAAAGACATGCCAAGGCCAGTATGGTGCTGCCCGAACATTGCTTAGTCCACACTTTTTTTCTTTCTACCAGCCCTACTCCCATGCTGCTTTAGCTGCTCCATCTAAGGCTTGAGTTATGGTCAGAGTTTGGGTCAGGGTTTGCAGCAGGATTAGGGTTAGGGCTGGTGTTTGTGTTACGCTTAGTGTTAGGATTTAGAAAACCAAAAAGCCCAGCGCTTCAGGAGCATTGCAGCTGCAAAAAGCATGCAAGGCCAGCACAGTGTTGCCCCAACATTGCTCCCTCCACACTTTTCTCATTGCCATCAGTCTCACTCCCATGAGGCCTTTACTGCTCTGCCTAGGATTAGGGTTATGCTTATGGTTAGGGTTGTGCTTAGAGTCAGGGTTGAGAAAACCACAAATGCCAGAGCTCCAGGGAAACTGCAGATGCAGAAGTCAGACAAAGCCAGCACAGTGCTGCCCATGCGCTGCTCCTTTACAACGTTTCTCCTGCCACCAGCTTCACCTCCACCCACATTTTACTGCTCTGTCTAGGGTTAGGGTTCAAGTTTGGGTAAGGGTTAGAGTTTGGGCTGATGTTAGGGATATGCTTAGGGTTAAGTTTTAGAAGATTATGAAGCCCAGAGCTACAGGGCCTCTGCAGCCGCAAAAGGTATGGCAAGGCGAGCACAGTGCTTCCCCAACATTGCTGCCTCCACACTTTTTTCTCATTGCTCCCAGCTTCACCCTATTTTGGCTTTTAGTGCCTAGCCAAGGGTTAGGGCTATGCTTAGGGCTAGCACTGAGAAAAAACACAAAACCCAGAATTCCAAAAACACTGCAGCTGCAAAAGGTATGCCAAGGCCAGCATGGTGCTGACCCCACGTTGCTCCCTCCACACTTAACTACTTGCCACCAGTCTCACTCCCATGAGGCTTGTTGTTATATGTCTAAGGACGGGGATGTGGTATTGGTTAATGTTGAGAAAATCACAAAGTCCACAGCTCCTGGGACACTGCAGCTGCCAAAGGCAAACCAAGACCAGCAGGACACTGTGAGATGGAGAATTGAGGAGTAAGGAATAGTTCATCAAAATTAGCTGACCAGACAATGAGGAACGCCTGACATTTACTGTGCTTGCAAAACCGGGAGGATAGGCAGACTGGTTTGCAATAAACGGAGCCAGAACTTGGAAACAGGGTGAGGGGTGCAAGGCTACCAGTAATAAGTGGTAAATCCAGAACCCTGAACCAGCAAGAATTAATCTCAAGGCCTAGAATGTGCCCAAGAGGCTAAGACGCATACTCTGGAGAGAAAGTACAAGTGCGATGAAGAGTTTAGAAGCCTTCGTCAGAGACCCTCGACAACCCCCGAATTGGGGAGATGCAAGAGCAAAAGAACTGTTGGCTCATTTTAATACAAAGTGAAGATAAGCGGGACTAGGCGGGGCTAAGAAATGAATATGTGCTAGGCATATTGTGTAATCCTGGGCTTTTAGGGAATAAATAGAGCAGTAGTTTGAAGTTTTGGTGCTCATGCTTTTGGACAAATTATCCTCATGGGCCTCAGCACTGAATAAATGCACACCTACTTTATAACTCTAATTTCTCACGAGTTATAGAGTCCTTTCTGCGTATTAGCTTCCCCAACATTGCTTCCTCCACACTTTTCTTCTTGGCACAAGTCTTACTCTCATGCTGCTTTTGCTGCTACACCTAAGGCTTGGGTTATGGTTAGGGTTAGGGTCAGGGTTTGCAGCAGGGTTAGGGTTATGGTTAGGGCTGGTGTCAGGGTTATACTTAGGGTTAATGTTTAGAAAATTACAAAGCCCAGAGCTGCAGGGACTCTGCAGCCGCAAAAGGCATGCCAAGGCCAGCATCATGCTGCCCCAACTTTTCTGCCTCCACACTGTTTTGTCATTGCCACTGATGCCGTGGGTTTTAGCTTTTATGTTTTTCAGATTCTCTACTGCTAGTATCCAACTCTGAAACTTCATATTAGGTGTTAGTAAGTTCTCTTCACAGGGCAGTTAGACAAAATAATCCCTTCTCAGCTAGGGAATCCAGGACAACCATTGTCCAAAAAGCATAACAAACGGCCAAGAGAATGGGGCAAGCCAGAGGGGTTGAGACTTCATAACCTGGAACTGTAATTGGATAATTGAACCCAATACATAGATGAGCCAAAACTTATAAAAGTGTGGTAACTTGTGACCAGGATCCATCTTGGATTCTACCTGGGTGTAGCCCTGGCCAGGCTCCTGTGCTACCCAAAGCGTATCCTTTTATGGCCTTTCAATAAATACCTATTTTCTTCCTTTTGCTCTGTCTAGTCTCTGTTCCAGGTCAGCCTTTCCAGGCATCACTACCAGTCTCAATCCAGTGCTGCTTTTACTGCTACGCCTAAGGCAAGGGTCATGGCTATGGTTAGGGTTAGGGTCAGGGTCTGGGTTAGGGTTAGGGTGATGGCTGGTTTTAGGGTTACACTTATGGTTAAGGTTGAGAAAACCACAAAGTCCACAGCTCCAAGGATGCTGCAGCTGGAAAAAGCGGTCCAAGGCCAGCACAGTGCTGCCCCCACATTATTCCCTCCACACTTTTCTCCTTGCCATCAACCTCGCTCCCTTCCGCCTTTACTTCTCTGCCCAGGGTTAGGATTACCGTTAGGTTTAGCATTGAGAAAACCACAAAGCCCAGAGCTCCAGGGACACTGCAGCTGCAAAAGACATGCAAAGAGTGATTCTAGTCTTGCATTCCTTTGTTACTGATTGGTGCAAGATTTTCTCACTTTGTTCTTAAAGATATAGTCAATAAAATATAGAGCTCATGCTCAGTGAGGGATGGTTGTACCTTGGGAGTGGGTAATTTTGGGATGGAGGTGTTTGTTCCTATTACAATTAGGCTTTAATGAACCAAGTTCATCTGAGGAAAGTGATTTCACTGGAGTTGTTGGCGTGGCAGCAAGACATCTATTTCCCCTGGTTGACATGTGCTATGCGATTTATCAGCTGCAAAGTACCACTGCGTTCCTCTCTCTGCAAGGATTTCAACAGTCTGGCTGTGGCATTTCCACTCCACTCCCCTCTCTGTTCCACCCCCCTTAGCAGTTGCTATGGTTGCAGACTGTGGGTGTGGGGAGTCATCATTGAATTGTCTTCAAACATGCCAACAGCATTCCATCCAGGAAGTAGCATTTACCCTATAATTTCTGTACTGTTATAACTTCTGTTGGAATGTGAATACAAGTTTTCACTTTCCTCTAATTTTACTTCCAGTCATCTTTCCACATAGAGATTTTCCTACTGTCAGACCTCAGCAAATTGGATATATTTGAAGTGCACCCTTTAGTACATACAGTCATGGGAAGACTATGTTGCTCATCTTTACAGAACCATATCTGTTCAGAAAACAGCTTAGCTGTATTTAAGCAGTACTGTCAGAACTAGTCAGCTTCTTGGAAACAGAATATGGAAACACTTTAGTGACTGGGGTGAAATAGCTGTGCTTCAGCAAATCTAAGTGTAGTCTCAGCCAAGTTAATCAGAAAACCAAGGGCAAGAGGAGAAAAAAGGAAAAAGGACCTTTAGGAAATGTAATCAATTTCCCAAAGGCATTGTTGACTGTATTTGTGTCACTCTAAATGTATCATAAGTTTTAGGATGAAGTTTCTTTAATTTCATAGGTAGTCAATTAGCTTATCATATTATTTGTTTTACTTAACATCTATACTAAATCTCTTAAGTGGCAATTTATGTCCATCACTAGTCATTCCATCAACAGTAGAAGGATAGATCCCATTCTCTTTTTTTAGCAGCTTTTTACATATTTTACACACTCCATTGTAGTGAAGAAGCAAATGGACTCAGAAACCTGCAAGGGATTGTTAGTCAAGGGTCTGTTGAAGATGAAGGCAGGAAGCAGGTCACTGCACGTACCAGAAGGAAGGTTCCTCCTCCTTCTGAAAGCTTAACAAGTAGGACTGATGCTACTATCGTAGGGCCCAATATGCAGACCGGACCCAACTCACAGGGAAGTTTGCTGTCTCTCAGGGGCTTGGGTTAGGGACATTACTGGAAAACTCTCTGGTCTAGTTAGGCCCTGTGATTACTATCCGCTATTTCCTGTTCAAACTGATGAAATAACAAAGAGAAGTCAGAGGGCAATAAAAAGAGACTTCTGGACTGATTGGTTGAGGGATCAGGAACACAGGTAGTGATTTCCTCAATTTTTCCAGTAACAAGGAAAAATATTGATAAGAATAGGTAGATCCACTGGGTCAATGCATGGCTCCAAGGCTGGTATCAGCAGAAAAATTTTGCGATTGTTGACCATGGGATGATCTGAAGCAGTGCGCTTCAATAAATCCTAGAGAGCGACCAGTGCTTTTGGGGTCCTGAGCACACTTGCTAAAATAGTTGACAAAGAAGGTAAAGGATGGGTCTTTGTATAGAATTCCAAGAGCAGTTTATTGTGCTTCAAAGGGAGTCCAGGGACAAGGACAAAATGGGGCTGAGGGTACAGGGTTAAATATGGGGAAAAAAAGGGTGGATCTGAGGGTTAAGGGCCAATGGGAACAGGTAAAAGTGGTGCAGAGGAGGGGCAGCCAACTAGGAGAACCAATAGGGTAACAGGGGTGGAATACTGCAGCAAACCAGGGCCAATGGGGATCAGGAGATGGGAGAACATTCTAGGGAGAGTACAAATAAGGTAAACAGGGTCTGGACTAGGGTGGAACAACTGCATGAGCCAATAGAATTTAAGACATTAACATGTCTGCAAAGCCTGCAAAGGCTTATGGGAGGGACACTCCTCCACAACTCCCTCATTTTGTTTACTAAAAAGGCCTCTGCCATAGATCTCTGCAAGCACTTAAAAAACCATGACAACATAGTTAACAAAATGATAACAATAAATAGAATCCATAAAATGGTTTTAACTAGAGAAGAAAGCCAACCCTTGAGTCCCCAGTCCTTGAAACTTTTGCTGAGCCAGTCATCGCCTTCTATTTTAATTTTTTTAACTTGGTCTTTTAAGAATTGGATGCTCTGATGTATAGACTCGCTATGGGAGGGAGATTCCTCTCACACTAACTCAGAAGGGTGTCTCTCCTTGTTTGTTTTTGCCTCTCCAGGGCTGAAGCATTACTGACCCAGTGGCAGGCTTTTGAGCCTCCACAGTGATCTGTGATATTTATAGACTGTAATATATCTTTTTGGTTTTCTGAATTGACCTTGGTGAAGTCTTCTTGGAGACCTGCTGCTGGTGAGTTGCTTATCTTCAAACTGAATTATTTTCAAGAACTAGTGAAGAGTTGACTTCTAGCAATAATAAAAAAATATATCAGTCATAATTGAATTTTCTAATAATAAAGAACTGAAAAAATATATCAGTCATAATTGAATTTTCTAAGAATAAAGAACTTTTAAACTTAATAATTGTTTCTTCAAGGTTTCACATTTCTGCCTCTCAATTCAGCTCATGTTTTTCTTTCATGCTTTGAAATGTGCAACCTTCTTTTTTCTGTGCATCTGCCAAAATACAGCTGGACAATAGGGTTGTACTGTTGCAGTCTTTGAGCCTTTAGCAAGGCCTCCGTGGAGAGAAAATGCATAGTCATGTACTAAACTCTATTTCCTAATACCCTCTGTTATCTCCCTGTAACACTATTGGCTACATTCCAGAAACCCCAAGGCTATAGGTCAACTCACCAAGACCCCAGACTATTGTCTAGTTCTCCCAATCCTACCTAACCCTATAAAAACCCCTATCTCTGCCCAGTTTGAGAGAAGACGCCGTTCTGGACCCCTTCACGGAACCCCCAATAAAGACTTTGTGGAATGCGCCGCTCGGCTCTTCTTGTCTCTTCACCCCTGAGCTAGCAAAGCGACTACCTGGCAGGCTTCAAGCTGAAATCACTGGTAGCTGAAATCACTAAAGAGCTGAACCGCCTGATAGCCTCAGGCTGTGCTTGCCAGGATGAGTCTTGCGGCTAGGGCGTCTGCCGGAGATCTCCAGGACAAGAGCCGTTCCCGTTCCCAGGACCGGGACCTCGCTGTCCATGCTATCTAAAGCGGTACCGGGGGTCTGACTGCCTCCCAGGCAGGCCACCTGGGCAAGGCAGGCAACCCCCAGTAACCGCTTTATTGTACTTCAACTTTTATCTTTCTTTTCCTATGTCTGTAGCTGAAGGCTTCCTTCTGACCTTTAAAGTCTCTTTTCCAGAACAAAAAGGTAATGAATTCTGTCTTCATAAGGTTTCAGCATATGTCATGGTGTAACCTCAGCTGGCAAGTAAGCACCACACAACTGCTTACTCCCTTCCCACCCCCCCCCTCCATGGGATTGACAACTCATGAGTTGAGATAAAGACAGTTTAATAAGTGAAGCAAAAGACATACATACAAGCAAAGCAAACCAAGGAATTTATTCATTACTTCCCATGAGTAGGCTGATGTTCAGCCATCTTCAGGAAAGAAGGGCTCCATCACATGTAATGGTTACTTGGGGAAACAAACACTATCACTGAACATCCTCCACTTCCTCCTTCTTTCCCCAGCTTTATATGCTGAGCCATGACATCATATGTTCTGGAATATCCTTTTGGTCAGTTGGGGTCAGCTGTGCCATCTGTACCCCCTCACAACTTCTTGAGCATCCCCAGCCTATTCTCTGTTGGGGTAGGGTGAGAAACAGAAAAGGCCTTTGCTCTGTGTAAGCCCTGCTCAGCAATAACTAAAATATCCCTGAATTATCAACACTGTGTTCGGCAGACATGCAAAACACAACCCCATACCAGCAACTATGAAGAAAATTAACTCTACCCCAGCTGAAACCAGTACATCATGTTATTGGTGGAACAGAATGTCTAGTTTATACTGGCTTTGACTTTTCCTTTTTCCACACCAGGACAACCTCTAGAACAAAGAAGCAAAGGTAATTTCTGTCTACTGTCAGTGACCATCAATAACGTGGTGCTATAGCAACATCAAAAGGTCTGCCATATCCCTGTAAAACATATCACTGTTTTAAGACTAATGGTGAAATATAGTAGTGTGCTCAGTTTAGATGGCAAAGTTTTCAGGAGAGAGGGGCTGCAGGGATGACTTTTGTGAGAAGACACGTGGTGGTGTTAAAAGCTCAGTGAGGAAAATTAAGGCCACTCAAGTCATCCCCTTTTCTATAACAGAGAAATAAATACTAAAGGAGACTGAAGTCGGAGTCAAAATTTACTAAAGAGACTCACAATAAACACAACAGTAATAATAAATTATTGTACAAAAAAAAAAAAAGGACTGGTTTAACCAATAAGGGTAAGATATTGCCTGGTCTTCCCTAGGGCACTAACAAAATGCCAGCTGCTCCTGTGTTATGCCTGGGAGAACAATGGCAGCATGCTGGAGAGGCTCTTGTGGCTCAACCTCCTCCTCCCAGCCTGGAAACAATAGAAAAAAGAGGGACAAACCCAAACCTGGAGATCTAATTCAAAGTGGGAATTATGCTGCCAAGCTCTTCATTCCATGCCACTCGGCAGGGCTCGGGTTCTACTGCGGCTCTTAGTGAGCAGTGGTGTGGTGAGGGTGCTGATGCAGTCTGAAGCAGCTCCGTCTTGTGGTGTGGCAGCTCCTCTCTCTCCAAGGCAGCAGTTCAGGATTGTGAAACACAGCTTCCCAGGTGTGGCAGGGCATACCCTCCTCTCTACCACAGATGGCTGGTGAAGATGGGAGAAATAACCATGGTGGGTCAAGGGCCCAATAAGGGGTCATCTCCTGGGACCAAAAGATCTGCAACTCAACCAAGAATCAACACCTTGGTATGGAGAGCAGATGTGGGAAGAGATAAAAGAAAAATAAATATAACTGACAAAAGACACTTGTCTTTACGACTATAAAAGTCACATAGATTATCAAGGAGGTAGAAGCCTCTTACACATTCCCTGGGAACATGTAAGACTGCTACTTCCCCAAAGCTTGGATGCATCTTTGTGGTTGCTTTTCCAAAAACTGAGAGCAAAGGATTTCGATGTGTGCCCTATCAGCAACTGGATGGCAAGATACATTGAATCCTAATCTGTACTATTTCTTTGCTATCTGTGAACAGGTGCCCTTAACTGTGCACTGTATGTTATCTACTAGTAG
>VXBU01000874.1:769425-992476 GCA_013400315.1 Bombycilla garrulus | reverse complement strand
GCTTTAGTGTAACAAAAAGTAAATTTTTGGACATTATGCTGTGGAAAAGTTAATATGTCAAAATTATCTGCTGAAAACGATACAAAAGACAAAACAGCTCTGTCAGTACTGATCTGAGCAGCCATGGTTAATGTTTTTCTGGTGATGTAAAAAACCAAGAGGTTTCTTAATTTCAGAAAATCCTTTAGTTTGAAAACTTTTTCACATTCTCATTGGTAATGTTTCATATTTTTTGAAACTTGTAATGAATGGAAATTATTCAGAAAGCTGAAGTGTGAAGGGCACTGGACATGTAGTTACAGTATCGATGTATTTCTTTTATCCTTTGCAAGTTTGTTTTTAATGTTTTGTTTGTAATTCATTGTCCAGCCTATCACACTTCACCTTGTTTCTTCTGTTTAGGTTTTTTCTCTTTTTGTAGAGATTTAAATTGAGAACTAGGAAAGACTATTGCATGAGGAGCTTCAGGTGAAAAGTAAAAGTACTTTTGCACAAACTTTGGCTGGCTGTCTCTCTGAGATAGTGTTATCATGTGTAATTTTGAACAGGTGAAATCTGGCTACCTGGAAGCTCAATCTCACCATGTTTGCCAAAATGGTACAGGTTGGAGTCCTGTGTAGACTTCAGATCCTAGTTCAGTGTGTATTTTTCAAATCTTACTCTTCTGTGTTCCACCAAAATTTGTGTTTCTCTGCAGCAGACCAAAACAAGATACCTAGTATTGCATGGATTCTGGCATTGTCAGTTGGAGATACTGCTAGCTGAATTTTGACCAGTCTTGAATGTTGTTAGATTTTCGTTGTTCTCTCTGCTGTAGTAAGGTGGGAAACACTTTGTGTTCTTCAGAGCAACAACTTTTTAAAAGTTTAGTCATGGAAATTTTTTTTGAGGAGGATTGATGGTGGTGGTTCAGGGTGTGGGTATGGAGTTACTGCATGATGTGCCTCTAAAGCATACCACTTGAAACTACTAGGATATTTCAAATTTTATATTTAAATAAATCTAAATATCTTGGGTTTTTTTGGTAGAAGAAAGGGAGGTCTTATCACTTATCTTTCACTAAAATCTAAATGCATGCTGATTTCCAGCAGTGTTTAATTCATTAATATCATATCTTATGACAGTGTTGTTCTTTAGCTCTTGACTCTGATGTTTACTCCACTGACATATTTTTAACCAAAGTAAATAATTTTTTCTAGCCTTCTTTCAAAAGCAAGATTTCTTCCATCCAGCTGGTTAGCTGCATATCAAGCAAAAGAAACTCAAGTTGGAATTTTGCTGTTATTCTTTACAGGAATTCTGGAGAATATTCTAAACAGTCTTTCTGGTGTTTCGTGCATTGATGCTAATGCTTCCCTGATTCTGTTAGGGAAATTTATCTGGATCTTCCCCTACCCCCATCTGTGTTGGCTGCATTGTGTTTATTAGTTGCTTTTTCCTTTTCTGTGAGTGAGCTCATAGTTAGTAATGGACATTTTTCTACTTTGTCCTTAAGTTGTTGGTTCCATCAGCCCTTTGTGATGCCAGTCCTCTGGGTCATCCCTTCTTCTCTCTGATCTTTCCAAGCATTAATGATGCTTCCTGTCTTGTTTTGTTACTTTTCTTCTTTGTCCACTTCCTTGGTGCAAGCAGTTCCTAAAAAAACTTTGGGATCTGTTGAAGGTTCACCACCATTTTATTTCTTTCAAAAAAACTCTGGGTAGCCACTAACTGTTTTTACTTTAATGTGCGTTGGAGTTCTTATGTGAGCCCTTGTGAGACATAATTAATATGTTATTCCATGTTATTATATGAGGTGCTTCACTGAAAGTGAGGTGTAAAGGATTTTGCTGTCTCTTTGTCAGAGGACTAAGTCTGGAACAGTCCACCTTTCATGAAACTAGCATTTGTCTCTGCAGAATTTGTTCTGAACCCTTGAATTTGACTTAAACCAAAGGAGGAGGTGGCTTTCTTAAAATTAATTTCATGTTTATAATTAAAAACATTTTTAATAAATTATTAATAGTATCAGTGAACTTTTCAAATAGAGTCTGAATATGTCTTTCAGCCAATGGTAATGACAACAAGAAATTCAAAGGTGATGATAAAATGGACGGGGCTCCTTCTCGTGTTCTTCATATCAGGAAATTGCCTGGGGAAGTGACAGAAACAGAAGTTATTGCTTTAGGTTTACCTTTTGGTAAAGTAACCAACATCCTGATGCTGAAAGGGAAAAACCAGGTAATTTGTTGCTTTCTGCTTTTTAACATGCTTACTGTCTGATTTCAAAATACTTTGTTAAAATGCTATTGAAGTGAGTCATAAAGCAGTAAGTATTAAAGAAAAAAATAGCTTTTGTTCCTTTATTTTTAGTAAATAAACTTTTAGTAAATTTTTGGGGGAAACGGGGTGATTGGCAGCTACGTAAAGCAGAAAGTTAGCTGGAAGATAACTATTTATTCCTGCATCTTCACAGATGTATTTTTGGAGATGAAGTAGCTCAGCAAATAAAGTTGGTATGTGTAGAATGACATTTTCTGAAGACTGATATTTGTTAAAATGTGTTAATCAAACCCTTTGTTTTTTTATGTATGGCTAATATGAAGATTACCTGCTTTGTAAGTACTGAAAATTACCTCTTTTAATTACAGGCATTTTTGGAACTTGCCACAGAAGAAGCAGCTATCACTATGGTTAATTACTACTCTGCTGTGACACCTCATCTTCGTAACCAACCCATTTATATCCAGTATTCAAATCATAAAGAACTAAAGACTGATAACACACTTAACCAGGTATATTTACTGTTCAGTAGTATTGCAAATGCAGACAGTGGAAGATGAAGCATGGCATGTGTTCCTGGCTCACATGCCGTATGTTTGAATCATTCAGTTTTTTCCACATTCTAACCCTTCTGTAGTCTTACCTATGATTGTTCCATTTTGTGACACTTGAAAGAGGTTTGTTTTCTGCATGAACTTTCCATTATGATACATTTTCTTAATGTTTCCTTGGCGTTAAAAGGCAAAGGTTCTGAAGTGTGGTTTTAATGGTTATTTAAAAGTTCTAAATAACTTTAAAGTTTTTGTCTTAGTTTATAGACTGTAGGATGGTAGAATTAACTTTCTTGTTCTGACACCTGAGATTCCAATGCAAGTTTGAATTCCCCTAGTGGTAATGGCTAATGCCAATGCCTAAGTTTCAGTGCTTTGGATGTTCACTCCAGTAGCACTGGTAACCTCAGCTTGTGATCTGCTTTTTCTGGAGAAAAATACATAATGATCACTCTAGAGTCAGATGTATTTAAAATGGCATTTTGCTCTCCATTTTGCTCTTGCCTCTCCAGGACCTCTATTTCACAATAAATACAGATACATATGTCTATTTTTAGTAGAGTAGAAGAATTATCAAAAGTAATGTGGTGACCAATTCATACAAACTATAGAGAGATAAGCGACTCAAACCTACCAGAAATCTGATGGTTATTTTAAAATTAATTTCTTATGTTGTATATTTGATGATGCAAAAAACAGCATAAGTGCCAAATGGTTTCTATTAATTGTGTCCTCTATTAGGACATGTGAAGTTATAGCTGTTGCCTTTGAAAGCAATTTCAGTGTAATCTACTGAAAGACATTTTGGTTCAGATCAAGTATAGTGTTGTTTTTCCTGTTGGTCTTTCAAATTAGTCTTGTTTCTTAGAATAGTTTGATGTTTTGTTTTGTTTTTTTTAAATAGAGATTCCTCACCTTCCCAAATGTCAGTGACAAAGAAAAATAAGCACCTTAATTTACCTTTGATAGAGTAGGGGATGAATTCTGTCTTCACTTATGGTGGATAGACATAGTCCCTTAAGAAGTGTTGTCCTATGTTGTCCTCTGGTTTCTCTGCTGATATTCTTCTGGTGCTTCACATGTTCACGTTTTCTGACTATAAGATGTGCTGACTTCTCAGCAGCTTTTATGTCACTATGCATATTACTACCCCATCTTAACCTATATTCCAAGTCTTCCAGAACTTAATTTTAATTTAATTCAGAACTAAATAATAGAAATAGTTACTTGGAAGTCAGCATTCTGTAAAACGGAGATGGTTGGACATTCTGTTTTCTGTAAGAAAAAATAAAGATAGTGCAGGTATTGCTTGTAGTCTGTCATTTTTTTGGGTACTCAATACTTAGCTTTCAAATCAGATTAAAAATTTTTCTCATCAACCCAAATTCATTTGAAATTGTGTTTTTCTGGATGTTCAGGCAGAAAGAAATGAAGATGTTGCAATGTTAGTATGTATAACCAGAAAGCTAGAAAAAAAAAAATAGAGAAATGTGGAAGTATCTTAGCTCAAAAGAAGAGAGGAAAAAATTATTTAACTAAGGAGTACTTTAAAGAGCCAGCCCTTAGCTTGAAAGGTTCCATTAAGCTGTATCATTCTGAGCTGCTCAGTAATAGTAGCTTCAGAGATTATTTTTACTTACATGCTCAGAATGAGCTGATTCTGAATAAACAGTTTGGAAAGGGACCATTTTTAATTTTCCTTTCAGTTCTATAATTCTGGGAAAATTCTTTTCCTGTGAGACATCAGAACATGGAGGGAGGCATTTGAACTCTGATATACAGCCTGTATCTCTAAGTGCATTATCAAGATGCAGAAGAATTGAGAATAGAATGACCTCTAACTGTGCTTCTTTTTAGTCATTAGCCTGTCATAAATGTCTGGGTTTAGGTCCATCTGCACAGACACTGCAACATTTAGAAATAAATGTACTTTAAGTGGTGTATCTGATCTTTTGAAGTTAGTTTTAATTTCTCAAAAATAAGAAAAAAGTGTTAGATACTACTTACGTGTCTTCAAATTGACTACTTATATATGATGTTAAATGTTATTTTGAACTTATTTGACAAAATACTCATAAGAATTTTAATATTTACCATTGTTTAGTCCTGTAGTCCTTCATGTACTCACATTAATTTTAATGGAATGAAATACGATGTGTAAGTATAGATAGATAGTGCTGACAAGGGTCATATGTTAAAATTGACTTCATGAGTTGTAGTTTGTTGGGTTATACAGTTTAAACTTTTCCAGTCACTGTAAGGGCTGATATTCAATTGATACGTGCTTATAGAAAGAGTAGGAAATTAATTATGCAACTCAGCCACGTATCTGGCCATCTTGAAAGTTGTGTATTTCATATGTTAGGGAAGAGAAGTGTAATCAAAACACATTTTTACACAGTTACAGTAATTAATGTTAAATGTAGAGGTAAATTTTGTTTTCCCAACTGGTGTTCACCAGGTGTTTTTTTTTTTTTCCTCCCCACTTTCCTTATTCATTGATTTGTTTCAGTATGAGGAGTATCATGTAAGTTGTGAGACACGAAATTGTGTAGTATCTCCAATACCTTTAAAATACACAGTATGCATTAATATGATGGTCATTATTTTTACCTGGCATGCTCACTTGTCTTTCATGTTTTGTATTGTTTTGCTTTATAAGACAACTATAATGAAAGTATTAAATTGAACCCTTTTTTTTCTGCACTTTTTCTTTCTCAGAAAAAGGCATCTAATCTTTCTGATACTGTCAGTTTTGGCAGTGGAATTAGTTACGTAGATGTGTGGTTTTGTGGTATCATCATGTGGTTACCTTTGAATTTCTAAAATCTTGCTTGTGTTTAAAAACAAAAAAACCCATATATGGAGAGGATTTTGTTTTTCTTTTTACATAAGAGGGTGGATAACAGACACCAGTTTGTTTACCTCTCTGGATACTATTTTTTGGCATTTAGTCTTGTGTATTATTTCATTGTGTTAAAACTAAGAAGTTTGGAGGTGTTAGTTTAGAATTTTCCCTTCCTATTAGAGCCTTCTACACAATTAAAATGACAGTGAAATGTTAGCTGAGATACAATCTTTTGAACATAAGAAAGTTTTCCTTATCTGCATTTGTCTATTTGCTTTCTGTAGGGTTGGGGTTTTTCTTGGTTGGTTTGTGGATTTGTTTAGTTTTATTTTCTATAAAGGAAAAAAAAATCTTGAAACCTACAAAATCCTCACTTTCTTTATCCTTACTAGTAGAACAATAAGCCTTCTACTAGAAGCATTGATATTGGTGCTGTTTGAAGCCCCTCCTTAACGTGGCGTAAGGATTAATTGATGTTTTCATTTTTGTTGGCTTTTCACAGAGTCAGAATGCATTGCACTTAAAATTGTCTTATGTCTGTAGCCCTGAGTTTTAAATAAGTGGACTATTTTGTGTTTCTGGAGTTAACTAGATTAATATTTCTAATTCATTTCAAGCTATTATCTTGAAATACTAAGAAAATCTCTCTTCTGTCATATTTTTTAAAGCGGGCCCAAGCTGTTCTTCAGGCAGTGACGGCTGTGCAGGCATCAAACGCTCCCATTAGTGGGACCACTGTTAGTGAGAGTGCAGTGACTCCGGCCCAGAGTCCAGTACTAAGAATAATTATTGACAACATGTACTATCCAGTGACCCTGGATGTTCTTCATCAGGTAAGTTAATTTTCACTCCAGTTGGAGCTGTGATTGGGAGAAACAGATGTATAAAACTGTACAATGTTTTTGGCAGATATTCTCTAAGTTCGGTGCTGTATTGAAGATAATCACATTCACAAAGAATAACCAGTTTCAAGCTTTACTGCAGTTTGGTGATCCAGTAAATGCACAGCAAGCAAAACAAGTAAGTATAGTTCTGTTTTAAGACTAGAGATCTTCCTGTACTCTCAGTATTTGTAAAATGTTGATCTAATAGAGTACTACCATAGCAATGTGTCATACTCCTCCACCATGTGTGTGAATTTTTTGGGATTAAAAAAAAAGAAATGGAAGTTACTGTAAGATATGTTATTATACCATGTGAAAATCAGTGTTTAATGCTAGCATGTTTATGGAAACTGAGTCTAAACTATTTTAGGCATATCTATGAACAAATATTACAGCAAGACTGCAATAGCAAAAATGTCAACCAGAAGTAAGAATGTAGGATGTCATTATGGTGAATTAAAATGCATAATTAATTCACCATAAGCAGCAAATTTAGTAACCCTATTGTATTGTTGTTGGCTGGTACTTTTAAGCATCCATACGAAGATGTGATTTGTGGATTAGTTAAAGATTTGTGAAAGTATTTAGTTATAGTATCCTAAAAAAAAAAAAAAATCTAAACTTATTTCTAACCATAAATGCTAAGAAGAGAGAGGGCAGTTTACTCATATGACCAGAATGTGAAGAAGCTTTGCAGCAGTGATGGGTGAGCAGGATCTTGCTTTTGTTTTATAGGACATTCTCCTATCCTGGGTAGGAGAGGCAGGAACAGGTAGCTGGTTTTGTTCATTATAGCAGGAGAGAGCCTCTGGATAAATTATGGCAAAGATCAACAACATGTCATCTAGACCAGATGGTTTGAATTAATTGAATGGGATATGTTCACATTTGTGGCGGTAGAAAAGTTGAACCAAAGGGGAAGGTGAGATTTTTATTATTATTATTATAATAATTTTCAAGATATAATGGAATTAATTTCTATTTTCAAACCTTCACATGCAGTCTGAGTTTGAGGAAGGCTGATTAAAATTGATGTGCTGGTTGAACATTGCTTGGCAGCATAAAAAGTGCTTATTGCCTGTAGATGACAGACTAGCTGAGAACTTCACAAAACTGAAAAGCTCACACCACAGACTAAGTTGGCGAATTTTCCTCTGAGTAGAGGAAAGACAAAAAATTAATTTTCTGTTGTAATGAATGAGGACTATGTTTAAATAAAGACTTCATTAAGTGGTGGAGGGTGATTGGTTTTGTCCCTATCACCAAATGGAATACTAGGCATTGAGTAAAGAACTGAGATAGTTAGGACAGGAACTCACAAAAAAATTAAACGTGTCTTCAAGAAGTAGAGTGTAAGTTTTCATGCTATTAAGGAAAACGAGAGAAGAGATGATTTGCAGCTTGACTTTATAGTGGACAACTTTAAGGTAATCTACTCCTGAAAAGCAGTCTGGAAATACTTGTAGATCTGGAATACAATTTAAATTAGGGATGTCCTTTTCAGAGTTGAAATAATATCAAATATTAGATTATGCCTCAGAGTAGAGAGAGATGCAAATATATCACTGTACTATGTAAGAATTTGTATGGATGGGATGGACCTTGCTGATTTAAAATAGTGGTACAGAAACTACATCGTTACCTACAAGTTCTGCAAAAGTGAATTGTAGACATTTAGATTTATATTTGAACTATTTTATAGATAGTTGGATGCTAAATGTAGTTGTTACAGAAAGTTGTAATTCAGGCTTGGCTTGTGTTTGGAAAGCCATTTTTCAGCAGTAGATGTTACTGCTGTTTTTAAAGTGCTTTTATGATGCACAGTATGACATCAAGTGCGAAGTCTTTTGACCTCATTTTTTTGAGTCATGTATATTAGGAAATTTAGTGGGAAAATGACGTCTGCAAAATGGACCATAGTGATATGAAAATTATCAGTGTAATTCTAGGAGTAGATTATAAAGAAGTTACAAATGAAAGGATGGGGTATATAAATGTGTGAAAGGAGTCTAAGAATCTCTTGCTATTGTTGACTTCAGTCAAACTGATACTAGCTTGTGGGACACTATTGGTCTCAAAAAAAAACCAAACCAGCATGTATTTGTTTCTCCAGATTTGCATGTTTTGATTAGGGTACCTGTTCACCTGTAATAGCTTATGTGTGAATGACTAAACTTCATTGAATAAGTGACTCCTTTATGTACAGTCATAGTCAGAGTGATGTTGAGGCCTTACTGTCAAATTGAAATGATCTTAGGCTTATAGCTTCGTATTTTAACCAATCTATGTGTGAATATACAAAATGTCAGGAGTAGTACCAACTGCAATTACTAAAGGATGCTAAATTGGAAGGAAGGTTTGATTTCCCCACTACCCTCAAAAAATAAATGGAGTAAAATACAATTATTGTGGTTAAGACACTGTGATGAAACATGAAGTACCACCAGAAGAAAAAAAGAAAGCAGTCAGGTCATAGGGAAAAAAACCCCTTCAGTTTATATACATCTGGAAGTAGAAGCAAGATGATGTGGTGCCTGCAATTAAGTTGCACAGAGTTCAAGATCAAACACATGGTAAAAGAGTAAAGTTTTCAATTTGCTTTCCATCCAAGTTACTGTAGAAGATAATGGGGAAATTTAATCTGTTGGCCCTCATCACAGGAAATCAGAATGTGGCCTTAATAGAAATGGAAGACTTATTAAGAAAGTTAAAAGGCAATTTGAAAAACTCAAGTGATGTAAGTACCAAGGAGAGATGCTATGCATTTGAAGATTCTGAGAAAACAGTGACCCTGACAAGAATGTGCAATATGAAGCCTCTAGCCCTGTGGGATCTCTTTTGTGATTTGAATGAGCAACTAGTGAAAAACCTCATTCTGTTCCATTAGTTTTGTAAGAAACTCATTTCCTGTAAAAGTAGATAGTGGCTCCACTGATAGGTGTTTCATCACGACCCTCAGGTCAGGTCATTATAGGTTCCTTGGGTGAGGACTGAGAAGTTCAGGTTCTGTATAATGCAGCAGTCTAGCCAGGGGTGGAGAATGTAACTGAGAATGGGCAAGAGTAGAGCACATTGAACTGCCATGCTTTTGCTAATGAAGAAGGTTTTGTCTGTAGATGTCTGTATGCATATGGAGATAGTCTAAGCATTAAAAATAGTCCATTTTCATTGTAAAGGATGAATATTTGTAGCATAAGCAGCAGACTTAAATATTTGAACACCAGCAGTTTGGTATACTGTCAAGAGATGAGTGCTGGTGTTTCTATCTGAGAAACTGGCTAATTCAGAGTATTGCCTTCCTGGAAATGTACTGGAAGTATTCTTGCCAAATCATGGATGTTAACAGTTATTAATGACTCATCTGTAGACAATTAACTGATGCTCATATGTACTGCATGCCAGTAATCTTGACCCAGCATGGGTTAAAAATATCACTAGGGCTTCCGTTACAATTGGCCAATTGATCCTTCCTTGGACCACTGGTGATTCAAAGATTCCAGTGAGGTTTGACTGCACATGTCATCTTTCCAGTTGTTTTGACTCACAACTTCAGGGAAGCTCTGTGCTGGTAGCAGTCTCCAAAAGATCTGTGCTAATCTGCATTGCCGTAAAATATGTAACAGGAACTGCAGGTAGTCACTGCAGAATGGAAGAAAGGACATCTCCAGATAGGATACTGATCCACTATTACTGTATTAGGCTTTTTTGGAGCTCTTTAATTTATGCTCAGAAATTATAAGTAGTGCTCAGGTAAACAAAAGAGTGCTGGATTGCATTCTGTCAGAAAGCCCAGGAAGTGCAGCAACAGGTCCTTTGCACATAAAATATGTTAATTTTTGAGAGCGAAATGTATTTACATACACTTTTTAGCCACAGAAACTTCTCGTGTCTAAGACACTTGTCTCAAAAGAAATTAGTTTCATTCAGGTGCAAATCTATAGGATGCACTTAGGACATATCTCTCCCAAGAGAGGATCAGTGGGTTTTATATGGTAGGAAGTCTTCTAAAAGTGATGGCAGATTCTCAGTATAAACTTTTGTAGGTGTAAGTGTTCAAGTGATATTCTTTTCCCAAATACGAGCAGGAGTCTTGGGTTCTGCTTTGTCACCATGTACAAAAGAGCTAGCAAATGGTGTAGTGTATGCTGTAATGATGGTGCCCATCACCACACCAACAATGCAGAATTAATTCTATGAATTAGAAATGTCTAATGTTCTGTGAATAAGGACAGTAAATTTTGCTTTTGCAATATATAAAGCATTTTTAAGCTGAATTTCAAGCATAGAAGTTTCTTTAGTTGCTATTTGTTGATTTTCTAGTTTCTATAGGTTTTTTGTTCTATATGTTTTTAGAACTTCCAAGCTAAGGCAAAATAATTATATTGGCTTAGATATTCTTGTACTTTGACTGCTAATGGTGGTAGTTCTTTTAAGTGGTTTCATGAGCCCTGGTCAGGTGTGATAATACGTTTTGTGGGGACAGCTTTGCTGGCCCAGGCCTAGCAAAGGGGTGTCTGCAAGATCTTCAGTTTCCAGATGCAACACTGTGTGAAAATAGCAGACACACCAGGTTTGTACAGTGCTTAGCTCAAAATAGTAAGTCCTACCAGAACCTGGATATGTTGGCAAGTACACTGCAGCTGTAACCCAGCTGACTGCAAGAGCTAGCTCGGCTCCAGAAGTGGTACATTTCAGTCTAACATTTCAGTCCAAACACTGAAATAAAAGATCTAATGTGTGTATTTGAAAATTTGCTTTATTTGGTTTTTTTCAGCATATATAGATGTGTATATATATATATATAGTAAGTTTATATTTAAATAATGACTTGATTGAATGCTTATTTTTAAGATGAGCTGTGTCTTCACTTTCCTAAGAATTGAACTGACTTTGTTACAAAAGCTTCCATATTTTTAAGTCACTCATATTTAACTGGAAGTGCTTTGAGTGAAAGATATGGCCAAAATGTAAATGGACTCAAATCCAGGTATCAACTTGCCTGGTGGATAATTGAGATGGAAGCAACAGATATATATATGTGTGTGTGTATGTATGTATATATATGGATATATATGTTAGATTTTTTAAAGCGTTTTCATAGAGTACTGCATTCAGAAGTAACAATTAATTGTGAATATGGGATTTCTAAAATAGAGTATTGGTGACATCGGTTAGCATTTAAAGTTGGTTTTCTGTCATTTTTGGCAATAACTACCTTTAAGGGGAGAAAGAAAGCATGCACGAACAATGTATATATTATGCCTTAACAGATGGCTGTCCAACATGGGAGTTAAGTCTAGATTTTTTTTCCCTGTAAAATTCTTGATTTTATTTTTTTTTTCTTTGAGAGATCTATTTGGCATTATATCTGAAATAAAGCTGTGCTATGGAATGCAGGTTAATTAGTTGTATTCAACAGACAAAATTTAATTTTGACAATGTTAAAATGTTCCTTGCCACTTTGGTGCATAAAAACAGTTTCTAGGTAGGAAGGGAACATCGACCTTCCTGGAATCGTGTTGAGAGGTTGATGCATTTTAATTGGTTTAAGCTAGACAGTAAGACAGATAAATATCTATATGCTGACCTTGTTTAAAATAACCAAAAACCCCAGTCTTGTGGAACCAACTGGTATTGTGTGTCTTTTAAATAAATTGTGATATTTTTTTCAGGCCTTAGATGGTCAAAATATTTATAATGCTTGCTGTACCCTACGAATTGATTTTTCCAAATTGGTGAATTTGAATGTCAAGTACAACAACGATAAAAGCAGGGACTACACACGTCCTGACCTTCCATCTGGTGATGGACAGCCAACGCTGGACCCAGCTATTGCTGCAGCATTTGCAAAGGAGACCTCCCTTCTAGGTATGATGTTGACATTCTCCTTCTGTATTGCAAAGCCACTTCATGAAAATATTCATTAATCCTTCTAACAACTTTAATTACAACAGTGTCCAATGGCCCATTCAGGGTTCAGTCTGTATTGTGATCTGAATTGTAGTAACATAATTAGAAGTCTTTAGAAGTCTTTAGTCTTTAGAAGTACTGCAAAAAATGAACAAAAACTTGCATGGCAAAATGACAAATGCCCAAAGCATTAGAAAAAGTCAAGTTAGTTCAGCCTGTATCCCAAAGTCTGTCTTTCCCTCTTTTCTGTGTTCCTATCTGTGGCCACCTTGCCCACCTTCCCACCTAGTTCATTAGAGAGACTTAACACGATGTGCATGATTTCTTCATGCTGATGGTTATTTGTAGTATCAGACTATGAAGCTAACATTCTGCTGGTTTCTTTCAAAGAGGAAAAATTATGCTCTTTGCTTAAAAGTACGCAAATCCTATGGTGCTACCTGTAGTTTCTGTGAATAAAAGAAAAAAATCTGTAGTTGCACTTCTAGTGCTATGTTATATGAATTCTATATATCCTGTCAGCCTTTGAGTTCATCAGAAGTTGGTGAAATGCTCTGAGAAAGTTACAGATAGATCTGTCTTCTGACTATTACCAAAATAATCAATGCATACTCCTACTCCTGTCAGATTGGTTTTTCTTGAGAACACCTTTCACTCTTTAAAATGTAATAGCGCTCAGATATAGAATCATTACTTTAATGAAAGCTGATTTATTATGTTGTGATCATTGTTCTTCCCACGTGCTCTTACTTTTTTCTTCCATAATTTCCCATTTTTATTCTGAGGAAAACATCATAACGTAGATTTCATTTCGTGTTTTTTTTGTACAGTCTGGGCCAAACTGAAGTAAGTTTAAGTTAATGTAGGAAAGAAGGGCCTCTGCTCTCTGTTACAAAAGATAAGAAGGCACTTAATGAATGATGTGAGCCCAGGAAGATGTAAATACTGCAGCTAGGGCTACTCAATGTTGCACAGTATTTGCCCCTTTTCTGAAATCACGATACTTGAAAGATACATTTCGTATCTACCTGTAAAGTACACACAAAGCCAATTCTCCCAAATTCCAGAGTGTTTGACATTACATTTCCAGTATCACTTGCAGCTACAGCAAAAGTTTTGGGAAGTGAAAAATACTCTAAGAACATTAAGTATCAGAAGAAAACTAGCTAAAGTTTATTTTCTTTTTTCCTCCTTGAACTTCAGTAATTTAAAAATTGAAATCTCTCATTTCGTGCTTCAATTGGGAAGGTGGATGAGTGTTCATGTAGAAGTTTGACACCATAGAGATGAGTGCTGTAGGAACACCCTTGAGGCAATTAGTAATTCTTTTGTCAGCCTGTAATGACGAGAATGTAGACATGAGGCTGCAGTATGAATAGTAAGTAGCCAAAAGCAAAGTAAAGCTGTTTATTAATGAGACCCACAATATTAGGGATTTAGGAGAGGAGAGAGTAAAGATTCCTGAGTTACAAAACAGTGCCAAATGCAGATACTTATGTAACTAGTTCTGACATTTTCCTGAATCCTGAGAAGTTGATTTCTAATCTCAGGCTTACTTAGTAATGTATTTCCTGGTATATAAGATTTACAGTCTACATCAAATTAACAGGTGTAATTTTCTTGGCATGGTGAAATTGCACTCTGTGGATGCTTGCCTCATTGCATTACTGTGGATATATTTAACTGGGGTTACTGTACTTTCTGCAGTTATCCAAGTGACTCTAGTGGACTTTATGATCTGCTACTTTAGACCTCAAAATCACTTGGGTTCAGTTTTTGTCTGCAAAACTACAGAGTTTTCTAACATTTTGATTTTAATCACTCATTCTTTTGTGTATGTTAAAAATAATATCCAAAAAATTACAAAGATGACAGTCACAGTAACTAATTAAATATTTTAATTTGTACTCCTTGGATGGACCTCCATACATGCACTGTTTTTCCAAGTAGTAGTAAAATAAAAAGTATACAACCTGAGGGAATTTCATTGCAGCTGTGTAACATTTTCAGAGCATCGGTGAAGTCAGTCATGTTAATTTTGGTGAACAATGGAGATTTTGTATCATGTTGGCTTTTTCTTGTGTAAAAACATGCATTATTTCAAGAGAGACTTAAGGGAACTGGGTACATTTTCTATCTCTGCTCGTGACCGGTTGTGTGAGCTTGGTGTATTGTTAACTCTTCATCCTCTTATCAAATAGGTATGGTTAGTACAGGGATTTTTTTTGTTGTTGTTGTTAGTGTTAATTTTTTTTCCTAGTTGACTTTTTGCTGTTTCTACAGAATTGAGTTCTATGGCTGAAAAATTCTACAGAAAGACTCCATAGTAGTGTTGGTGTCTTAGTCATTACGATAATTGTCAAAATGGGAATGGTGCTTGTTTGAATATGGAAGAACAGGATTCTCATTCTGGGCTGCTTACTGTGTAAATAGGCACAAAATATAAATGATCTCAATAAGAGGACAAAGGATAGGAGAATACAGAAAACCAGAATGGATACTTGTGCATACAATTTATAGCTGCATTTATTCAGATACTCAAAAGGAGAAGGGTGGGAAGACTTCAAAGTTCAGGGAGTCATGGAGGTTGGCAAACTCTGATGTGTTAAGTATGACAGAATGGTAACAGCAAGCTTCCTCCTAGTTTTTTCATCTTAATGTTTATTTCCTTCTGTTTGATACAGAATTCTTTTCTGTCATGTTGATAAAGATGTCTTCAGCATGTGCTGAGTGACTGCTGTGCCTTATTCACATGTATTCGCATTCTCAGAGGACATATTTCCCCATGAAAGAGTGGAACAGATCTATTTTGAGTTTAGTATGCTGTTCTTCAGGCTCTTTTGCATGCTCAAAAAGAATACCTGTGGCATTCTTGCAAAAATTCTTGTTGTAGCTGTTCTTTTATATGTATATCATGAGATTGCTGACAGAAAATGCAGTAAGGATTCCTTCCGTTTGCTTATGTTACACTTTTATATGCTGCAAATGTGTACAAAACTTGAGTGCAACTTTTTGTTGTTGACTTTCTAAGAGTATACTGTAATCCATATATCAGAAGTGAGATTTAGGTTCAACACAATTTTGTGGTTTGAGTTTTAGTGACAGGATGTAAGTCTTCTTAGTCTCGGTGCTTAAATCTGCACTAATTCTAAACCAAACATATCTCTGTTTCCTTCTGGGTGAAGTTAACACTCCACATGAGTAAAGGTAACTTTGATGTAACTCTGGTAGCTTTGTAAGCTGTTAAGCAGAGATGTTAAACTTCTTTCTCCCCCAAAGCCCTACGAAGCAGGACAGGAACTAGCCAGTATGAGTAGATGGTGATTACTTGACATAGAGCCATGAAAAGGGTTCATAAGAGGTTCATAAACCCAGTTCTCAGTCAGTTTTGCTTACCTGCATTAAGATGATTACCAGTGCCTGTGATTTTTCATGGAAGTTCATAATATATTTCTATTATAGCTTCAATTTGCTTACTATGAAAATGGCATTAGCAATTTGCATTTCAGATGTCACGCGAAAGGATAAGCTGAGAGAAAATAAGTAATGCAACGTGTTGTATTTTAACTTCATTGAGGAAAAGGCCTCAAAAGGCTAGGAAGAAGATATATAGTATTTGTATGTTTTCATTAATATCCTGAAAAAAAGTTGTTGGAAGCTAAAATAAAGCTAATGACCAGATTTCTAATACTAGAAATGTTGACAAAGTAGCTAATATATCCAAATAATTTCATAGAAGTCCTAAACAGTGTGTTATATAGTAACTTTTTCATAATTGAAACTCTTCTTATTTTTATTTATTAAAAAACTTTCAATTGCTTAAATCAAAATGGCAAATCAAAGTACAGTGGAGACTACAGACCAGGAATTCTGTTCCACAGCTATTTGCTGTGTGTTTGTAATTTGTCTGACCTTTTCAAAAAATGGTATCTATGTGTGCTAAGTAATCAGTTAAAAACATATCAATCAAATAGATGATCTAGGCTGCATGCATCATCACTCATTTATCTACTACATCCTCACCTGTGATAAAATAAGGTTTTGGAAATCTTTGAGACTATAAACTGGACAATATTCAATGAGTATTAATGTTTTATGAAAGAAGGAGAAAATTACTACAGGACAAAATGAGCTGGTTTCGAATGAATCATCAGAGCCTTTTTTTTTTCTTTTTCTTCTGTTTTTTACCTCTTATATGAAACAATAGATATAGTCTCCCTCCTGTTCTCCTCCCAAAAAAATTACAGATGTCACAGAAAAAAGCTTTGGATAAACAACAGCTGTTTTATAGTGAGCCACAATAAACAAAATATTTTAAATAAGAACTACTTAAAATAGCAAATACTGATATAAGTTACTTACAATTTAGATGTTTGTTTAATATTACAGCTGGAAATATATTGTTGTGCTGGAAATACATTATTGGGCTTAGGGCTTGCACAGCAGTCAATGCTGATATTCTTTATTAGCACTTTCCACTAATGCCCCTTTTTGAGATTCTTGTTGACAATTTTGAAGGATAATAATTGAAAATAATCTTATATGGAAGATGTTTAATCATTGCTTTTTAACTTCTTCAGTGGGACCAAAGAATGTCCTTGGGAGAGTCTGATGCTATGAAGAATTTTGCCTTTTAAAGTATAAGTTGCTTTACTGTACTGTGCCCAGCTATGGAAAGAACCATAAAAACTTCACTAGTCTTCTTTAGTTTCCTTTATTCCTAAAAATGCTGAACTGGCTTAAAGTTTCTGTGGTTAGGGAGAGATGTCTATACATACTAGAAGACTGGATGTGCTCTAGTAAGACCTGATAGCTTGATATTTGCTAAAACTTAAGTGATTGCTATTGACCCAGTATAAAATAAGTTGTATTTCCTTTAAGTGGGAATCTGTCATGCCTTAGAGTCCTGGAAAAGTATTTTGATACACAAATCCTCTTTTATTGAACCCTGCATGATGTGCAAATACAGTGTTGATCAAATGCAATCAAGCTATTCCTGTATAAACTGTGCATAGTGCATATGTATCACAAGAACCTTTCATGAATCCTGGGAGTAGCACACTCAGCTCATACCCACAGTGACTTGGGCAGACAAAACCAGCGTTTCTCTGTGGGGTCTGAGTTTGCTTGAAGAAGAAAAAAACGTAAAAGCACAACTGAAGCTGTATCTGAGGGTAACATGCTTCTTCAGAGAACTGGATTACTAAAGCCACAGAGCATGTTGAATCTTGAATTTTGAGGGTCGCTAAGGTTGCAAGAGATGCATAAACCTCTTCATGTGGCCAACTGCACTGTTGGGTATTTAGTCAGGCATCAAGTTGAAGTGAGGAATGTCTCCCAAATGATGATGGGAAGTAGGGATGTAATGATGCAGAGAGCACAATTAGCTTTTATTCTTACCGATTCAATCAACATTTACTTTAGACCATCTTGATAAACTAGACATTTCAAGCATTTTGGAGTGCAGCGGAAACAGTTTTGCTGCACAATAATGGTTATTTGAATATAAAGTACTTTTTACACCTCATAACTTTGCAGACTTGATCTGAAAAAAATTTTCTACATTTCTCTTACATCAATTTACCAACCCATTTCACAATGCTTTGGATGACTTTACAAAGTCTAGAGTACACTAGTACTCTATGCAGCACTAGTACTGATATAGGAACTTTTTTTTTTAAACGACTTGTGTGTGTTTCGTAAAATATGCTTTATTTTAAAATTAGGGCTTCCTGTTGCAGCTGTTCCAGGAGCTCTGAGTCCTTTGGCAATTCCAAATGCTGCTGCTGCAGCTGCAGCTGCTGCTGCTGGCCGTGTGGGAATGCCTGGAGTTTCAGCTGGTGGCAATACAGTCCTTCTGGTTAGCAATTTAAATGAAGAGGTAAGTGAAACAATTTTACATTTTTTTCCCCCTCTCTTTAGTCGCACTTCATTTGTCAATATTTTATAATTTCTTTGCATTTGGCCTCTTACATTTGGATTTTAAGCTCAAAGTATTTTTGCTGTTTTTTAATAATCCCCAAATCTTATTTTAAAGCCATTGTTAAATACATTTTTTCCTAGGTAGCTAACAACTTAAAATACCCTTCAACAGTCAGCTACCTTTTTTTTTCCAAGAAAAAATTGGTAACTACTACATGTTTGAATACCAACTATTCTTTCTTTTGTAACTGTAATCACGTAAACTAGAATTTCTGTTTTGTTTCTAATTGTTTGCTGTTTCATTTCATGCTTGTATCTCACATTTTTGAGTCTTAATTTATGTGAACTACTCTAACACATTTTTCTTTGAAGGTTCTCCCAAAGATCTTGACGAGGCACTCTTCCAGTCTCTCTTAGTAATTTTTTTTCTTTGCAGTTACTCATTTGTCTTTAAAAAAAAAAAAAGTGGTGGCAAAGCATTTTCACCTTAACTGTATCTTTCTTGCTAACTCTGAAATCTAAAGGGTTTAATTTAGTTTTGCATTTTTACTGTCCTTTTGTTTATTTTGATGGCTGTGAAAGCTGGTATGAAATGTGGGAAGTTTGTATCAGTCTAGCTGTTCCATTTTTAACTGGCCTCTGTCACTGTAAATCATTAAGCTTTTTTATCATCTAGTACTATTTTGTCATCCACAGTCTTGCATGTTAAAATGTTTTAGATCAGAGTGCCATTTTGAAAGATATTTTGCCTGCATTTCATAACCAGCCATGCTTACGCAGTTAAAGTTTAAATTTTAAAATTTCTATTGCATGCTTTTTTATTTATTTATTTTCATGTTGAGATGAAATGCTGTAGTTTACTCTTTATATGAATGTACTTTACCCATATTTGTCTTGGGTGACTACATTTTACTCAGTTTTCTTGTACAGTACATAAACCAACCATTTTCTGACCAAATTCCTGCATTTCCTATGTACTGACCTATATTTTATTTTTTTTTTGTTCCCCACTTCCTTATTTTTTTTTTCTTCTGCATTGCTGTATTCCCTTCCCCATTTCATCCTTTTCCCTGTGTGTTCAACTTCCCTTTCCTTGTCTTTACCCAAATTCCCGTGCCCTTCCCTGTCTTACCCTTCTCCTCGTCTTTGTCTGCGTTCCCTGTCTTCATTCCCTATGTTCATGCTTCTGTGCTTGAACAAAATGTTCCTCGGACCAACTTGCCCCAATTAACCGCCTTGAAACCATGATCCATGACCACCTCACCATTCTGCGGGAACCACCCTTCGTTATGGATGATCTGTTCATCTCCGCTCTTCCTCGACTCTTCTCTCTTCTTGTCTTACGCTGCTTGCTCTTCTCTCCTTCTAAAGATGGTTACGCCCCAAAGTCTGTTTACCCTCTTCGGTATGTTATTGTTAGCACTATACTTTTATTATTGATTTGATTTTGTTTTTATGGTTTCTGTTTGGTTGGTTTTTTGTTTCACCTTGATTCTTATTTGTAGCTAGCACTTTGGCTTAAAGTTGAATAGTAAATCTTTTGCTATTTTTCTTTTGCTGTTTAAATCTCTCCATAGACACAGATTTTCTTTTAATGCATGCTAATATATTTTGCATGGTCTTTAATTTTATATCATTCACATAGCTTTGAGGGTTTATCAGAAATTATTCTTTTCAAAATTCACTATTCAAAATCTTTATCTCCTTTATTCATTTGTGAGCGTGTTGAGTTTGAGTGAGTGATCTTGTTGCTGTCTGAATGTTCCATTGAAATGTCAAAATGCATTACTTAGGTGGCTGGCTTTAAAATGAACTTTTTCTTTTGGGTTACTTTTGACTTTGAAAAGGTGTTTATGGTGATGTGCAGCGTGTGAAGATTTTATACAATAAGAAAGATAGTGCTCTTATACAGATGGCTGATGGAAACCAGTCGCAGCTGGGTAAGATTAGTTTTCTTGTTTATATTCCCATTAGTCTAAGTACTTGGAAATTAGGCTGTAAGATCGGGTGAACTAAATGTGTTTATATTTGTCAGTCTGTCTCTTATCCTGGTTACCCACCAGATCCAAATTCTTTTTGCACGCACTTGTGTTCCAGAAGGTCTGTGCTTAAATGAATACCCTAAATGAATTCAACAGCTGAATCAAATATGATGATCCCTAAATAAAATTAAATATTGACAAAGAGTCTGCAGACCTATTTCTTGATTCCAGTCCTTTAGCCCACTGACCCTTTGATTTGCTTGAGTGTTTTTCTTTGCTTGTGTGATGTACCACAAGCTACTGAAAAGTAGCACTCAATTTTTTAAACTTGTCTTTTTCAGCCATGAGCCATCTTAATGGACAAAAAATGTATGGAAAGATTATTCGGGTTACCCTTTCTAAACATCAGACGGTACAACTACCTCGAGAGGGACTCGATGACCAAGGGCTGACTAAAGATTTTGGTAATTCACCTTTGCACCGCTTCAAGAAACCTGGTTCAAAAAACTTTCAAAATATATTCCCTCCTTCTGCAACACTTCATCTGTCCAATATTCCGTAAGTGTTCACTGTCACTAAGCCAGTAATGTTTGTGTGAATCACAGCACACTGAATTGAATAATGATTTCCTGCTTATGCTTGTTTTCTTCCTGTCTGTAGACCATCAGTAGCAGAAGAAGATCTACGCACATTGTTTGCTAACACTGGAGGCACTGTGAAAGCATTTAAATTTTTTCAGTAAGTAGCTTTTCTGCACATAGCTCTAAAAAAAGAGTTTTGCAGCACATCTTAAGAAAAAGTGCATATCAGATAGCAAACATTAGGAGCAACCCCTGTGGTGTTCAAGTTCCTAATTCCATTATTTTGTTTCAGAAGAGATCACAAGATGGCACTTCTTCAGATGTCAACAGTAGAAGAAGCTATTCAGGCTTTGATTGATCTTCACAATTACAATCTGGGAGAAAGTCACCATCTGAGAGTTTCTTTCTCTAAGTCAACTATTTAAAAAGGCAGATAGAGAATGAAGGTGTATTGCATTGTTTGGTGTTGTCACCTTTTGACTGTTCAGGAAAGTGGGGACCAGAGTTTGTCTTCTGTTTTTTTAGGTTTTTTTCATGCTGTTATCATTCCTCAATTGTTTAAAAAAAAGAAAAAATAATAAAATGCAGTGATACTAACTGCTTTTCAACTGTTCAACTGTTGTTTAGATAAACCATTGTTTTGTTTAAAAGATTTCAAGTTCACATTTTTTCAACTTAGTTGACGTACGTGCCTTAAAAAGGAAAATTAGTACTGCTGGAATTGCATAACTAGTAAAAAGCAAATTTGGTTGTCTGGGGCACATTGTTACATGATAATTTAAATATGTTTAGGCAGGGGTGTGTAAAAAGGTTAAGTTTTTGTTTTCTCCTGCTTGATAGATTTCTTTATCTGCTGGCTTATCACTTATTTTTCTTTTTAATTGGATAAAATGCATTATGCTTAAAAACTAAAATGAGTTTATTTGATTTTATTTGATTGCTTTCTGTTCTTTTTTAAAAAAGGCCTTTTGTATTTCATTGTTCTGGTCTAGATTCAGTTATGAATGTAGGCATTAGTTAAAATTAACAAGGTACAGAATATTAATTTCTTAAAGGACAAAAAGTGACTTCTGTGACTTTGAGCCCTATGTGAAAAGCATTGTGGGATCTTAACCTTTTTGTACACACTCTTGTGGGATGTATCATATAAATGTCAGCACTAAGTAATGTCTTGTTTGTGGCTGAATATTTTTCGTAGATGTTTTTGAAGTTGACATGACTTACGTGCATTTCAATATATATTGCCATCTTTAGTTTGTAATTAAGATATGGAATATGGTTGTGGATTTCTGAGCATGTACAGACTGGTCAAGCTAGTTCAGGAAATGGTGCATGTATTTTTCAATGATGAAGAAAGTTTGCTGCAAATGCTTGCAGGAAATTTTGTGGCAGTTTTCTAAAACTGACAACCAGGTGGGACCAAAGTTTATGTGCCTTTAGTCTTAATTTACCTTGCATTGTAATATTCAGTTTTAATAAATCTCTTCAAAATATTTTGTATTTACAAATTGATCTGACTTTGCTATAAACATGGCTCAGAATCTGCAGATTCAGTTAATTTGAAAGCAGTTCACTGACAGTCTGAACTGTTACCTTGATTCTGTTTAAATGACCAATACTTTTTGAAATTGATGTACTTAGTTTCAAGATTCATAGATTCTGTTACCTATGTAGAAAAAGAAAGGTCATGTATATTTTCTATTAGTTGAGTTTTTACATCTTTAGAATTGTAAAATTCAGTATAGTTTGGAAGTGGCACAATTAAAAATTAATTTTCTAACAAAGTTGGGAGGTTTGATGGTTGTTTAATTTCATTTTCTGTGTACTCTGCTTACCTCTGTAGCATGCTCAATAAACACTTCTGTAGCTCTGTATTCACCTTTTCTGTCTTTCTCTGCTGCTTTCTATCTCTCCTCTTCTTTGTTTTTCACTTCTACTGTGCTTCTAAATTCATGTTTATTCTCTGCCAGGGTGGGAAAAGCATAATATTAAAAACTACTATCTGTGGCTTTTAATGATAAATCTGACACTGTGAAAAATACCAACGCGTTATTTTCAGATAGTGACCCCTTTGCAGGCATATGTGCAAATTAAACATTTCCCACCCTGTTATAACTTACTGCTTTAAAGACATAACTTTTATTGTAGTTTGTTAGCTCTCTCTTTCTATCTTTTTAGTTTTTAAGCAGATTTATGCACTAATAGATCTCTCAGGTTTGCCATGCTCTCTTGCTGCAAGTTTCATCTTTCATTTTATTTGTGTCTGCTAAAGATTTTCTACTAATCATACAGTACACTCATGGGTGAAAGTAACAAAGGATTTCACATGAGATCCATGGACCATACATGTTTGAGAACAGGATACTTCACCTTTTCAGAGTCATGGGTTCGAATGAACATTAGAACAGTTTGGGCACTTCAGTAGTTTTTCTATATTACTTTGAACTGATTGTTTTGGGTTTTTTTTCCCTTTCGATTAGAAATAGGATTTTACACAGTTGCCATTTAAGAGTAACTGAATGATCCTGGAGTATTGGGTAAAAGTTATCGACATTCAAATCAAAGCATTTTTCAGTCACTTTTCCAGTACAACCACTGTAGATACATTGATGTCAGAATACTTTGTGAACTGATGTCTTCCTTTGGGTAGCTTTCAAATGAGAAAATAGCAATCAGCTTTTGAAGGTCATGGTATAACGCAGGGGCTTGCATTAGTCTTAATACGTTAAATAAAATGCATTTTATCAGAATTGCACCCAATATATGATTTAAGTTATACTGCAGGTATTGCAGTCATCACCCAATCTGAAGTGCTGGTAGAATCCTATTCATCCATACTCAAAGCTTGTGAATCAGCATCTTTTTACAACTTGAGCACCCAGATGCACAGATGTGACTATTTCCAATGATTTAAGCAGTAGTTAAGGGTCTGACTGAGCTGATGTGTTACGTTTTTCATCTGTACAATATGATGTCCCATATTTTTCTAAAATAAAAGTGTCAGATTTCCTTTTGTGTATCAGAATGTGCTTGTGTGTTTCAACTAGAAATGTGACTTGAAATTTGGCATTCTGTGTGTTCAGCTTTGTGCTGAATTATTTCCACTCTAAAATGTGTATCAGATAGCATACAGTGATTGCCATATGTGTAATTTTGAAATAACTGTAAACATCTGCGCTGTCTGGTTATGTACAAATATAGGGGTTTATAAAAGGGTAACGTACATACTTCTTGCCAGGCTTATTTCCTTAAAAATAAGTTTCTATACTTTTCTCATTTTGAAAATTTCTGTGGCAAAAAACCTCAAGGGAAAGAGTATGTATTGGCTTGGACTTGTTATAATTCAGCAGCTTTTATTATGAGGTTATATTTGTATCAGCCAAAATGAAAAGTGATGACAGTCATAATTGTCACGAAAGGATTTTTTTATTAATCTGAAGAAAATCACTGTTCAGTTATGGATACTTAGTCTTTAAAGTGATATCTCTTCAGAAAATACAGACTTAGGAATGTCCTAATGCCTAGAACTTTCAAAAACTTGTTTTTCATGACATGGTAATGCATTTTGTATAGTAATTTGTACATTTTTGTTGTTATAAAATGTAAATAAGTTGCTGTATTTTTAGCTCTTCAGAATGTGAAAAGCATCACTTTTATTAAAATTTTACTAAAAATAAGATTCATGGATAACTTCTTACACTCCATGGAATGTGAGTTCTCACATTGTTAGTAAAACTTTACCATAGGCACGGTGATTCTCCAAACTCAATTTCAGATTTTTAAAATAATTCTGGTATTTGGTCACAGGGCAGTTGCTGAATTTTATTTCTTTGTGGATAGTTAAATTTTTCTCTGGTGGAGCAATGAAATTGGTTGGAGAAGTCCAGAAATGATTCTTTGATCAGATAATGTCCAGTGGCAAATACAGTATGCAAATGAAATAAACCAAAACCATATAGCATTAAACTAGAAACTGGGGGGAAACCTCGAATTTAACATGTAATGAAAGGTACCTTTGCCCTGCAGGAGTAATAGTTCATGCAACTATTTGTAGCTTGCCATTTTTAATGTTTTACATTAAGAATTAGTTTTATAAGCTGTCTTACAAAAACAGTTTCTTTGGTTCATTATAAGTTTCCTTATGTTTTCTACTATCTTACAGCATTACAAGATTAATCAGATCCTGCTATCGGCAGGTTTTAAGGCACTGTGATTTCAAACTCTAGTTTATTCCAGATAATTTGTCTAATTCTGTGCTTAGTTAACATGTACTTCTATCATGGCATTCAAGAAAAGAATTGTGGTTTTTTTCTGCCAACAGGAATATAAATCCACTAGTCCCATCTCAAGAAATGGTTTTCGCAATATCAAATGTGTTATAGAGAGCAAGGCTGCTCACAAGGTCTGATTATGTTACGTTGGGATGAGGTTGAAGTCCTTGTTCTGTTCCACACTGAGACAACCTAAAATTCAGTTTTACTGAGGTGAACAAATTTTCTTGTAATTAATTAAGCAGAATGGCCCATGTCTTACAGTCCCAGTGTATGTAAAAAGGGATATATACATATATATATATAGATGTATGTATATGACTACATCTGCAATATTTCTAACTTTTCTAGTTTCTTGGGGAGCTGAGCAGCTGCAGCCTGCTAGTGTTCCAGCCACACAGAGGATAAGAAGAAAGAAAGAGAGATTTTTCTGAAACTGTGGGATTTGGCATGGTATTTTCTACTTAATGGCCCGTGGTAAAGTTAGTCAGTAGACTGCAGTAATCTTAACTAGAGAATGATAAACCATTAATTATTCTGTTAGTGCATTGGCTTGCTAGAGCCAGTGACGAAGTTCCTGCCTTGCTGTGGAATTATAGGCCACAATAGTGCAGCTTCAAAGAATTTCTTTACCTTATTTTTTCCTTTAATGCATGAATTTATTTTAGAATTTATTCACTCACATAATCTGAGTATTTTGAGGTTTGAAATTCTCTCCAGTGCATGTGTTTGGTCTCAAGGATGATTAAAATGAAATTGGTGAGTTCCTGCTTCACCTTAAAAAAATTTACAGCTTGCTATGTCTATTGTTGTTTTCTGAGATGAGTGAATTTTCCTATGATCAACAGACTAAATTTGGAAGATGGTTACATTGCTTTGATTTTTCCCTTTCAAAGTTTACAGCATGTGATGTTTAAAATGTATTCTTTCTTGGTTAGTTCTGCAGGCAGCAAAGGAAAAATGAAGAACTGAACTTTTCTTCCTTGGGGAAAAACATGAATTAAATGCAGATTGATTTAAATGTCTCAAAAAACTTACTGAAAATAGCACTCCTATTATGGAAGAGTTCTGCATGTTTTAGGAGTTTTAGCCCAGTTTCATTAGGAAATGAGGCATGTGTAATTGCACCATCTCTGTGTGAATGTGTTGTTCCTGAGATATCCCCTGTCTCTTCCTTGTCACTCCTGTCCCCTTAGCTTCACATCCTGTCAGGCAGAGGGAATGAAGATCTCCAGTAGTAAGGCATTTCTGTTTCTATCCTCATGATTAGTTGGCTTGCTAGGTCAAAGTCCTTACTCTCAGTCCTCTTGGCAAAGGGAAGGAGAAGATCTGGTGCTTTGTCTTTTGCTGGGAGTTCTCAAACAAGCACAGACATGGTTCTCTCCCTCTTAAGGGCAGCAGCTTGTGAGGCAGCAAACGTGGTGGGGCCTGGGGATGCTGAGTACAGGACATGAGAAGTGAAAGGAAAGGGATATTTTGCAGGAGGAGCAGAGTATTGGACAGAGGAGCATTGAGGGTGTTTCAGTAGCGTGCTTTCAGTTGTTTCATGCATAAATAGATGTGACAAATTATTGACAAGGTGAGGTATGGCTGAATAATTTTGTAGGGGTATTTTACCAACTAGTCTGAACAAAAGTAGTCCAGCTTGTGAGGTAAATGTGATGTATTTTCACTTCAGCTCAACAGGTACAAGGGTGTCAGAGCTTAGCACTTGCATGCAGACTGCTGTGGAAGCTGGTTTTCCTAGGATGAGTACTTACCATCCCTGGAAGCCGTCAAGACTGAAAGCCTAAAGCCTCTAGCCCTAGGTTAGGCTACATGTCAGGGTAGTTTAGGATGATTGACACTGATGGCTGGCCAAAGAGCTGGATGAAGTGAGCTTGTGGGATCCAGGTAGAGATTTGTTAGGAGAGTCATCAAGTGACACATGTGGGGACTGGCATTTTTTGATGAAAAATATAAACTAAGATTTCTGACTGTATTCCATGGCAGGGTCCACCAGTGTTCTTTGGGCTAACCCTATTCCCCCTAGTTCCCTAATGCCTGGGGCTTATCTCTGACAGCATCAACACTGAAGATCTCAGTTGTGCAGCTGAAATCATGCTGGACTAGTCTGTTCTTTTCTGAAGCAAGAAAGGTTTCTTGGCAGCTGCATCTGGCAAGCACCAGTGATTTGTTGCATGTTGTGGGACACCAGCCTTTCCACTTTAAAACACTGGCAATCCTCAGCTAGTAAAGAATCCTGGTGCTGTGTCAACAAAATACTCTTTTCATCATGCTGTGCTTTGTTGTTTAAACATGAACCTTCAGGTATTGACTCTAGATAGTTTGAGTAAACTTTTTGTGAACAACATTTATCTTTCAAAATTAGAGTTTTTCCTCTTTTCCTCTCTTTAGACAGAGGGAGATTTTCCTGTTGATTATAGAAAACAAACTACAGGTTGCCATTTTCCAGTTCTTAAGCAAATTTTGGTTGACCTTAACCATTTTGATCAGAAGTGTGTCTAACTTGTTTAAACTCTGATGGCACAAGTCACACAACTTCCTTAGTCTGTGTCACTGCTTTGCCATGCTGACTCCTGGACTTCAGGGAAAATATAATCTTGACCTAAATATTTTGCTGCAATTTAAAAGTCTGCTTTGGTTTTTAGAAAGTGGTCATTTTAAAGTTCCTCTTAGATGGAAGATGCTAAATCTCATCATCTTCCAAGTGTAGGTACATTAAAATGCATGGTCAATAGTATATAACCTTTTCCTTATTGGTGGCTCTTCACTCAAAATAGTGCTTATAAACAGAAGTGTTTGTGGTGCCATCCTGTTACAATTGAAATAATTGTTCTTTTGATTAGAGAAGGATAACACCAAGCACTTCTGCATTGCTGTGGGTGACCTCTAAATAGTTTTTTCCTGCAGGTGGCATACCTTGCTTGAGTTCATATACAGCAAGTTTTGGTCCACCAAGGGATGTGCTGGCAGTTGTGGCAATGGAGGAATTGCCATTTCACCACCCATTATCATTGGCAAGTGACTGGAGTTGCTCAGCAAAACTTGAAGTCTATAGAGTGCAAGTATCTTGCTAACAGATAAATATAAACATCTATTTGCAATTTTCTTACAGATACCTGGAAATCTTTAAAAGTAGTTTGCTTTTCAAAGCGAACAGGTAAAGTATTTGAACTTTTTTCACAGGAATATAGACTGTTGCTTTGTGTAAGCTATGAGCTATAAATTTTACAAAGATCTTTGAATAAATTGCTCTAAGGAAAGGGATTCTACATTTCATTTAATTTTTAATTCCAGCTTTTTCAAGTGTTGAGCCAGTTGAAAACTTGGAGTTTTGCTGATCTGAAATATATACCCTTTCATACACATCCTTTTTCAGTCCACAGCAGCTTCCTCAATTTCTAAAGATGGGAATTCTCTAAAACATAGCTTTTTCCAAGAAGATTTCGAACAACATACATTACATATTAATGCATAGCTAAAGAAAGGTGGGAGGAGTTATCCAGTTGCCTTCTGGGCTTAGAACTGCTTGGTAAGCTTCCAGACAGATTTATTGGAAAGGAAATATACTGTGCTTCGTGTACCTAGACAGTAGTACAAACCCTAAACTTCTCGCAGTGAGCCATCACATTTGAAGCAAAACCTGGTTATCTGCTGCAGTTGTTATGTGATGAATTCCTAAGAATTCAGTCTTGCAGATTCAGTGTTTATAGGACTCTTCAGCACTTCTAGATCCTTAGGTAAAAATAGGAAGTTGCATCTATGATTTCAGAACTTTTGGAGTGAGTACTGTAGAGTGAGATTAGGGTTATCTGCACTTCAGGCTCTTAGATTAAGACACTGAGTAGCCCTAGAAAAATCTGGGAATCTTTCAGTCTGTTTTGGGAAAGTTCCCTCATAAGAAGTCTATAGATACTGAAAGTTATATTCACTTCAGCTTCACTTAGGGTTTAGCATCCTGCTTGAATCCTGAGTAGCCAACATCCTTGAAACACAGAGAGAAGCTCTTAAAATGCTTCATTTTTCTGAATTAATGTTACAATCTGTTTAATGCTTTTGTAATTAAAAAATTAAATTTTTCAGTCCCCTACTTCATATTTCTGTAGTAAATGTTACTTACATTTATGTCAGTAGAATTTAATAATAGTCAATGTAGAAGTTGGTGAACTTGCAGGAGGATTACCACTTGGAACAATAGGCATTAGTTTTCTGTGCTGGGAAAAATGAGTCCAGGCTTCTGGCACTTAGAACGTGGTATCTAGGCAACTGCTACTGAATGCCAAGATCCTCTTGTGCAGACATCTGCCCTGCCAAAACCATGTTCCTCGGGAGAAGAGAAAGTTCATCCAGATGCAGTGACTGAGTATGCAAAGAAAATGAAGCTGAGGACAAATCCTGTAAATACTGAATACCTACACAAGAACTTCAGCTCCCTAGAAATGAGACAAGTAGCTGAAAGCTTCCTCTGCACATACTGTGTGAAAAGTGGCTACTGCAGGGCACGTGTCCTGAAGCTGTACCCTCTCTCAGTTGGTTTCAGCCAGTATCCTCACACTCCTTTTTATAAGACTGCTTTTTCTCCCTTTTCTGATTTCAAAAATTAATTTGCAAGTTTTTAAGTTGCAGTGTTTTCAAGTCTAAATCTGTCAAGCAGCACTATACAGATGAGCTGTGTGTCACTGTGAGGCCAGGTGTGATTCACTTAAAACTAGAAATAACGTAGGACACTGAATGTAGCTGAGACTTCACTTTTATGGATTAATAATTGTCACAAATAGAGCTCTGATCTTTGGGCTGCCATAATCTATAGTACAAAATCTCCTGTTGAGTAAGGATGTGTACATCAAGTCGCCTTTCTCTGTCAGGGAACAGAATGCCTATTTGCTACCACCCTATTGTTCAGAGACATTAACTCCTTCTACTGATACAGAGCTGATGTTTTAAACCGGTTGATTTATACGAGTTATCAAGTTTGTTACAGACTTCCTTATTCTTCTGTGTTTGGCAATTTTATAAGTGTTAAAGTGTCAAAATACCTTACACTTGTTAGCATTTAAGTGGCGCCTTTTGCAATCATTTCAAGCGATAAGGAAGATGGAACAGTTACAAGTTTCAAATATTTTGGATGTCAGCTTTGTTCCAAATTTGATTTTAAGATACTCAACACTTGTAAAATTGCAGCTGGATTTTTAAAGTTTAACATGTACAGCTGCCTGATTCCTTGTACAAAATGCAATGCAAGATTTAGCTACGCACGTAACTTTGCATATAGTGGTACTAATAATGTAACCTATTTCTCTTTCCTATCCCTTTGTTAACACGGCTGTCAAGGACGGGAGGTGTTCCAAATGCTGCTCTTGCACTGCAAGAAGTAGCCAGGAATTGTTCAGGAGGTGCTTTCACTTTGGGCTGTTCTTAAGGCTTGCTGCTATTCAAGGGATTAGTTCTGCTCCCGCCATTCTTGCTTGGGATCTTCTGCCAGCTCTGACGCCTGTTGTCTTCCCCTAATCTGCATGATTCAACCTGCTAAACAGATAGCATTCCTACCAAAAAGTCAAACTTCTGCCTTGCCTTCTCCCTCTCCCCTTTTTGGTATTTCTGCCCTTTGGTGGACTGAACCTGGTCACTGAATGGTTACAGAAGTACTAAAGGAGATGGAGCATACTTCTGGGAGGGGGAGGGAAAACAACTCTCCCTGCTTCAATAGAAGGCAAATATGATCTAAAATGCAGCAAAATCTCAGAATATTTTATGCTGATACAGCTGTTCCAGCCCTAAAGGCTGAAACTGTCACAGATTTTTAGATACAGGTGGAAATACTGTTTCTCTAGGACCTGAGCTAATAAACACGATGAGGTTTATTGACCTAAGTGCCCATATGAATCTCTTTAGTTTCTAGACGTTAATAATTACTAAAATACTGTATATTACACAGAGTTGTAACAGAAATTACCATAATAAACAGATCACATTACAACAGCATTTTAGGAAAGGTCTGCCACACACTGCCAAGTAAGTGGATTACATCAGCTTCATGGGCTATGTGAAAAGTTTTACTTAAGTAACATTATTTAACTTCTTAATGAAGTGAAAAAGGAAAAATTGTTTGTAATTATGGATTAATGCTCTCTGGGATGCTCTTTATTTTGCATGGGGGTTTTTTGTGAGTTGTGCTTTTTTCCCCTATCTTTTGCCTAATCATGCCTCTTTTGTTGTGTTTCTGTGATTGCTGCTTTAGGTCCAAGCAGGGTTCGCCAGACACAGCTCTTTTGAAGTCTCTGGTTATTATCTGGGTGGGATTTTACTGTTCTGTTTCCAAACATGCACTTCTGAAACAATGTGTTAGTTCCTTGTTAATCATGCTAAGAATTAGGTTGCATTTAAATGATGGAATTGGGCTGATGTTTGCGCCATAAGTTACTTAAAGCAAAACTTCTCTTCAACTTTGAGGTGTCAGACATGTTGTAAAGGCTTTAAGAATTCTCAAATAAACACTTCTGATTTTTGTCCCATTAATGTAGTATTAAGAGGAGAAGGACCAGGGTTTTACTGCTTTATGGTGACAAATAATGGTACTATTTGCTACTTATGAGCCATGCACATAAATCTACGTATTTATGTAGTAATGGATACAGTAAAATATTGTGGCATTTCTACTTAGAATATAATTGCCATGTATATTAACACAGATCTGGATGTCATAGGAAGTGAGCCAAAAATAAAGATGTTTTACCAAATTGATTCAGTACTACGGGAATATTTTAAGAAGCTGTAATAAGGCAGATTCTTAAGAAATAGACTGAAACATTTCTGTTTATATGTAATGACAATGTAAAGGTGATAAGCAGTGTCATTCTTACAGCTGATTACATGCTGTAAAGGTAGCTGTAGATTAGTTGTTCTACTAAATTTCTGAAGTGTATTAACAGCTCTGTTCTATAGAGTCAAAGCAGATTGAAACTTAAAGAAAGAAAAAGTTCTGCTAGACTTGGTTTACTTTTTCCCCTTGCTCCATCATGTCTCCTTTTCCATTTCCATTTATCTCAGCCTAGATACACCAAACTTTAAATAAAATTAATTTTTTTTTTCTCTGCCTTAACAAGTGCCTGTCATCACACCACCTGCCCCGAGTTTGGAGCATTTGCATTGTTTACATTGATTGGTGTTGAAAGCTGGTCTCCTGATCTGTTCTCCATCCAGCTTTGCATCCTTGTACCTTATTCCCCCGATGTTGCTGCCTCCTTGTCCTCTGGCCACCACCCTTCCCCTGTGAATGATCCCCCTGCTCTCGCTTTGGGCTCCCTTTGCTTGTTGGAGGTATAATGGTGCTGTGGCAAACCCAGCACCCAAATGCTGTTGTTTGGCCCTCTGCAGGTGTGAGCATGCTGGGAACTCTGGGGTTTGGGAGCAGTTTCAGGAACTCCTTGTCTTCTCCAGCCACAGCTGACCTTGGGACAACATCATAATTCTAAACCTGAGCACAGAGAGCGCTGCCTTGCGATGTTCCATTTTTATCCTTCACACCCTGTGTTTGGAGCACTGACCCAGTACACCTCACCTACAAGTGCATCAGAGACTGTGCAATGAGGAACTTGAGCAAGACCTGTCGTCTGTTCAGAACATCATGAGATTTACCAGCAGGAAGTCCAGGTAATGATGACAGTCTTAATGCTGAAATGAGGGGTGGTGGGAATTTTGAGGATGCTTTCTATGGATGCATATACAGGTTAAAATTAGACTTTAAATCTTGCTGGATATTAATGGTGGCTGGAGCTTTCAGTTTTATTGATGTGCAAAGCCAAATGAGGGGGTTTTTTTTTGAGGTTCTGACCCAGTCCTTCCCTATCTGTATGGGCCTGTTTCTTAGGCAAGATACCTATGGAGTATGGCAGAATTGCTATTTAGTTTTGGTTTTTTAGATAACAAAATCCACTTCCTATACTCAAGGAAGGGAATGAGAAAGGATCAATTGACAAGAGAAAGGGTGATTGCTAGTGTTGAGCAGAGAAAATGTACATGCTGCTCTCAGGGTTTTCTTAAAACACTTTCTTTCAGCATGTTCTCTAATGACCTTGAAGGCGAGGTTAATTTGATATTGATCAGATTAACAAATGTAAAATCTGGTAAATAAAAGCAATTAATTGGAAATAGTGAGGAGGTTGAATAAAAGTAAGGGGAGCTTTAACATTTGGAAGAGCAAGAGGCTACAGAACTGCTGATGTTCCTGAAGTTATGCATGAACTTGTGACTCCTTGTTATTTGCTAGAGAGAACTTTGATTTGAGTGGCCTCTTGTGCTTCAGCATTTGATGCTGTTCACACTGAACCAACCATTGAAGCTTAGCAGAAAATAAGGTCTTGTCTCCCAGGATTTCTAGTCAGATTGCAAACACCCAGACTTTCTTTAGAGGCTTGTATTTAATTAGTCCTAACATAGCCCAGGAAAGCAGAGGAGATTTTGAGCTCACTGTCCATGTTGCATTAAAGTGCCAGGCTATTGTGTCATGTTTATGCTACTGAAAGAAGCAGAAGGATGTTGAAATTTAACAGATCTGTTTCAGAGCCTTGGTTGCAGACCTGGTCAGACACATGAGTATTTCTATGTTTAGTATTATTGTTGGTCCTTGTCTCTGACCTTCATTGCAAATACTCTGCCTTCTTGCTGAAGATGTGCAGTGTGAGTGCGGGGTATGGGACACCTGCACATCCTCATTTCCTTGATTCATGCAAATCCTGATTCATTCCTGATGAGCACATCACAGATGCTGACAGGTCATGAGAGTAAACCTAGCAGCACACCCCATGTGCTCAGGAATCACGATCCTCATCTCTTCCAAAACAAACCCTGTAGTCTGTTCTTTAAAGCACATCGTCTTCTGGGAGGCGCAGGGCTTTATGGAAAGTTCCACAGTCCCAGTGGGGAAGATCCAGTTTGCATTGTGCACTGATATCTTGAGTAGAGGCTTTAGGCAGATGCTTTTTCCTACAGTCGCTACTTATTCTGTCCTTTACATATAAATGAGAAGACGTGAGAAAATCAGCAAGTGAGCCCAGGCCCCAGGCTGTTTGCTTTCATGCAGTGGGCAGAGAGAGAAAATGAAGTATTGTTAACTGCCTACCTCACTGCCTCCTTCAGCCCATTCTCATCCCATGAGTCCACTGAAAAGCCTTTCACATTTCTGTACTAGAAATAACATTAGCAGGGAAAAAAACCCAACTACACTCCACTCCCTACATTGCAGCTGTATCATCTTTTCCCAGGTGCCTGTGTTGCTTTTAAGAAAAATAATAGAAACACTAGTGGGGAAAGACAGAGCGCAAACAATTCCCACTCTTCCCCTTGAAGTGAGCAGTATAAAAATGGGCTTATTTTGTTAGAATTCAGGGTAAATGCTTTTCAATAGATGAGAGATACTTTTGCTCAGTTCCAATGGACTCCACCAAATCAACCTCCCACTCAATTCAATTAATTCCCTTCCCCCTGTGTGTAAGGAACAAGGTTTGGATATAAAAACACTAAATGTAAGATTAAAATGTCTACAGAGATGATCAGAAGGGAGTCTATTTTAATAACCCTCTCAGATTGCTGTGCATGAGATGTGGAAGTAGGAGGTTTAATCTCAGTGCAGTGCTTTTACAATTATAATCAGAATTGAGCTGAGTATTGGTCAATAGGAAATTTGCTCCTCAGGGTAGGTAGAGGACTGTAACAAGAATTAAGTCTCAGGACGTTAGTGAAGGAAACCATCTGAAAAGAATAATCAACTGGTATGGATCTCAGGTTCACAGAAGGAATTGTTCAAAATTAAACAAAAACCCAGAGCAAGAAACAGCAGAAAATTCAGAGACTTAGATGATCATTGTGCAAACAGGAGAGAAACACAATTTTCAAGTGCATGATGCTTCTTTACCTTGGTGATTTTTTTTTTTTTCTTTAAGATATTTACAGCTGGTATCAGTGTAAAAGGAAGAAGTTATTCACTCTTTCCTTATGTCCAAGATTGGTTCCTATAAATCAGTGCAGTGTATGAAAACTCATTACTTTTAGGCAGGTCATGGGCTGGGAGACATAAAAGGTGCCAACTGAAAACAACATTCTGTGGGTGCCCACCTCTTTATTTGCTAAGATGTGAACTTCATTGCTTGGGTTTTTTTGCTACCCTGTCGGTAGGCTCTATACTCAAAGGCAATAAAAGATGTTAATGATACAATTATGAGTTTTAGTAAAAGACACTTGGATTTATTCTTTGTTCTTGGGGCTTCTCAGGGCTCCATTCTCAGCCCTGTGCTCTTCAACATCTTCCTTAATGACCTGGACACAGGACTGGAAGGGACACTAAGCACACAGATCTGTTCACAGATGATACAAAACTGGGAGGAGCTGTTGACTCCTTTGCAGGCAGGGAGGCGCTGCAGAGAAGAGGGCTGGGCAATCACCAACCATACAAGGGGAAGTGTTCTACAAGGGAAAGTGCTGGGCTCAGCACCTGGGCTGGGTGTACGGACAGACCGGGGAACGAGAGGCTGGAGAGCAGTGCCACAGAAAGGGACCTGGGGGTCCTGCTCCATGGCAAGTTGAACACGAGCCAGCAGTGCCCTGGCAGCCAGGAGGGACATCCCTGTCCTGGGAGCACAGGCACAGCATGGCCAGCCAGGCCAGGGAAGGGATTGTCCTGCTCTGCTCTGGGGAAGCCTCACCTCGGGTGCTGGGGGAAGTTTTGGGCATCACAATGTAAAAAAAAGACTGAGCTGTTAGAGAGGGTCCAAAGGAGGGTAACAAGGATGTGAAGGGTCTGGGAAAGAAGCTGTATGAGGAGTTACTGTGGTCACTTGGGCTGTTCAGCCTGGAGGAAAGGAGACTGAGGGGCGACCTCACTGCAGTTACAGCTTCCCTGTGAGGGGAAGAGGAGGGACAGACACTGATGTGTTCACTCTGGTGACAGTGACAGGACCTGAGGGAATGGCCTGAAGTTGAGTCGGATAAAATTTCAGTTTGGGTATCAGGGAAAAGGTTTTCAGAGGCTGGCTGGGCACTGGAACAGCACCAGCCTGACAGAGGACAAGAAGCTGTTAGACAATGCTCTCAGGCACGGGGCGTGACTCTTGGGAATGGTCCTGTGCAGGGCCAGGACTTGGACTCGATGACCCTGTGGGTCCCTTCAAAATCAACAGATTCTGTAATTCATACTCAAAGCAGGAAATGCTTTTAGCAAAAGGCACTTGAAAAAAAAATCTGGAATTACAGCATATATTCATAAAAATGTTTGCATTTCTGCAGGTTCTGACCATCTATAGTATTTAGCATTTCAAATTTCCTGTCAGTGTGTAAATATTAACAAGTCAGTGTGCTTTTTATGCCAAGGAAGTTTTCTGTGAGGGTAAGATATTGCCTTAATCCTTTCTAAAGCTGAAGATTTTCTAATATCAGTCACTAATCACAATTGTTAGTCCTCCATGATTTAAATAGTGCAAGAGAGGTGTCCATTTCTTATGCAGAAGAAGTAGAATGTACAGTGTGGAGTTTCTTTCAGTCAAATCTTAGTCACATGATATGATACTTAGAATTACCACTTCAATTTAAAAGTAAATCTTGTTTCAAAGAGCTGACAGTTATGAAGTCTTTTCAATATATTTATCACTGCTTCTGAATAATGAAATTACAGGACTCAAGGAAGTGGGATCAGGCCTCATCTTTGAAAACTGTGCTGGGGAACAATCTGGCAAGGCCAACAGCAGCCAGGTAACCCTGTCAGTCAATCCACATCAGACTGAGACTGCATAGGAAAATATGCCAGAAATACCAGCCTGGGGCACAGAAATCAGCAAAACTGGCAGCAGTTGGGGAAGAAGTCATTGGAGGCAGGTTATTTATTTTGTGGGAAGGTAAGACAGACAAAACAGGGACAAATGAGGGGTAGAGATATGGCAAGGTATGCAAAACACTCTTTTACTGCAAACTGCAGGAATCACCTCCACATATAAGAGCTGCAAGGTATAGCAAAAAAACTTGTAAATCTGAATATAAAATGAATATTCTAGAGTGAACGTAGTCTAATTATTTGGGAGTTCAGCTGAAGGTGATGCTAGTTCTTCTTAAAAATAGCACTGATGGCTCTGGAAATCTTGAGCAAGCTATTAAGAAATTACCATATTACAGGCAAATATTTTTTCTTTTTATTTGCTTCCAATGCAAAGGCATAGGGTGCCGCTGTGTCTCAAGTAATAAATAAGCAGATGTCAGAAATGTAGCCTGTGTTTGACACTGCTTGAGCTGTTTCTGCCTCTCCAGAGCCCGACACTGCAGCACATTTCATGTGGCCTAGCAGAGTCAGAGCATCAGTCTGAAATACCACTGAGAGGCTGGGCAGTGCCACAGTGCCATCAGCCTCGCCCATGTGTCCACCAGAGCTTATTTCCCTTCTTGGTAATGAAGGTTTCCTTTCTTCAGGCAAGAGATCAGACCTGGGCAGTGCTCCTGAGACGGAGGAAGGGCCTGAGCTATACTTTCAGTCATTCTGACTGTCCCAGGTGGATTATTTGGATGATTGCAGGATCATTTGGTGGCTTTCTCTCATAAGGCATCTTTGAACCTAGCCTGCCTTAATCTAGTCCTGAATAGAAGTTAATTTAGAGCTATTCAGAAGCTAATTTAGAGAGGTTTACTGAGCTCTCTTCAAGAGAGCAGTCTTTTAGGATTCCATTTCTAAATCGTGATTTTTCTTTTTACTGTGGTTTTCAGGCTCTGCATCAGGGAAAAATATCTTGGTTACTATTGTAGGACATGAGATGGTGGTTAATGGTGGTTATTTCATCTTTTAAGAAGTGCTGAATTCTTCTTGAAACACTGATTATACCTTTACACAGCACATGTGGCACATGTGTGTGGCTCTTAACCCCACTAGTACACACAGAGATACCAACAGCAGCTTGCAGTGACCCCTGCATTGCAGCAAACACCTAGTTTTCTGTATTTTTTCCAAAGAATCTCACTTCTGTCATTCTCATTATACACATCCTACCAACTGTCATCTTGCCACCAAACAAGGTCCTGAGGCCTTGTTCAGATGAACAGTGATGCTGTTCAGATGAATCCCTGGCCACCTTGCACCTGGTCCTGCCTTCTCCTGAAGAACACATGGGTATGAGTACCATGTTCTAGGAGAATAACAGGAGACAACTTACCTAGAGAGGTAACCAGATACTGTTTAAAAAATCACGGTATTTCCAATAGTAAACCTAGGAGCAACTGGCACTGGATTTTCTGGATCAGTTTTTCTGCATTTTAATTGCCAGTTGTCTGAAGACTTTGGATGAACCTCATTCTAAACTTCAGGCTCTTAGGTCTTGAGGCCATCAGATGTACCAGATGCTGAAGACTGAGGAGAGCATGCATTTGAGGCCATGCAAGCACCACAGAATTGGCACCTGGTCTGCCTGTTGTCCATCTGGCCCAGGGTTTCTTTGGTGAGGATAGGGACTTTGGCCTAATTGTTGTATCTCTGAAGGTTCAGAACAGGGACTATGCTGCATGAACTGTGGGAGAGTGTAGAAACAGGCAGAGATGAGTGTCCCCTGTCTCTAACTGTTTATCAAAAAACTCCTGTGGGAAATTGGGAAGTCTCCTGCTCTGGAGGATTAATATTTTTTCTTGGTGGCGCATCAGTGTTTTCTGACTGAAATTACTTTAAAACTAAAATTCTTTAGGTAATACAGGGTAAGAGCAGGAAGGATACAGGTGAATCTGAAGGAGGTGAGTTTTAGGGCTTCCCCCCTAAATCTGAAATGTGGCACCAAGGCAACCAGGTGAGCACTCACCAGACTGCTTCACTTGCAAGAGAAACATGCAGCTTAAGCTCAGGGCAACCCCCTTACTCAGAGCTCTTTTCCACTACAGCTGAATTGCATCCACCACCTGATCCCACCTGTGCAAATGTGGCATGAACTATTGATGGCATGGTTTGCATTGACCTTAAACTGAGATGTTTTAATTCATATTTAGTGTGAGGAGGAAGACCTTTGGTGTTCACATGGCTCACCTTTCTGTGCCCATGCGATCCAGTCTAAGGTCTGTCCCTAAGTTCCAGCTGATTTCAGGTGTTCAGGATTTTCCTGGAGTGTCAGGTTGGAAGTATGAGTCTTGTTTTCAGAGAGAACTTTTGAAAAAACTGTGGTTGGTGGAGGAGTTAACTCGGGCTGAGATGTTTTCTTTTTCTGTTACTCCTTCCACTCAGATAACTAAATTGATTAAAAAGCTGTTTTTAAAACAGAGGATTACTCAGTCTTTTGTAGTTCCTTTTACAAGAAAAACGTGCTCAATAGAAAGGAACCTAAGGTTTGCAGTAGAGAGAGATAGCCCTGTAATCTTTCTGTCTGTGTGGGAAGTACTTGAAAATTGCCTCCTACGGGCAGATTAGTGAATTGTTGGTAGAGGAAAGTTTCTTAAAAATTACGCTTTGCATAAACTTTAAATTGCAGAAAACATCTACTTTCCTGTTTTCGCCATTATTTATGTACTATCTGAAACAAATGTCAGGCTGACACCTCACAAATTGTTTGCTACTGATTCTCCTATTACTTTACAGATGTTCCAAAAGTTTTCACATCAGCTTCTCAGAAAATATCCAAAGATGAGAGCAGGTTTCATTCTGTAGCATCATTGTTTTGGCAGGTATGAAGAAAGTCGAGTGGGCTGATCACGTGCTTCCCATCTGTCAGCTCATCACTGTTAATAGGTGCTTGAAGGAAAATTGCAGTTATTTCACACAGCACTGGAAGCTGAAAGTTCATATGTCAAGAAAAGATGGACATGGAAATAACAGACTTTTTTATCTACAAAAGACATCCCTGTGCTGCCCTGTTGGGGGTAGTTATCTTTTGTGCACTTGTGATCTTGGTCTAATTTGGACTTGCTGATGCTCACTGAAAAGAGCATTACCCTCAGTCTGGGGCTGTCCTCCTCAAGACATGGAAATGTAGAGCAGGATTTTTCCAGTAGCGCTGAAGTTCCCCTAAAGGCTGTCAGAGAACTACAGTGCACAGGTTTTCCTGTTTCCTGGAACTATAGCTCATTTCTGAGTGCCAGCTATTGACAAGTCTCTCTCAGCTGCTGTGTGTATTGCTGTTTCATATCCACGAAGGTAAAGGCACAGCAGTTTCACAGGAGCAGGTCCATATATCCACCATGGATAAAAGTTCCTCCAAATGCATGTTGGACTCTGTACTTTTAGTGGTTTTAGTGGCTAAACCATAAAATTTCCTTCTCTTGCTTGTCTGAAACCCATTCTAACAACCCAGTCAAACTGCCCACATCTGTGACTTCCTGGGCTGCAATTTATCTCAGATGACAAATACAGAAAGCTGTGCTTAACCCAGATTAGAGGCATCCTGCAGTGCTGGAAACAGCTCAGTGCTTGCAGGTTTGGGTACAGCACGTTCCAGTGTGACAGTAGCATGGCTGAGTTGTTAAAATGGCCAGTTTGCCATTCATAGTGCACCAGTCAAGTAAAACTTGCCTTGCTATTGATTGTTAACAGCAGCTAAGCAAGCTCTTCAGTGTGATTCATCTCCCCTAAATTTAGCTGCCTAAATATTAGACATCTCATCTGATCCAGTCATCTAGAGTAATCTCAAAATTAGTCATCAGAGATAAGCAGCTCAGCACTACCTGTGTCAAGAGAGGTTTCTGGCAGAGGCAGAGGGTTAAGTCATCTCTGGAGGTAAATGGTTTTTTCTCCACTCTTTCTGACTTAATTTAGTGACTTTTGACAGCAAGGCAAGGGAAGCTCTATTCTTTTCCAGAAGTACCTTTTCCATTTCAGCTATCAATATCTTTCCTTTTAATTATGAAAAAATGTCTTTATGTGTGAAGCACCACCTGGATTTACTGCCCTGATTTTAATTTATTGCCTCTTTTCTTATTGTTTCTCCGGATTGTGAATTAGAATAATTTCCAAGGTTGGGTGAAAAAGAAATGTTCTTTATTCTTTTTTTAAACACATTTTTTTCCAGTAATCAATAGCATAACTGGAACTCTGGGTTTCAATGCTTTCTCCTTAAAAACATAGATCAGAGTATTGTGAAGCTATACATCTTCCCTGTCAAACATTTAATTTATTGTGCTGTTCATTTATAGCTTGGACTAGAGAACTATTGGTTGACAAAAGAGGATGGATGACTCTTTTATTGAGTCCTTATACAGCTGGCAGGAGATAGCAAATGGAGGAAGGAGATGTGCAACACTCATTTCCAAACTTCTAATAAATCGTGGATGGATCACAAGGCATTTATGCTAACTTAAATAACTTTCCAAAGGATTAGGAATTGACCATCATTTGTCTCCTTCACTGTGGTTAAACTTGAGCATCAGAAAGCAGGCTAAGAAGAAACTTGTGTAGTGGTACACAAGAGCTAATGTGGATATAGACAAATAAACAGCATGATCCATTTCTAACTCAGTTATGGCTGTTGCTTTATCCTGCTGAACCTAAAGCAATAATAGCATTCAAACAGTTCTTTTTAGTGTTATTTATCCCATTAAACATCAGTGCTCCTTTTCAAGTAAGGATATTATGGTGGTGGCCAAGTGATTTCAGTACTTCTCTGGGGCTCAGCTGGTTGGTGTGTGCCCAGGAGGGTCCTGCTGTGGCAGTGCGCTGCCACCTCAGAGCGTCTTGGTTATGGGGCACTGGGCATCCCTCAGCCTCCACTCCTGCAATTCTCTTCCTTTGATCATTCTGATTTACATAGAAATCTTACCATGGTAGAAAAATACAGAAGCTTATTGGTTTGAACTAGTAATTTCCTGGGTTTAATATTTTTCTGTTTTTTGTGGTATCAAGTGGTAGGTTTTATCATCGGCTTTGGGGACCTTTGTCACTCTGCTCCTTTGCTTTTCCTTACGATATCTGAACCCATCTTTCTCTGTATCTCTAATGATGTTCCAGAAAAATTCTTTATTATTTCTTAACTGTGATATTTTCTTCTTGAGTGAAGTTCTACTATAACATTAAAAATACTTTTTTTTTTAATGATCTCTTGACTGCATATTACCAGTGGGTATGAGCCATGCCAGTCTGAACTTCAATCTGCTTTGTTACCTAGTAGCAGTAGAAGTCTTATATCCTCCCTCTCAATCACTAGAGGGGAATGAATCCTATTTAGCCATTATTAGCAATTAAGGAGGTTGTGACTGGTTTCAAGTTAGAAATCCTAATGGGTTGGTTGGAATAAAGAGCTGCATTCTACAATTCTCTAACTTTCCCAAATTCCTTGCATTTTGCTTCTCTTCAATTAATCTTTTATTTGTGTATTTTAAAGTTAGTATTACAGTTTATGCACATGTGTGTAGAGTGTGTAACTCTACTGGATAAGTACTGGCAAAGAGGATTGCAGAAGCCATTATGCTCATAGAAGCTAAACAGGTGAATGAGTGCATTCTATAATAATTGTCTTCAGAATTTCAAACAGGGTGTATATGAGATACATGCAAGCAAAGTGGACTCTAAGCTTTTTAAAATGAAGTGAAATTCCTGCTCACAACATCTTAATAAACAGAAACAGGCTAAGACACATTTCTTTCAGCTGCACAAAAATGAATGGCATTTCAGTCAATAAACACAATAGTGAAGAGTAACTGGTTGTAAGTATGTAGCTACAAATGTCAAATACAGTAAGTATTTAGAAATACATTGAAAAAAATGGAATTAATTAATTTCTTATTTTTTAGAAAATATGTTTACATAGTTATCAACACTGGCCATCAAATTAACAGACAGACTTTATAATGTGTGATTTATTTTTGAAATGAAGAATGCTTTTATATCAGAATCTCATTATGAAAGAGTCAGCCTGATAAAATCATACAAAAAGGCTCATAAATGGGACAGCACAAATTAAAATAATTGCCTTTACCTCTGTTATATTCAGAGAGGTTCCAGTGTAGAATAGGTAGAAGAAAGGAAAGGGATGGATTTGAAATGATGTAACAGAACTCCCCAGACTTCCGTTCTACCTGCACATCTGAGTACCTTTCCGGGAAAGTTCTAGGCCAGACTTTGCTATGTAAAAGCTTTTAAATACCTTGTATTAAAAATATTATGTACAAAAGGAGAAGGGGATGGCACTTTTTAGAACTAGCGCTTCAAAATATCTGCCTGTATACATCCCTGTGTGGAACACTTTTTCCACCTTGTCTTAAGAAGGCTCTTTAGAGAAGCAGTGTTTTCCAGCACAGATTTCTGTCTTCCAAGCTTCATTCATTCACCTCCTGTTTAAACACAATGTAGAAACAAAGCTTCAGCCTATTATCCAGAGATAACCTTTGAGTTTGTGGAAATGTTCTCTGAAAAATATTGTCACCCTTATTCCCCAAATTCAGAAAAACTTACTCTGCTAGTCTGTTCTTCAGAGCTTTCTCAACAAAATAGCTTATGAAGCCATTTTCATCCAGTGGTAATTCTGACCCAAATTAGCATTTTTCAGTTTCCAGTGAAGCAGAGTGTGAGGGGTGGAATCAAACTGGCCCTTTTTGGGGCAGTGCTGGTTTGTCCACCACCCTTGCTGCAGTGTTGGCAGGATGGGCTAGTGAGGGCTTTGCTGGTAGCCAAAGGGGAGGCCTGGCAGCCCTGGGGCTGTGCTGAGCTCCCCTTCCTGCACGACAAGAGCCTCCCCCTCCTGTGCAGTGAGCAAGGAGTTGAATTGTAAAATATGGCCTGTCAGGAGCAAGTGCAGCAAAGAACTGATTCCTTGGTTCCTCACCAGGCCTTGGCCAACCCACTGGGCTGTTGGCAGCACCTATCGCAGTGCTAATGAGTGTTCCTGGTAATTAACATACGACAAATTAGTCCTGTAGGTAAGAAGTCTCTAAAGGAGCAGGATGGTCCGCACTGGCTCCTTGTGAGGACCAGGTTTGGACACTGTGAATTCACTGATAGGCACCATTGCAATAACCATAGGTACCCTGGACCTACCAGGACAATCTGAGGCTTGTACTATTCTGCATTTTATGAGTCTTGGTGTATTCAACATCTTTGCAAGGAAATAAAAAAAAAATTAAAAAAGGAAAGCAGTCGACAGTTACTTCATAGAAACATGTTTGCATCTTTTTTCCCCCATTTTTGAAGAACTGTGTTGAGATAAAAATATATGATTGGGAGAAGATCTGTTAGAATTAAACTGCAATCATTGTAAACAACAGTAAAACTTTCAGTATTCCTATTTTCCCTTTTCTGTTCCTTTTATTTTCTCAATAAATAACAGACTTGCTCAATAAGTGAAATAGACTGTTTCAGTAGACCATCATGAATTTTATTTTGGTTGTGCTTTTTATATCATGCTACTTTAAAAAAATCCATTTTGCCAGGCTGTTTTTCATTTAAGCTTATTGCAAATTATTTGTTTGTCCCAAGTACATCTTGCATTTAGTGGAATAGCTACAACAGAGTTCTTGATGGCATGGGGAGATAAAACACAGGATGGCTGGATACTCAACATTAGCTCCTGAAATTCCTTTTACATCCTCCCCCAAACTGCCTCTCTTTTAGCCAGGTTTACATGCATTCTCAGAGTTTTTTTTTAAAGGTAAAGTAGAAAAAACACTTACCCTCCTAAATTTCCAAGATGCACACAAGAGAAAACACAGGAAGAGGTTTTGTTTAAAATACCCTCAGCAACATTGAGGCAAGTGATGTTTTATTATGTTTCTTTGTGAACATGTTATTTATCAAATGTATCCTAACTGCAGAAATACGCCTAAAAAAAAAGAAAAAGTGTTCAATGATTTACACAGAGAAAACCTCTAAGGTGTTCATTACCTTTTCATAAAGTTTCCTTGCTTGTCTTACGTGCAAGCAAAGAAACCTAATGTTATTTTTCTACCTATCTCAGTATTTCATAAGCTCTCCTGCTGTACCCTTGCTGGTCTGATTTCCAGTCTCCAGTTAGCATGCAGAGCCAGGTTTTTATGAAGTTCAAGAATTTACATGTTGCTTTGGTGTCACAGCCATTTCCGTGAGTGGATGATAAAGCAAGTCTATGTCCATACACCAGATATTGCATCCAGCATTGAAATTTTAGCATGTTGTTGTATGGAGTCTCAAGTACAGGAAACAAAATAACCCCCCCCCTCGAGACATTTTATCATCAACCCTTATCACACAAAACAATCTTTTCATTATTATATCTTTTTCATTATTAATATCTTACTTTCCCACCAAATATCCACTGTGATCTTTTTCGATAAGTCAATATATTTTTCCCTCCCCCAGCAACACAAAATAGCAAGAAAATAATATTTTCTGAAGGTAAGAGGAATACTGAGGTTTGCTACAACATGTTTTAAGCCTGACTTAAATTCAAAAGCTTTGTTGAATACATTTAGAATATTCACTTTTTGTTTAAATGGTTTTAAAGTTTTAAAGGGTGAGATGGATTGCACTTTTTTCCATTGCTGTCTTTTTGGTGCATCTTCACAAAGGGATGTATTTGCCTTTTGGGAAGTTGACAGTGTAAGTGGCTGACAAACTAGCTAATAAATCTGAGGTTAATAGGGTTGTAGACAGCCAAGTACATAGGCGTAGGAAGGATCACCAGCCACAGAATGCTGCACATCTAGAAGCTGTCAATACAGAGTATGAAAAATGCAAAGGACAAAGCAAAAGTAGAAGTTCCAGCTCATTTTTCTGCTTGCTGAAGCAATCTCTCATATCAGCATATGCTGGTACTCTAGGGAAGGCATGTATTAAGGGTTTGATCTTGCTTCTACCCGTGCCAGAAAAAGTCTCCTTTTTTAACCCTAAGTGGAGAGGATCAGATTACTAATGATTGTCCCCCCAAAAAACAAAACCAGAAAAAGTAAAAAGGCCTCAGATTCTACCAATATGACATGTCTCTGTAAGAAGCTGTATTCCCCACTGCTTGTGTAGAAATTAGTTTGAATTCATTTGGAGGTATTTAGAGATGGGTATTAGAGCTTTAAAGCTGATTATTCTAGTTCTCTTAATTAGTGGACCAAATGTTTGATACAGCTGCTGTGCACTCATGGTATTGAGGACAGTTGCCATCCAGAGAAAAAAAAACTTTTGAAGAATTTTTTTGTGCAGTAAATTAAATCCCTTGAAGTAGCTTGTGGCCAGAAATTGGAGTACGTCAGCATGGGGTTCTTGGGTTCAGCAGAGCTGCACTGATGGCTGTCACCTGTGATTGTCATTGAATTATGCAATGGGATTCTCTTAATGCCTGAACACAAGTATGAAATAGGAAAGGATGAAAAGATGTTACCATTCCACCAAAACTTTTCAAAGAATTGCTAAAGCACTGCATCTTCAAAATACTCTTCATTTGTCTGAAGCCACCATAAAAATAGCTGGCTGGAGACTTAAAGGTGTGCACATCACAGAACTGCCAGGGAAACCCTCCCTGCACTAGGCAGACTGCCAGGCTGCTCAGCTGGGTTCTTTGAAGGCACGATGCCCTGAAGGCTCTGTTTTTCTCCTCTTCTTCCCTGTGAGATGTCTCAGATGTTTTTTGATCATGGAAAGACCTTGCCAAGGGGTTATCATTTCAAAGGGAGCCAGGATGCCACACACCAGCTGGTCTGGAGTAGCTGCCTGCCTCTGTTCTCAGAGGTGCTGTGGACACCATCCCATCTCAAAGCCTCCCACTTGTGGCAGAGCAGCAGCAGTTCCTGCTGGCAGTGCTTACAGCTGGAGAATGCTTCCCACATGGCACAGAGAAGCAGGCAATGGGATCTGAGTGTGACAAAAGGGAAGACCTGGGACAGCTCTGCTCTGGCTGGAAGCTGCACCGGGTGTTTCTCGCGGGGTGGCACCTGGCCATGGCTGAGCCACCACAAAGCCCATCCTCTGTGTCTTTATGCTGCAAGGTTGAACTAGTACCCTGAGCTGGGATTTTATCTTTTTTAAATAACTTTTTTAAAAATACATATTAGCCATCTAAGGCCATAAGTACTTACACAAAAGTCTTGGTCATTAATGTAGAAGAGTGTTCTGCAGGCAGGTGCTGGTGGGAGGTGTCATGTAGGCACACGAAAGAATGAGTGTGTGGTTTAAGTGCCAGTTTGGGGCTACTGGGGAATGACAGGAAATCTTGATTCACAGTGCTACATGGAACAATCCCCTTGCCCAAAGTGTTTGTATGTGCCATTGACTATGTCAGGAGTTTTAGAAATCATTCGAGATCATCTTATAGATGAGTAAAATCAGGTGAAATTAAAGTCAGGCAAACAAGAAATGTGCTTGGAAGTGTTTCTCTCTGACCCACAGGAAAAGGCGTGTTAATAAGCACAATGGTTGTATTTTCAATGAAACTTGGTTTGATGCTTAAAGGGGAGATGGATAATTAAGACTTCATCTTACAAAATATTAAATATTGATTTGTAGACATTTAGCAGCAGGCATAAAGCTCTTCTGAGAACTGACTGTAACTGTCTAAAAGATTATAAAAGATTTTACTTTTCCATGTAGAATTTAGCATTTATTATTTTTATTTAAAATTTATGAAATGAGAGTAAAATAAATCAGGAGATAAACTTCTAGCCCTCTGAGTGTATTTCAGTTCTGCTTTATGTGGCCTTGCAGAGTCAAAATGGATATATGATTTTTTTAAGGTTTGTATTGGCTTTTGGTTTATTGAAGTGTCAGGAGGTTTATAAGCTCCTCAACTCCAATTTTGATTGTTTTATCCAACTACTGTCACTTCTTATCAGTATTAAAGGCAGAAATCAAAAGCATGGGACCCGTGGGAAGCAGCATTTCAAATGTACACTGCTGCTCTTTTTTGTCACTGCTCTGAACTGTGCCCCTCTGCTCCTGACAGCAAACCCACAATGAGATAAGGAGGTGAGTGTCATACCTCATTAATTCGTTTGTGAATTAAACAAAGTGTGTATCTTTCCACCTGCCTTGTCCTTTCTTTATGACCCGTGAAAATTGCTGAAGTCCAGCGTGTCCCGTGCCACACAGGGCAGCTTGGCTCTAGGAGCCCGTTTGTCTCCAGCCTTTCACTAATTGTACACTGGGAATCAAGACAATTTGTTTAAACAGGTGAAAAAAGAGTATTCCAGCTCAGCTAGGTCTTGCAGATATTTCTCCCAAAGAGAAGGAAACCCAGATTTGTTACCCTTACCTCAGCTCAGCTTAGCCCTGAGCGTGGCACTTGCTGGTCTGAGGGAAGTTAAGCAGATGCTGAGCTCCCTGGAAGGTGCTGGGCACGGGCTGCTCACAGGCCACTGCTGTGGTCCCAGAGAGGCAGGTGTAAAGTCCTTTACAAAACCATCTTTCTGCAGAAAGAAAACACCCCACAGGAAAGGGAAAGGAAGAGTTAATTCTCATTAGGCAGTGTCTGGGTGGGGGTCTTTCCTTAATCACCACTCAGCTACAAAAATATCTTCACTGAGTAAAACTGGAGTATTTTTAACTATATGCTCATGACTCCATGTTCAATCTCTGTAGGAATAGCCAGGCTTGTGAATCAAGGACTTTATCCATGACAAAGCATTTGTGCAGTAACTTTCTTTTTTTTTTCTTTTTTTTCTTTTTCTTTCCAGATGTCTATGCATTAGAAATTGACATGAATTTTCAGCGTCATTTTGTTTGAGTTAACAAGTGTATTGAATTTAAGAAACTACATTTTCTGTACTTAATTTTCAGTAGTTTCAAGCTGATAAAATCTATTTCAGAATATTCTCTATTTTATGTGAACTCACTTTGAATAAGTGTAAGCAAAATATGTTCATTTCACCACTGGAACAATTTATTAGGTTTTAAAAGTGCATTTCCACCCTACCATCGACAGCAGTAAAGGGAACAAGGGAGGAACAATGACAGAAAATCTATTTGACAGAATAAATAGTTTCTTTGCATGTATGTATATATATGCGTGTGGGTTTATATGGGTAAAGTAGTGGTGATGGCACTGATGAAGCAGATATGTTTTATCATTATAATGACAAATTGTAAAAGATGACACATCTTAAAAAAAAAAAAGATGATGTTTATTGGAGATTTGACTGTTTCCTACCTTCACCAAACAGAAAATTGACTGAGACAATAGAATCCAGCGAGTTAGAGACCAAATTGAAACACTAAGTCATGTCTGCATCGCAAGTAAAAAGTAATTAAAAAAAGAATCACCAGTTTTAGAGGAGGGAAAAGAGAGAGGAAACACAATTAGAAGTCAATACTTAAATCTTACTTAAACACTGCAATTCCAAAAAGCAGATATTTCATAAACAAGACTTTGCAGTGGCACAAGCAGGGGGGGAAGACACTAGGATGAAGCAGGGAAATTGTACATTTGCACATTTCTAACTAATACAGAAAGGATATTTTTTGTGTCCTTGGGTGCTTATTAAATTCCCTGCCTTTTTTGACCATTTCAGCTGGGCTACAGACCCAGGAGGGACATACATTTTATGTTATTTTCATTTTGACATTTTTACAGCTAAATGTTGTGCAGACTTAATTTTTTTTGTGCTCAACTTTAGCTACTTGAATCCTGAGGTCCTTTTATTTATCCTGTCATCTGTCATTGATGTAACTGACTTCTGTGACAGTGTTGACAGAATTTATCTAAGAGTTTGCTGGATGGCACATTTCACAGAATCAAATATAAATAAAAGGGTCCATCACCTGGGGGATATGGGATTGGAAGTCAATGGGTGTTGAAGGTGCTTAGTTTCACAAAGACCTATTCAAGAACTCACAATCCTGTCTTACAGATTTATCTCTCTATATATGACCATGTTCATATTCCCTTCAGGTCAGGTAGTAATATGTTGTTCTTCTTTTTTTCTTTCCTGAGACCTGGCAGATAATCAAATATGTACCTGCATTTCTTTCTGACATTTCAGAAATGCTAAATATTGTATTCTGGTGATAATGCTTTCTGAAGAAGGAAGGAATGGCCCATTTAATAATGTATACTTCATTTACAGTTTGGAGTGTTAGCCAACTACTTGTGATGATACTTCTTCCAGTCATAATACTGATATATGCAGAGTTCTAACTACATTTTAAAATAGAAAAACAACTGAATGATACATTCAAAATAATTCATGGAGAGGAAATAGATGTATTTCAGCATGGGAGAATATTTATGCATTATTTAACAGCAATAATGTTTGAATTCATACATTATGCAAATGCCATTATAATCAGGAAAATGAAAGAACTTGGACTGCTGCAACATCTTTAAATCTACCATTAGGTACTTATTTGTGCATATCATTTAATACTGCACAATATTACAGTATGTCACTTGAAGAGAGAAGTTATCAGCGACTAACAGGTTATAAAAAAGTAAAGCTGATGAATCCTGATTGCTACCTTGATGCTAATGTCTATAAATTTATCAGCAAACAAGAGTAAAGGCTTTAATGGTAATTTACATAAACTTCTCTTCTGGAGATGAGTTACTGCGGTTCTACACAGAGTTCCCATTTTGCGTTGTGATCCTTATCCATCCCCACCCCCACATGACAGACCGGCACACAGCGTGGGCTGACACTGCCAAATTGTATTTTCTAAATGTATCAGCAGCTATGTTCCAAAACTATCAAAAGCAGCAAGCCTGACCATATAAAACCAAAGCTGCTTCTGTTTCCTCTTATCTTCAAGACAAAACATTAAAAAAAAAAAAAAAAGGAAAGAAAAAGAGTACAGAAAAAAAAGAGAAAGAAAAAGGCTGTGATTTGGAGAAGAGCATTAAGAGACCTTTCCTCAGTTCTGTTTACACCTCTGCTTAACTAGATCCATAACCCCACACATTTGCCTATCTATAAGTACCCACGCAGTTCATTGAGGCATTTCCATGCCCTGTTCCCAGGCAGTGTGAGCTGTGGTGGGAAGCAGGGAGCCCCCAGGCTGGGAGCAGCCCTGTTGTGGGGCGCTGCTCTCCCTGCTGCTCTCCCTGCTCCATGCTGGGCTGCGAGGGGCTCAGGGGCAGCTGCCCTGACAGAGCTGCCCTGACAGAGCTGCCCTGACAGAGCTGCCCTGACAGAGCTGCCCTGACAGAGCTGCCCTGGGCTCTCGACCCGGCAGAGGAGCAGCGCTCTGCCCTACGCTGGGTCTCTCCTGGTCCCTCCCTGGCACTCCTGCTTTTGTTTCCTTAGTTGTTCTGTTCTCAATGCTTTCTTTTTCTCCTATTTTTAAATAGCTTCACCATTTCTTTCTTTTGCTCCATTCAGACAGGCTGTCCCAGCCACATGGTCGTCACAGCCTGTGCTCTGCAGTACTCCACAGATTAATGAATTCCTCCTCCAAATGGTATGTGAAATATCTGTGGTCCATACCTACTAGTCCTGTGATATGAAGCAGAAATGCAGCTAGTCAGACTTCTGTCCTCGAAAGGGTCAGGTGTATTTTCTCCCAGTTTGAGCCTAAGGAGCTGAGGGTTCAGCTGTGTTCAGGTCATTCTTTGGAGCAGTAATCTCATGCTGCACTTACAAGAATGTTCTCTCACAGCCAAAGGGGTGCATGGTGATAAAGGGAGAGCTACACTTTCCCCTTGTAGTTGATGAGTGGAAAACAGAATGTCTTCTGAATTGCTCATATTGCAAAACACTTCATTTGTAAAAACTAATACTTCTGTTAATCATAAAAATTAGAGGACATAGTGCTGAGGAGCAACTATACTGGGGGAGACATCTATTTTCTTAAATCATTAAATAAAGCTGGCCCATCACTTGTCCAGAAGGTATTTACAGAAAGGGACAGTAGAGGGAAATTTTCATTCTGATTTCCATGTGTATTTGTTGTGTAGCAAGCAAAAAAGAATTTACATGCAGATGCCATCAATCTGGCACATCTCATAAACATTATATTACCCTAATAGCTCAGGAATTCAGAACACATCTTGCAACTGGGTGGCATTTGGGCACAGTTTGGGTGCTTACCAATTTGAATCCACTCTACAGCCTGAAATTTTCACTGTGATAGAATCTTCCAGAAATGATTACTTTTTATGTCAGAGTGGATGCAGTAGTGTTTGCTCCTCCATCATAAAGACTGCCAGGGCCTCTGCTGTAAAATCTCTATTGCTAACAAGAAAACACAATTCAACCAATGTATTGTGCTCCTGTCTAAGAACTGGCATGCAAGAATTCATCCTGGAAATTTTTATTTGCAGAGAATGATACTAATTTCTCAGAATGCAAAATAATGCATGAACTTCCTTTTGTTGAATATTAACTAATTTTTTTAATGGCATTGTAGCAGTCAGTTGTTGTAAAGCTGGTTGGGAAGAGAAAAGGATGTAGGATGCAGCAGCCACCATGGGTGCAATAACATGTGCCAACTCCAGTGCCGACTGGAGATCACCAGCTGATGACAAGGAAAAGAGGTTTGCACAAATTTGTCATGCAATGGCAAATCAGGTAATGAGATATTAACTTTGGAATGTTTCTAATAGTTAATGCAGACCTCCCTGTTTTACATGGTTTTGGCAGTGCCAGCTGGATGCTGCCACTGCATCCAGAAGAAAGTGGGAGATGGTTATCACTGCAATTGTGTTATGGCACCGTTGGATGGTTGTTGTGTTTGTGCCTAGGTGAACTGAAGTTTCAGTTCACCTCAGGTAGATTTCTGTGTCAACAGTGCCTGAACACAGTGACAAAGCCCAGCCTTAGATAGGACAATGTTTGCATCACTTCAGTGCTTCCTCCTGGCTGATGTGCTCATTTTGTCCAAGCAGATACAGCCAAGCGGGTACAGCAGTTTGCTGTCCTGTGTGTCTGTGTTTTCTCTGTCACTGCAGCTCCTGAGATGAAATTTCAGAAAGTGCCCAATCCAGCCAGGCCTCTGTATGCCTAACAAGGATGCAGTCCCCACCACACAGGAGTGTAAGAGCTGCGGCAGCCCCCAGCAGAGGAGCTTGGAGAGAGCAAGTGAGCCGGAGGTATGGTTAATTCTGAACCTGTCATGCTGTAGAAATCATCTCTTCTGCCTAAGGCAGCCCTGTTGTTTTGGCAGCAAAGACAAACTGCAGCTGGAGGAAGTGCCTGCTTGGCTAAGAACTTCTGCAAAGTTACCAAAAGGTAATGTCAGAGCTTCACATTTCTATGGACTTAGAAGAAGGTCTTCTAAATGATGACCATAAACTCAATCCAACCAAAAAAATGACAAAGCAGCTTCTTTGGCATATGGAAAAGCATCTCTGGGTTATATCCTTTTCCCAGTGTTTTCTCTGTTGGAGTAGGATTATTGCTGCCATTACTCCTAATAATTTCTGATTGCACTGAGGACATGCTCCAAAAATGACTGAAATCGACAGAAAAATTTCCTGAGAGCCCAAATTACAAATTTATGTGGTTTTCTCAATTCAAGCTCATCCACTGTCTGGCCCCAGTGTGCCAGGATAGGTCCAGAATACTTGTTTTTCAAAACAGAAATATTAACTTCAACATGAAACTTGGCACTGACTTCAAAAGGATTATTTCGCTCATCTATGTTCTGGCAATCCATGCTTACAGCACAATTTTAACATATGTTAAATTTTATGCTGATAGTTTGCATATCCTTATACTACATAAATATGTACATTTATGTATACTGTGATGTAACAGTGATTTACATCTCATATGACCATCTGACATTGTTTCTCCTAGGAATGGCTGTATCGCCTCAGCATGATGAGGAAAATGCTATTTCAGCCTAACAGAATATTTTAATTTCAGATAGTCAAAATGATGTATCTTTAACATAAGGTTGTCTGCAGTTTGTGGCGTGGCTTTCATAACTTTGCTAATTCCTTTGGGTTTTAATTAGAAATATTCAGCTACATTTCCCTAAAACATGCAAATGCTGGGGCCCCCACGAACACTATTATTAAGGTGGTTTCTTAATTGATTTTTCTTTGGGAGCAATTTGGTTCACTCCCATTTTATCATGGCAAACACTGGCATTTGTCATTTCTTCCAGTAACTGATGCTTTCTACTTTAATAAATGCACATATTAGATGCTATTCTCTTTCTCTGTTTGATAGGTGTATAGTGTCAGGAAGAAGAAGGTCGCAGTGATGTTAAGTTTTCTGCTAAGCAAAGGATCAGAGTGTAAATGAAATCTTGAAAGCTGGGAAATGAGAATGTGCAAGTGTAAATAATGTATTAATTATTGACAGCTAAGGGATGGAAGAGTCCTGTTTAGTAGTGACATCTTCATTGTCACACTGCCTGACACTGTCTCAGGTATTTTTTTAATAACAGGTTTCCTCCCCAAGATAGTAAGTATTTCAATTTACCAGTGTAACTGTTTATACTTTTCATTTTCTTTGGCTTTTCTTTATCTTACTGCAGTTTAGGTACTTGGTGCAGGAGGGGATGGGGGAGAAGGTAATCCTTGTCTCTTATTGTGGGATGTGATATTATTATGGTACAAAATAGATTTTTTGTGTGCGTGTGTGTAATAAAAGACCAAAATACTGAGGTGCAAAAGGAGATTCTACTTCATTGGTTATTTATGGAAGTTAAGATACAGTTTAGGAAAAGCTACATCATAGCAAAGGACTCAGTTTTGCCAACAGGCCTTCCCAGCAATGACTAGTGTTTAATATATGCCAGAAGCACAATTGGTTTCACCATGGTTTTTTGAGTGACACTAGTTATATTAAGGAAAAGTATTTCTGAGGTAAAAGGCTTTTAATACTCTGTACTTTGCAGGCATTTCATAATATCTCAGACTAATACTGAATTCCTTAATATTTAAATTATTTTTGTTACAAATTAGAGCAGAAAATATTCCCGTGATCCCCAAAAGGTCTTCCTATATTAGCTGTTTGCATAAGACTGCTAGATGTAAATAGCTAGGAGCTTTCAAATACTGAGATTTAAATTGAAAAGGAAAAAACCCACCACAAGTCACCAAACAAAAATAACACCAAAATACCACCACCATCACCAAACATACCTCCTGATCCTTCTTTGCCGAATGACCTGTGAACTTTTCTCCCCTCAGCCCCCAGGTAAGGGGGTCCATTGCCCCTTGGGCAACCCTGTAGCCTCCTCTGTTGGTCCCTGACTCCTGCTTTAATTTTGGGTTGAGGAGGCTTGCAAGGCTTGGGCAGGTGCTGAGGAAAGCCACACTTTCCCTGGCTGGATCCCACCCTGCCATGTCCCTGCAGGGCAAAAGTGCTACTGAGTGCTGGGGGTTAAAGAAAAAGAAGAGGCAACTACTGTAGGTGCTCTCCAAACCGTGATATTGTCTTTGCTTTCACCTTACTGAAGAGAATTGGGAGGCAGCTTTCAGTCAAATCCTCTCTCCCCTGAAAAATGCACGTTCTGATCTGTGGAATTGCTTAGCAAAATTTCTGTCAGCCCTAGTAAATTGTTAGGGTTGATAAATCCTGGTATGTGGAGAACTGGGAAAAGTAGAAATATTTAATTGCACTGTCTTCAAAGCACTGTTTTGATTTATCACAGTGAAAAGATATTCCATTTTAAAAAGTTTGATTTCCTTGTTTAACAAATATTAATATTTTCACAGAAGTTAAAATTAACAAACCATTTCACCTGCAATTTCCCACTTTTCAGTGGAGTCAAGCCCCGCTGGTTTTGGCCATTGGTTCTGGGGCAGGGCTGCCCGGGCCGTGCCAGGCGGGGTCGGTGTGAGCTCGGGGGCTGCCCCCGCCCCCTGCCCCTGTGCTGGTGCTCTCTGTGCAGAGCAGGGATCTTCCCAGCTGCACCACCCACTTCAAGGGGATATTTTCAGGTGCTGGCAGCAGGAGGGAAAATGCAACTCACTCTTCAAGTCAACAAGTTGTTGTTTACAGAACATGTGGCTCAAACATCAAAAAATGCCATATGTGATGCTGAATATAGAGCCTTCTTCCTCTGCACAAGAATAGAACTTTATCAAAATGAAATTTCCTGCTCATTTGAGCCTGTCTCCATAGCAACAGCACTGTACACCTGTGATGTACAGGCAGAAGCTGTTACAACCTCTGAACCAGGCAGAATGAGCTGTGCTCCATCCCCCTGTGGAAGGCAGAAGTACATCTCTCATGCATCCATGCAGATTTTGCTATATGCTACCCATGTGTGGTCCCTTTATAATTTTATTCAGGATTACCCTACTTACATTTGGTAAATAAATACAAATATGCTACTTACATGAAGTTGTACACTTGCAAAAAATTCAATCTATTCTTGTCCTGAGGGAAGACTTTACAATGCAAACGTTATACAAAATAAAAACTTGTGCTCACATTTGCTTCTGTAAGAATTTCCTAATTCAAAAAACTCATAAAATGCCTCACTCCTGCAAATCTGCCAACCTGTTAATAGCACATCATTAAAAGAAAAAAAGCAACTGCATGCTGAATTATTTAAATATTATTTTAATAGTAAACTGGAAATAATTATGCACCTTTGGCTATCCAATATTGCAAATTGCTGCTCACTCCATAACTTTTAGTGAAATTGAACTTGCCAATAAGAAACAAATGGTTGCATTTTAAAGCAACCTGAAATTATTTCCCCAGGTCATTCATAAGGTAGATCATTACAGGGAAACGTTTCCTTATGCAAATAAAAAATAGCCTGCTAATGCAATGTAAATTATATTTTAAGCTTCCTACATTTATTAGCTTATTTAAGAAGAGGCAAACTTCAAAGAAGGATTTTATTTGAAATACATGCAGATTGAAAATCTCCATAATGATGGCTATTGCTCTCAGATATACTGTATAACATATAGATGAATTGTCTCTTTCTGTCTTCTGATGTTTGCGTGTTCTTGTCTTTGCTTTCAGACCTGCCCTCTCTTCCCCTCTTAACTCAGCATTTCCCATTACTGAATGCAGGGCAAGCTGCAAGCAAAAGGAGTGAAATATGATAGACGATACATGCATCTTAGCACAGTTCAGTGCATCAAGCTGCCTGAATTTTTAATACCACTCCTTGATACAGTAGGCTTGACTTTCTTTCCCCCCGTGTTAATATAACCCTCACTTCTATGCAGCAAAAATGAGGCTTCAGCTCTCAGAGCAAAATTTCTCATATTTTTTCAGCAAATGGGTAGACAATGTTGTTTTTCTTTTGCAGGGCACGGAGAAGCCAGGATGTGGGGACTGCCCTCATGCAGGCTGCAGCCAGCACAGGGCTTTGGTACAGCTGGCAACTGGATGAAAAGGGAAGGGAACTGATTCCTTTTATCCACACCTTAAGGACAGGAGGCAATGATCCCAAATTTTTTTTGTGGTATTTGTAACAGCTCTTTATTTTCTCTTTCTCAACTGTGGTTGTTTTCAGATTTTCTACTAGGAAATATCTGTCTTATATAAGCTGCTAATACTCTGCTCTAGGCAGAACATGGTGCTTGGAGCTTATGTAGGCTGATTTCAGGGAAACTAGCAGCATTATTGATTTTCATCGGGCTTATTAGGATCAGTGTAACATGCACTTTTGCTATACTAGATTGTATTTGGCTTTCATCATGAAATCTCATTACACTAAAAAGAAATGGAAACAAGTTATGCAAATAAAAGATTGTGCAGGGTACTCTAATGAAATTACTTTGTATCTGCAAAACCACACTTTTTATGTAGGTCATTCAAACCCTGAATGCTTCCGGTCAGACTGTTCTCATTTGCTTTCGAAAATTAAGAATAGGTTCTCCAGCCTTAGCAGAATTGTTTCAGATTTATGATAACATAACTGAAGTTATGGCTTGGTCCTTGAAGTAGTGTGCTGTCTGAATTCTGATGTTGAGTCAGTGATTTACTAGGAAAGGGATCTTCCAGTTGTTTGTCTGCTTGCAGCTGGTGTAGATGATGTTGCCATATTATAAAGGTGAGAAATCCAGGTGGCTGTGGGCACGCTCCTAACCCCCAAACCAGGATGAGGAATGACCAACAAGCTTGTTTTCACCCATTTTGCCCTTGTGGGACACCATCTTGTTGTGACTGGCCTGTTGACATTGGTGGAGGCAGCATAGCAGACCTTGTCAGTGCAGCATCAGAGGTATAATGTCCTCCCTCCTGAAGCTCAGAGGAGCTCTGGTTACCACCCCAGCTGCCCTCTTCCAAGACCTAACTCACCTAAGCTCAAGACTCTTCACCAGTATTCCTGTAGCTGCAGATAGTGCTGAGACTTTCTCATATTCTGCTGGCAGGGAAAAGGTAAAATTGTTTCTGTGGTTCCTATCCTGTGAGTGCCTGAACTATTTGGGAGAGCAAAACTCCTCTGCTGTGGGTGTCCTGATGCCACTGAAATGACGTGCTCAGGTCTGTGCAGGCTGAGGAAGGCAGCAATGCCCTCTTGCCCACAGTGGGGTGGCCTGGGCCAGCTCTCCATGGGGCCACACCTCCTCTCGTGGCTTGTCAGTTGGCAGGGTTGAGGAAGGGGAGGGGTGTGCTTTGTTTTGGTGTTTTATCACCTCATTTTCTTGTCAGTTGAATTTGGCAGTAGGGAAAACATTCCTCCAAGATCTATACTTACTGTGTAAGAATGGATCAAGACTTTTGAGCTGTCAGGAAAAAAATATTCTCCTTTGACACATTTTGATAGTGCCTCTAATAAGAGCATATTTCCTAATGGTCAGAATGCTTTTATTTTCATAGATGTCCTACATCTGTAGAGAGCAACATTCTTTTGAGAAAGAGAAAATCAATTGTGAAGAACTCTGAGAAGTGACTCTCAGGCTTTCTTTCCTAATACATTAGTATATTTCTGATCCTAGAGGATGAGATATGTAAGGTATCAAAATTAGCAGAAAGCATCCCTTTAAAAACCAACCTACAAGACAGATGCTAAGAAGAACAAATTAAAGATACAAAGCTGCAATTGCAAAGTTACTTGGGGAGTATAAAGTTTGCATTATTGACTGTGATTTAATGACATTGCACAGTCAGCTCTTAGAAAGTCTTGAGTCATTCCCTGTTGATCCGATGAAACTGTTCTCTTCTTCTTGGAATTGCCTACTGTTTTTGTGGGGTTTTATGGAGAAATTTTGGTATGGACTAGACACAAAGGCATTTTTTCAGAATTTTTCAAACTCAGCAGCAAAATCCTAAATAGGAAGCTCTCCAAATATACATGTGACAGTCTTACTTATTTGTGAAAAGGAGTCTCAAACTGCTGAACACACAGGTTTATGGAAAAGAGCTCCCCTGTGTTGCTGACAATTAGTATATTTTTCACTTGCAAAATGGTGCTTTCTGCTAATGCTACAGTATAGTAATCAAAAGCACCTAATCCAGTTGATTAAAAATTCCCTGTTGGGCTTTGCTGACCAAATGAATACAATTAGTAAGACATTTCAAGCAGGGAATTTCCTGCAAATGCTGATATTTGTAGACCTTAAATTAAAATTATGATATGTAAAATTACATGTCAAATGAAGAGAGATCTTATTCCTTGGTGCATCAAACTGAGACCCATTGTTGATGTGTGGCAGGAGAGATTTTATTCTATAAGTGCAGGTAAGCTTTTCACTCAGACCTCAGCTTTAGAGTCAAATTAATTGTGTGATCAAAGCATTTCTTTTTTTACCTCCGCCCAAAGAAACCTAGCAAAAAATAAGTCCCTTAAGTAAGTTAGCTCATGTAGGCAATGGTAACAGGTGCTATGGGTTGTTGTTGAGATGTTGTTTGTTTAATATTAATCTAAAATAATTTAAATGGCATCTTAATAGCCTTATTTTATGTCTCTTATTTTGATTTTAAAAATCAGCGCATTCCCCTTAGTGCAGTTAATAGGGTCAGCCTGTGAGCCTGTGCTGGTTACCATGCCTTCAGTCATGTGGAATCCAAACAGCCATTATAATTTGTTTCTAAACAGATCAAGAGCTATTTACCATCTCAATGTTTTGTGCACAGCTGGGTGTCTGGCAAACATCCAATATCCATTAACATTTAAAAATTAGTCCCATAATGCATCTTTTCCGTGGCTTGAGGAGTATACACACTGACACATGTTGGGAACCAATTATATTTGCACCACCATTAGTCTGGCTGCATTCAACTTCCCAGTAAATGAGGGCTAATTTAGTTTCCAGAATGGTGTATCTTAAATTCATGCAACGACCTTAGCAAAAGCAGAGTATCTGAAGATATAAAGAGGAAGGAAATGTTCAGAAAGAATAATGCTTCCTTTTTTTCTGCCTAAACCATAAGAGTAGATTATTATATGACTGTTTCCAGTACCCATGCCTGGCCTTAAAACCAGATTCCTTTAATTCAATACTGCTACAATTCATGAGCAGACTTTGGTTGGGAAGAAATCACACTAATATGGTAAACCAGCACACCCTGCTTGCTCAGATCAAACCTGCTAATGGACCTTTTTATAATAGCAATTTAGACCTGCCTGTAGCAGGTCTAACTCTTCAGGTTGCCAACTGATTTTAAGTGTTCTATTTTCCTACCAGCAGGAAAATAAGAAATACAGATTTCACATTAAGTGCTGTTCTACATTGCTTGTGAAATATATTCTAACAATGCCATGGAAATTAAATGACCCTCACAATTGGCAGTTTGGCAGAGAATTTTAATGAAAATGGAGAAACACAAAAATATTTTGAGAAGTGTATTTGCCAAACCTCTGCTGCCATGAGAAATTTCTTCGATAATATCAGAGGTGAAATGGGATGTCTGGCTTGGGGGATGAGTGTGTAACACCCTTCCTTGCAGCGTGTCAGCTCAGCTCTCAGTAATCAGGTTCTAGACTGATTGACTTCTGCTACTGCAACACACTGCACGAGGCTTCTCTGAGCTCACCCAGCCCGTGGCAGGCTGCTTAATAAAGCTAAATCGCTCCTACAAACACAACACTATTCAGAAACCTTTTAGAATTAAGAGCTGGTTTTTAAATAGTGTTTTTCCTTTACACTCATCTGAACCAGTTAGAAACTCAAGAAGGCAGGAATTTTCTAAATAGGTGTACAGCAGTACAGTGCAGTGAGCCTCCAGGTGAGGACTCTGCTTCCTCCTCCAGCTGTGCACATCTGCAGTAACTCTGTCCTCTTGGCACAGTTGTTAGAATGGAGTTAGCTGTAAGATTCTGTCTGGGGGGAGGCTGCAGGTTTATAAACAGCTCTAAAGATGAATGTATAGGATTAGTTATTTACATATGTTTAAAATGCAGTATTTAATATATGAAACTTGTTCTTCTGTTAAATCTATATAGTTCAGAGTTAGGCTTTGTCAAGAATTTCTTTATTGTACCAGCACCTTTTTCCTTTTACTTTTTGTGCAAGAAACTGTCTTTTCAGTGAAAGGGCCTATTCTTGAAGCTGCCCTTTTGGAAAAGTTCACTGTACAGTCAGTATTTACAGATGCTGTTTATATTGTCTTCCTCTCAAAAGACATGGATTTTTATTTTATTGCTTTCAGAGAAACCCATGCTTGTAGTCCCTGACAATAATACATTTTCATGCATCATTGGCAATACAAGGCTTCATTTAGACTATTGATTTACATTCTTATTGCATTAGGACTTGTTAGTGTTTCATACCTTCTTATTGTTTGGTGATTGACCTTTGCAGATTTACAGTACATAAGCAATTAGCCAGTAATAGGTTAAATTAATAAAGAAGATGCCTATCAAATTTGGAGGATTCACAAATCTATCATGTTGTGGTACTGTCCATTTCTTTATTTATATTCCACACAGCTGTAGTTATAAGCTGAATTCCAAATGCAGTAAGTCCTGCTGAAGACTCCTGAGTTCCATGCAGGAAGAAGATCATGTGTGCTTGGCATGTGTACAGTTTGCTGGGAGAGTGCGTAGGGATGGGAACTGGCAGAAAGGTTGAAGTGTTTTCTCTTTCTGTCTTGACAGTCACTTTTGTTTTTCAGCTGTGGATTTAACAAAACAAAACTAGTGCTAATTTTAGTTTTTAATTAAAGTCAATAGCTTATGTTCATTCTGATGTATATGGTGTAAAGAAGAATAAAAGAAAATACAGAGAGAAACTTGAAAGAGAAATGCATTTCTTCAGCTTAATTATTTAGTTTCCAACTAAGAAACAGCTCTGCAGACGTCGATTATCCTTCAGGGATATCTCAGAAGAAGTGAGCAATTAGCTTGATTTTCTGTTGAATATGTAGCTTCTGACTCAGTATGTGATCTATTAAAAAGATGATCATTCCTTTTAAACTATGTCCTGATATACATGGAGCCTGTTGCTGAAGATAAAAGTCAGTGCAGTAATCCCGTCCATCACCATGTGAGACACAGCTTTTCTCCCTTGCTACACAACAGACAGTGGTAATTTTAGGTGTTCTAAAGACTGTAAGAGTAAGAGAAGGGTGAAAGAGGTGGGTAATTCTCTTTTGTTAAAAGGTAACCTGGGATACTGCTTAGCAGTTTTTACAGCTTTAAGCATGTTTTCCCTTAGAAGCAGAGTCTAAAAAAAAGGGCAACATTTCCCTGGTGGAAAAAAATGTCTCCTTGCACCTGTTTCTGCAGGAGAGCAGCGACTCTTCTGCCCCCATCAGCCTGGAGTCATGGCTGGGACTGTGACTGGAGATCAACAGCTTGGGAAATTCGAGCAAAGCTGCGTGGGAAGGGCTGTGGAGAGGGGCAGCAGAGGGAGTGGCCCATCCTGCTGCCATCCAGCCTTCCTGGGGAACTCGACCTCACTGGATCAGTGCTGCGTCACCACCCACACACAGCACCATCGTCCTGCACAGACTGCACCAGGCACGCAGGTAAGAAGAAAGCAGGAACTGGAAGGGGTATTTGAAAGAGTTGTATAATAAGCACATTTTCTAAGTACCATCAGTGGTGCCAACTTGTCCGTGAGTGCACAGACTCTGCTGACGCTGCCCTGCTTCCAGATTGATTGCTGCTGGATTGAGAGTGTCCAGACTGTGGAGATGGGGTTTATATGTGGCTGACACTCCTATTGCACAGCTGGCTGGAACATATAAATTCACAAGGTGCCCAGATTTCACACAGGAAAAGCAGAATGCACATTTTTACAGTTCATGTGTTGAGAGTTTTTTTGTTCAGAGGTTTTTTGATTGTGGTTTTCTTGGTTGGTTTATTTTGCCAGGTTTGTGCTTATTTAGGATGAGGCTTGCAGATATACTGGATGTACTGTCAGATTTCCTGTACACCTCAGTCCCACTTTGAGCACCTCCACCTGTCAAACTCTGCTCCTCCAAATGCACACTGAGCAGATGCTCAGCCCATGATGGGCCTAAATTAGTAGACACCTGTATTTCTGATGTTGAAGCTTCTATGGTATCTGAAATCTTGCTTCTTGTCAGTTTAAAAGTGTCACAGTCCTGTCAGGACTGAGCAATGTGCTACCTAACTTGTACCTTCATCTGCAACAGAAACCCAATGTTTTAGTGTTCCATGACTGCAAAACCTGGGTCTCTTCCCTTCAAGGCCAGACTGCTCTGAATCCTGTCTGCACCTTCCCAGCATACTAATGGAGGGGAGGAGCAAACCTGAACTGTGCTCTCTTTCCCAGTATTGTGGCAGGAAGTTGAATAATCCCCTTTTTGCCTTTCTGCAGTTAATTTCAAGGCCATATAAAAAAGGGCCCTGTGCACTGGTCACTGTCGCTGGCGTGGCACCAGTGGGCTCCCTGTGGCACAACCCCTGTGCTCCTGGCATGGGTTTCTCCAGCCCACATGAGCTGTACAGCAGCGTGGCCTCCTCTGCCCCTGGTCCCGTGGAGCACTCCTGTGCCATGGCATCCAGCTGTTTGTTAGATTGGACACAGGTCTTTTTGCATGATTACAGTTAAAGTTGCAGCTCATCTATGTAAGAATAAATGTAGGAAATGCTTGCCCTCCTCATCCTTTATTTATCTGCACTAATTATGCATCATGAAAACTTCTGGTGCAAAACAGCCTATCCTGCTTAAAGATATATATAACAGAGGATAATCAAGGTGACACCTGCTCACTGCTTACATGTAGCCCAGCAAAAACCTCCTGTGTGGTTTCCAGGGCTAGCTGCAGTCCAGAAGCAAATTAGGTATTTTCTTGTGGCCAGGAGCCCAGACTAATAAACTCTGCAGACCTAACTTTGCATACAGATGGGTTGTGGCTTCCTGCATTGTGTTTCCATTTGTACTGAAAATTACCCTGGATCTGGCATCACTGGACCTCTGCCAAGGCTAATCGGCCTATCCAGCCACATGCTGACTCCTGAAGAGCTCCTTAAATCTTTCTTATGCTGCTGTCCCCAGTGCTGAGGAGTAGCCCAAACCAGGACCCTGAGCTTTTTTTAAATATAGTTTTATTTGCATTTGTGTTTGTTTTATTATTTTAGAACCTTTGTGTCTCTGCTGTCTTTATGAAGGTGCTGTGCTCCACAAATGCAGTGAATGTGGGGTAATGCAAGCATGATGGCCTTAGGTTTAACCAGCTGAGCAGAGACTCAAGGACAGGCTGTGAACTACCCTAGAAGTCCTTCCGTCCAGCCATCCTGGCAACAAACAAAGCTAAGGGGATTACCTGTGTCATTGCTTCACTGAGGGGCGTGCTGAGGTACCTGATACTGGGAATACAAGGCATCTCTCAGGCAGTGATCCCTGGGTAAAGATGTGATCCCTGGGTAAGGTGTGGTGAGGAGTCAGGGAGCAGCACAGATCTTTTGTGAGTACCAAGCTCCAGGCTCTGAGCTGGATGCTCTGGCAGAGGGTGGAGTGGGAGCTTCAGACAAAGTGTATTAGAGAAGCTCTTCTGTTGAGCCACAAGGTGCAGGAAAGACCCCCTTCCTTTCTAAACTCCTTTTCACAGAGGAGCCTGGGAGTGCCTGATCCAATCTTAGTCCCAGACTTTACCAACACTTTAAGGAATTAGAGAGGTGTGATTGAAGCCTTCTACAACTTTGTCCCACAGGATTAAGGATGGCAAAACAGATATAGTTATACAAAAATTAATTACTTGTTATGATAAAGAGTTAGACAAAAAAAAGTTAATCTGAATTATTTACTACATAATATTGAAGATAAATCTACTAGTGTAGTATAGTATGCTTTATCAAAGCAATTATATTAAAGCTAGCAAAACCCCCCAGTTATTAAGTAGAGTGATGTTACTCACCCACACCAATGACTGTGGGCAAATCTCTTCCACTCATCCTGTAGAAATAACCTTGAAGGGCAAGCCCACCCAAGGGAGGAATCTCCATACATAGTCCAAGAAGGGTTTGTTAGAAGAGCCTGCCCATGAAAGTGGGACTGGACTTTTATAGTTTAAAGTGGTTGACTGTCAGTTATGTGTCTCCAGGCCAGCTGTACCAGCTTAGCATTTTTAGATAAGGATATTTTACCATATCTGCCACATGTCATTATCAGGGTGTTCAACTTTGAAGCTGATGAGTCAGACTGGTTTTGCCAAAAGCAGTATGACACCCTCTCTCAGTTCAGCACTGAGAGCTTTGTGAAGTATGGCACTGTTGGAGTTGTGTTACCCCATTCTGCAGAACATCCCGCTACAGAGGGCAGGGCAGCCCCAAGCCATGTGGGCAAGGGCTGGTCACAACCAGGAAAAAGCCAGGATACAGCTGGGTTCCTGAGATGGCTGTGAAAGGCACCAATGGTGCAAAAAGCCCCACTGAGCAGAGGCAGGGTCTGCCATAGCAGTGGGTTGCTGGCAGGGCAGGAAGAGCCAGCTGGGAGCATCCAGCCCCGGGCAGCAGCTGGGAGAGGCCTTCCCATGGAGAAGCACACCAAAGAGCCATGGCCAAGGCAGGCAGTGCTGGGTTTCACTGAAGGTTTGAAGTTCACTAAGTACATTGTTTCTGCAAGTCTTGCTTTTACATCTTAAACAAGGAACAAAATTAGTATGTAAGCCATTGTTCTGTGTTTATGCTGAAGTGTTGCAGTGGAAATGTTCTGACCCAGAGAAACTAGAGTATTCATTTTTCTTGAATGCTTTTGTAGAGAAATAAAACTATATGTTATTTCTTATTGTATGTCTGAGAGGCTGTACAAGAGAATTAAAATTGAAGGGCAGGAAGAATTTAAAGGAATAGGATCTCTGTCTGTTCAGAATGATTCCAGCTTAAAGATAGGACACTGCCATAGTTTCACTTCAAGCATCACTTCATTGATATTTCTAACATTTTGGAGGAGCAGAGTGAAAAAAACCCCAGAGATCTTTCCAATCCATTGGAAAATATCTTCCTACTGTTTTACCAGAGAGCTGAAAGACATTTAATAGAAATATGCAAACACATATATAAATATTAATTTTTATTAGGGACAAAATGGGAAAAACAATATGGCAAATACAACGACTGCAAATGGTACAAATCCATTAAAGAGAGTGAGTACCAGGAGTATGTTTTTGTGCTGAATGGAAGTTCACTCAGCTTGAGGTTGCCTCCAAACACAGAACTAACTCAAGAGTTTGGTTTTAACACTGACTGCACAAATCTTATTTCTCCTTAATGAGGCTCAGCTCTGAAGAAAAGGAGGAAAAGAAAAGGGTCAGTGTGATGAGCTGTGCAATGCAGTAATTGGATCAAGCCGAGACACTGGTGGCCTTTAGGAGCAGCAGAAGGGACCTGTAAGCAGGTTGGCATATGCAAATTGTTTTCTGTATGGAATTGTCTCAAAACAGTTTTTAGTTTTCTTCAAAATATGACAGGAAGAAAAACTGGTTAGTGGCTTCTGAAAATTTTTCATATTTTACTTCCCAACCTAGTATGATGTGGGAGGTCTTTTACCCAAAGAAAGCATGAATCTTTGAATTGGTGGGACTTGTTGACAATGGTACCTGCAAGCAGCAGTTTTTCTTCTAGTCAGAGAAGAGGAGGAAGAGGAGGACATGGGAGGGAAAACAATATGGCGGCACCAAGGTTGGTGGAAAAGAAAGAGAGGGAAGAGCCGCTTCAAGCATCAGAGCCAAGACTCCTCTGCAAGCCATGGTGAGTACTATGGTAAAACAAACCGTCCCCCTGTAATGCATGAAGTCCATGAGGGATGCAGAGATCCACTTGCAGCCCTTGGGAAAGGTGCTCAGGCTGGAGCAGAGAGCTGTGATCCAGTGGGAGACTCGAACAGAGAGAGGGCTTCTGCAGAGATAGAGAGAGAAAGCAAGAGTCCTTGCTTCCAAACTAGAGCAGCCTATCCTTAGAGGACTGCATCCCATGGACGAGTGACCCGCGCCACAACAGTTTTGGGCAGACTGTGGGAGGGACCCCACAGCATAGGAGAGAAGACTCCTCTCCCTGAGTGAACAGGAGATCTTGAATGACAAACTGACTAAAACCCCCATGCCCTGTCTTCCTGCACTGTTAGTGGGAAGGAGGGAGGGGCTGGGGGAAAAAAAAGGTGTTTTAACGGCTTATTTTTACATCTCATTATCCTACTCTGACTCTGTTAATAATAAATTTACTTTATACCTTTAAATTTGAACCTGTTTTGCCCTTAGAGGGTTTTTTCCTCACAATCTCTATCTCAATTAATGAGCCTTTTGTTAATCTTTTTTTTTTTCTCTCCTATGCCCAACAGTAGCAGGAGAGAGTAAGCAAAGGACTCTTGTGGGAGCCTGGCATTTGGCCAGTGTCAAACCATGACACTGATGATTATTTTTTTTCCCTTGACTACATATTAATTGGATTTCAGGAATAAATTTCTTTGTGAAAACAGGATAAATTTAGTTTATAAACAAAAGTGTTTGGGATAGACAGCTCTAATCCAGGTGAGACAGTGCAACTCTTTCCTAGGTTCCTTTCAGACCACATACAAATCACTAAAAATTTGTAAGAAAAGTGTCCTGTCCTGTTCATTTTATGTTGTAGATGAAAGAACTTTCCTTAAAGGTTTGAATTTGACACCCTTTTTTCTACTTGCAGTGTACTTCTCCTAAGTCTGTGCCTACCTCCTGGTCTTCTTTTTATAGCTCAGCATCCAAAAGGCTACAAACTGGCCAAAGCAGAATAACTACTAACAGCATTGGGAAATGAAAAAGTGATCACATTTTAGATTGACAATATTGTAGGGTTTTTGTTTGTCTGTTGTTTGTTTGGTTGGTTTTTTTTCTTTTTCTTTTTGGTCATCTATTAGGAAAGCAGGTTTTAGTAATAAGTGTTAAGTTGTTTAGTATGCCTGTGATATTGTGGAAGGAGTTTTGGGACTCGTCAAACTGCTACTATACAGAAAATACATCACAAGCACATTGCTGGGCACTGTAATACTTGCAGCTCAGAGTAAGAAATAGTAAGAAAGACCTCACCAACTGTCTGTGGCAAAATCAATCAAGTCAGCTGCATCAGAAGGCTCTGGAGCCATTTCATCTGCTGTTTCTTACTGGTTGTTTATAGGCTGCAAGTTTACATCAGATTTCTTGGCTCTCCATGCACTATGTGCTGTAAACACATCACAGAAAAATTTCTCAAAGCACTGACAGTGTCGTTCTTTTTTTTTTTTTATTCACCAACTAAATATAATGTAATCCAGTGGATAAAAATGACTGACAATTCTCAATTTGCCACCAGCAAAATTCTTGAATCCTCAAATATCTAAATATTATTAACTTATCTTCATACAGTTTCTTCAGGGATCATAGTGGTACTACTACTGAGTTTCCCAAGGAAACTCAATCTAGATATTTATGCTACAGATGTGTTAACTCACATCTTTTCCTCCTTTTGGACTCTTCAACTATACCAACCAATTTCAAATAAGTCTGACAGTAAAAACACCTCAAAGATATCAAATTACTACAGGCTCTGTGGCAATCTTCATTGTCATCACTCAAGGACAGCGTGTTGTACAGTGTCCCTGCAGCAGCAGGGCATGTGGAAGGGGGAAAGGCCATGCAGCTGCTCCAGCTCTGGGACAGGCTCCAGCTGGAGCACAAGCAGTGCCACAGCATCCTGGGATAAGATGTGAATTCAGTGCATAGCTCTTGCCACTCCTGGAATGGCTTGTCCATGCATGAAAACCTATTTTCTAAAGAGATCTTAGTGACTTCCAGAAGAACAGACCATGTCCACATGGCTATCTCTTGATGCTGGTGTTGCCTCAGAATTTGTCTGGATATGAGTGGGCCCCAGCAAGGAGTCCAGGTTGTTCTGCAGTGTCTTCTCAGGTGATTCATGATGTCTTTGTAAAGGCCCGTGGTACTGAAGTACCATGACTTTTGACCATGAAGTACACAGGATTTAGTTGTGTTTTCATATTCTTTTGGGAAAGAGAAAATGCATTATAATACAGTCAACAACTAGAAATATCTAGAAATAAGAGTTGGTTCAGATTAGGTCTTTTATAAACTCCAAGTTTTTATCAGTGGTTCAGTTCAGTCATGTTTGGTTGTTTTTTGTGGGTTTTTTGTTTGTTTGTTTTTGGTTTTTTTTTTTTTTTTTTTTGTTTTTTTTGCTGGCAGCCATTGAGAAGTAACAAACCAGAATCTGTTCNTTTTTTTTTTTTTTTTTTGTTTTGTTTTGTTTTGTTTTGTTTTGTTTTGTTTTGTTTTGTTTTAAACATACACAGTGATGCCATTCATACCTGATGCATGTAGTTAAGCAAAAACAAGGCTCTGGTAGGGCTTATTTATTATTGAGAAATAGCCAGATTGGCCAAAAATAATGTATCTCAATAGAACTGTTGTGACACCAGCTATACCTGTGTGTATCTGCCTTGCCTGGATGTGTTCTTGTGTATGGACTTTACGTTATAAGTATATGCAGAAGTATCTGTGTGTAAAGCAAGTGTGAATGCAAATCCACACACAAATACCAAACAATGTATTAAAAAAAAAAGGTTTTTCCAATTAAAACTCCCCAAGAGTCTTCATTGTTACTTTTTTTAATCTTGCAGCCTGGATCATCTTTGATAACACACATGGGCTAGGGCTGCTTTAGCTTCCACTGTGATCCCCAGCCCGGATACGCAAGATCCTGGATGAGAGGGATGCCTCTGCTCCCCTCCCATGCTTCATATTGCTCCTTCCTCTTAGCTTTTTCAGAAATGCATCTTTCCTACGTAGGTAGGGCTGATGTGCCATCTGTTGGGAGGATCAGCATCCCCAAGCCACAGCCCTGCAATGCTCCTAGACAATGTAGGAAATGTATGACTGGAATGTAGCGGCTCGCATTTGCATTTCACACATTCAGCTTTGCTTCACACATTCCCCTCTCTCAGACATGATAAAGGCAGGGAACGCTCTATTTCTTGTCAGCATGGATGGATGGCACCCCTAGAAGAGTATGCATTTGAAGCAATATGTTCTGCATCACTGACGTAAGCCAAGATGCTGTTAAGGCCGGGCAGGTTTGTTTTCCTATTCAGTGCTAGTGAGAGGGGCACTCGGGGACTTGGTGTCCTTGAATTTAAAGAAGATTGAAGTGTTGCATTGTTCAGAATGAAGGGGAAGAGGATGGGAGCAGAATGATGCTGCAGCAGACGGTAAACACTTGATTGCAAGAGCTGAATAGGCTTGGCCTACATTTTGAATCTCATCATGGTCTCTTTTATTTCACTCATTTGTACCCCTGACTCTGCAGTCAGTCCCAGGTTTACTCCTGCTGTTTCTCACACATTTTTCTTCAGATCTGCAATGCTGAGTGGGCATCTTGGCAGCAGAGCAGCACATGCCCAAGTGCTGTTTATGAATGAGGGATAACAGGGTAGTAATGTACACAAGATAATTTCTCCCTGTCTGTGTTTAGTCCTTTTAGGATTGAAAGTTGTCCTCATGAGATTCGTCTAGTAATCTCTAAACCTTCATTTCATATCGTGTGGCAGGGCTGTAATGGTCGGTGTGCAGAAATATTTCTGAATTTCTATAAGAAAAATGTTATCTGTAGCATGCTCTGTCCTTTCCCTTGCCCTACCCACCAAGCAAATCCATCACCCTCTCTTCATTTCCCATTCCACCTGGGGAAGGCATCAATGTAGTGAATGCTAAGTACTGAACTCATTTGCAACTTGCCAGAGCCACTTCTGTTATTGTTTATTTTCTGTTTACCTTGGAATAGCTAACAAACAGTGAGGGGGGGAGGGGAGGGCATGTGGGGGTGTAACACTTGCAGAAGAAAGCCATAGTAGTTCCCAGCATAATTCCTTTAAATATTCAGATTTTTTTCAAATCAGTCAGTGGAGACCAAGACTTATGTAAAATTAAAGTTAAGATGGGAAAAGAAAAATATCAGTGTTTTATATCTAGCTGATATTTGACAGTGATGACCAATTCTGATTCTATGCAAATCTGAGTTCCTTGCTGGAGATGAAGGAAAGATGTGGAGACAAATTTGATGCAATGCATTTGTAATAGCGAAATCAACTTTTTGATATGTTCACAGGGCTTGTTGTATTTTTCTCTTGCAAAGAGGTCTCCAGAACTTCAAATTATAGCTGGATTTACAGATGCTTTGAGGGACTTTTGAACCTTTGTCTCCTTGTCTCCTGTCTCCGTTGCATGGATGATTAGAACAGTAGCAAACAATTGTGACTTACTCATCCTTTCACCCTTTATATACAAACCAAAACATTTTTTGTCAATTTATTCAATACCTTACAGTTGATTCCCAAGGTATCTGGTAGATACATCCTCGATTTTGATCATCCTTTAGAATGACATCTTAAAAATATATAAACTATGTTACTATTTGATGCATAAAAATACATAAAATAGAGTATAAAGAATGATATCCCCACTCCTTGAAAACAACAGCTTTTGTCAAACTATTTCTGAATTTCAGTTCACAAGTTCTGTAGGATGGGTTTACAGCTAAATTTCCAACACTAATTCCTACAAATATTTCCCTGGTAATCACTGCTCCAATCACCCTTGCCATTTGTTTGTGTTATATGCAGAATTTTGGAAAAAATTACAAGTAGCTCAGTATAGAAGATAATACTTCAACTGCTCTCTGACTTTAATTTCATATGTCATTCAGACACTGAAGGCACTGCAGTATTTGCATTTGACAAAGCTGGAGAAACTCCAAGATACAATTGTGTCCCTGTTAATACATTAAAGAATGAGAGGCTTCAGGCATTGGATGCGTGGGATTTGGTCTCTGGCTCTGCTTACACCCTGGACATGTCTTGCTTATGGCTGTTTGGAGAGATGTTCAAGTCTGCATCAAACAGTACAAGAGTGAGCAGGTCGGAAGGATGGACTCATGTGGGTGAGTACCACCTTCCCCCTGTAACGTGCCCACCAAGATCAGAGACTGCAGTCTACTGTGTAACATTTTCTTTTGTGCCCTTTAATGCCACCAGTAACTTTGATCAGGGAGGGGAGGGCTTGAGGAAGGTCCTGTGAGACCAAAGTGAGTCTCACTAATCAAACAGCTGGAGAAACAAAGAAGAGCTGATGGGTTATAATTGGGATTGCTACCCTTGGGACTAATCCTGGACAAAACATCCACATGTGGGAGAAGGAGGACGGGGCTGTCCTGAGGAGACATCTAGTGAGGTGGCACTAGTGTGTGGCACTGTGTGAGTGACCACTGCCCCAGCTCTGGGCATTAGCTCCATGGCACAGATTGCTCAACTGCGCTTCTTGCTGCTCTGGATTATGTGTGTCCTTCCAATGCCTGGTCCTCCAGTGGGTCATATCCTGCATAAAATCTGGTGGTGATCCCCACTGCAGAGAGCATGTGGGAGCTGTGCAGTGCTCAGGGAGCAGCAGCAGAGAAGGCTGGGGTAGGAAGAGACAGGATTGAAACGCTTTTTCATAGGTTATGTTAGAAATACCAAACGTATAGCTGAAGATCAGACCTTGTCCCAAAGAGACAGGACCTTTCTCTCCTCCCCTTGCTCTGCAAGGGAGCCTTCCAAAGGCCTCAACTTTGTTTCATTCTATGTATTCATTACTACTTTTTAATGACCGAATTATCTATCCCTCAGCCATGAAATAATTTAGGAAAAACTGCATTAACAAGCAGACTTGCTAAGTTCATAATTGAGGTACATTCACATATTCTGGGCAGAAATTAACTTACTGTGCTTTCTGTGGAAACAGTGCAGGCAGCACTTGCCAGTATTGGCTGAGGACCTGGACAAATCCATAGCAATTGAGCACTGAGGATGTTGGTATTGGTGGAGCGGTGGCTGGGGCTGATGTCACCCACACAGTACTGGCGGTGGCATCCCCTGAACTGATGATTTTGTCTTTTTCCAGTTTATTCATATTTCTCTTAATTGTGTGTCTTTTTAAAAGGGAAACCAGTGGCAGGTGTGGTAGAAGGTCCCTCAGTGTCAATACCAAATATCTTGTTCCTCTGCAGCCTAAACTTTGGGCAACTAACTTTCTCTGTTCCCACTGTCAGGAAAACTGGGATTGGGGCTGGTCAGGACATGGGTGAGGAGGAAGTTTTGTCAAGAAAAAAGGTGTTCCGGTGAGAATAAATTGTTTAACAGAAATGGCAGACTTTTGATACATTTATGTTGGAAAAAGACATGAAAAACCTAGCTTAATTTTTTGTTTGGGTTATTTTTGTTTCAGAAAAGGAAATTAAAATTTAACTTCTGAATGCTTATTTAAAAATGACTTCTCAATTCAATACTAACTACTGTCATTTTAGGAATGGGAAATTATTTAAACATTCACAAAGAAAACAATACATTTTTTTAAAATATATATTAACAAACTGCACAGCCTGTTTTTTGGTAGCAGGGGGCCACAAAGATGACCCATGTGAAAAGCTGCTAGAAGCTTCCACCATGTCTACCCACTTGAAGCTGTAGTAGACACTACTCCAGCAGGACCTGCAATGCCTGTAACAGGACGTGAGTGTGCACGTGGTCCATGGATATGCCAGCAGGGAGTCCCACTGCAGGGGCTGGTGGCAGCAGTGTGGGACAGTCCCCTCTCACATCCCGGCTGCATCAGTCCATGGAAGCAGAGTGGGGAAGGCATTAGGGAGGTGTGTTTTACGTGTATTTTTAACATGTCACCGGAGATTAGTCTTTCACGTGAGGCTATGCTGAGCCTAGCAGGGTTAACCTTAATCACAAAAGGCATCCACAGTGGAAGTGAAGATGTTGACAACCTGTCAGTGAGATGTGATGCCAGGATGTGAAAGTTAGGAATGGAGATATGCTAGGTACGGGCACTCATCTGGTTGTTTCTGTTGGGCTGGCTTGTACGGAGAGCAAGAGTTAACAGCTAAAATTGTTTTATGGCCAGTACATGTGGTAAATAAGATTACTTGTAATGAGATTAGCCTTGGACAGACTAAACCACTGATGAGTTCATCTTCGTCTGAGACAATGCTAAAGCAATTGTAGCACCAGAGAAGATGTCAGTGGTGCTGGCTGTCCCAGCATGCCAGGGCCATGTTAGGAGGTGGTGGCTTCTCACTTTTGGGTGGAAAGACAGCTGCTGCAGGGAACACATGGCTTGAATAATGCACCTTGCTGTAGGAATGTGATGCAAATGGATGTAATGCGCTTCAAAGGATCATCTCTGGTGAAAACTGAGTGTGGTTAGAGCTGGAAATATTTGTGAAGTGCCATGTGCTGTGCCCAGCAATAGGAGAATTGTCAGCAATGCTCCCAGTGCTAGACAGTGGGACGCACGAGTGAACAGAGGTGGGAGCTTTGGGTTTTGCCTGGGAGCAGCAGGAGGTGGGGCAGGGCATGGGGAGCCCTTACTGTGACCCAAGGGGGTCAGGCACTGACCAGCTCACTGGGATGGTGGGCACCTGCTGTGGCCCAGGGGAGTATTTGCTGGAGGCACAGGAATGGATGTTATCAGGAGCAGGAAAGGGAATTAATGCAGCCTTAAATAAATGCAGCTGGAACAGGAGACCTGACAGCATGTGTTTGTGCTGTCCTTGAACAAACAGATTTTGTTTGGGATGGATTAAATTAGTTACGAGTTTAAGTAAAAATATACAGGGAATAGAAAAAAGCAACCTCATAGCAAAATCATTGATTTCAGAGGAATAGTCCTGCATTTCCACATGATATTCTCAGTGTGTTGCATACAGCTTCTCTAGAGAGGCCTCCCATAGAAAACAACACTAAAAGACATAAACCCAAACAGGAATTTAGGAGAGCAGCCCCAAACCGCTGCAGGGTAGACCTGGGGTGTTCCCACTGAAGGCATAGTACCACTGGGGAGAGCTGGATAAGAGCTGGACGTGCACTGTGCAGACCTGGCCTCAGACAGGCTTGTATTTGACCAATTCTGGCATCCCACACTTTTAAACCATCCATTAGATCTCTGTGGTCTTATGGTGATGTGTCCTAGGTTACAATGTAAAGATGTGCCCAAAGGTCTGTATTCTATCTCCATCTTCATGAGCTGTTGAAACCAGGAGGGGCAGTGTTTTCCTTGCCTCCTCCCCTGGACTATCTCCTGGTAATGGGCCATTAACACCTTGCCCCATGAGTCACAGGAGCCATTTCCTGTTTAATGGGCCATTAAGGACCCACCACATGACTCATACAATGACATCAGCCCATGGTGAGATGCTCCGCCCAGGGGGAGGAGCCAAGCATTCCCACCTGGATATAATGTGGGGATTGGGACAGAACAAGCAGCCCTTACCCACTGGTTTCCAGAGGACAAGAGCTACCAGACCTGTCTACAGGATCACTACTTCAGCAAGACCACCTCATCTGGACTGCTGCCACGACCCTAACTAGCAGGGTATCAGGTTGTATTCTGACTCTGTCAGTAGTTGTTTTTCTTTTGTATTACTGCATGTGTCTTACTTCTTCCTATTAAATTGTGTTTCTGATTTGGAGTCTCACTGGTTTTGCTTTCAAACCAGTGCATGATGTTAATTAAATTAAAATCTGTCCATGTAATGCTGTTGCAATGCAGAACTGATGTGGTGGTGGTTTCATGCCAGCCCAGTCCCACTCTGTCATCCACTCTGTCCCACTGGGAATAGCTCAGTTGTTCTCCCTTAGTGCAAGGTCTCTGCTACAGTAATGCACAAAGCATTGTACATCATGTATAGTAATGCACAATGGCAAATGGCAAATGATCATCTTTTAACAGACACAATTTACATCCCTACCCCTTGTTTTAGGGTATCCTTCAACCTTTTATTTCCTTGGCCAAATCTCACTGTCATCCATCAACTTTTGATACTCAAAATCTAATTAAATTTGCTATTTTTTTTCCAATCAAATATGAAATAGTTAATCTATTTCCATAATCAATTTTTTAACACATTTAAATGATCTTTTAACAGAAGAAAATATGACCTAGAAGTCTTTGAAGCCAACCTACTCTTTTCCTGTTGCTTTTCACCAAACACAATGTCTGTAGTGCCAGACTAAAATTATGCTGCTTAAACTTGATAAAGTACTGCATCAACAACAAAAAAGGAAACTATGACAGAGAATGAAAAGAAAGCAAAAAAAAAAATTCATAGTATGCCAGGCAGGCTTTTCTTTTCCATCTCACATTATGCAGTGTGCAAACGTATCCAATTTGAAAAACTGACTCAGAGCAAACTGCTCTGAGTGAGAGAGCAGGCGTGCAGGCAGACACGAAACTGCTCTCAGACCAGATTAAGTGAGCTTATTGCCAGCCCTCCCCCCAGCACATCAGAGATTTAAGCAAACTGTGTCCTCCAGGGCAGTGGAGGCCTGGCCAGTGTCCCCCCCTGAGCCTCAGCCTCGCCTGGAGCACAGGGCCCCCCTCAGCTGTAGCTGCCTCAGCCCAGGGCTGGGTGGGCATCGTTTGCTTTGAGGCCTGCCAGAAATAGACACTGACTAGATGGAACAGTTCAGCATATTAAATTGTCTCTGTGCAAATTGAGAGTGAGCATATGAAGAGGGAGATTGGTATTTGCTATATTTCTCTTTCTCAGAAACACTATTAGTGATCTCCCACTTCAGCACTTCACTTGTTGGTTAGTCCCCATTCTCCAAATGCCACTATGTCACAGAGGGAACATCAGCCCAGAAATAATTAGTATGGCAATTTGGCACTCACTCTTGAAATTACATCTAGCAGTTGCATGTAAAATTGTCTGTAGAAATCATCTGGCTCTTACCAAGAGTTAGGTTAATAATGGAGCTTGTTTTGTTACTGCCACCATTATGCTGAAGTCTGGTGTTTAAGAATTGTTTTCCACTCTTGCTCATGGAAACATTTTCTAGCAAAAGCAAGAGAAACTAAGCCTTTTCTACTGCAATCTGCTTTGCTGGAGTGAGAAGTCCTGACCTAATCTCTCTTCAAAATAGAATTGTTCACTGACTGTGGTTCTCTGGGGAGACACACCCAAATGCTGGATTTCATACACATTATAGACAATTGCACCTCTTCCATTTATCACTAATTAACTATTAATTGGTCCAGAGACAATAGTAAGACCTCCCTCTTCTTATGTGACTACTGAGCCTAAACTGGGCTATGATTCCTCCTGGTACAGAGGAGGAAAGATAGCAGGAAGGACTGAAAGACAGCAATCCAAGCCTAGAGAGGAAACAGCTTTTCATTGTAGAAGATCCAGTGCCCTCAACTTGAATCTTACTCAGCTCTATCCTTAATGGATATTTTCATGACACTTATGAGAGAAATGCAAAGTATATTTTTCTTTCTGCCAAACCCCCCCATCTTGAACCTGAGAAAACTTCTTCAGCAAAGAGGGGTTTTGCCCCAGCAGGTAGAGTTCCCTGAAAATGTCCCAGTCCAGCATGTCAGCATCATCCCAGCAGCAGTATTTTGTCCAGCCTTCAGCAGATTACTAAGTGACTTAGCAATCAGCCTTTCCCATGACAGCAGGAGGTTCTGCAGCAGACCTTGCAGGTGGGATTTTAAGAGCAGGAATAATAGATAATGATGGGGCTATGTCAAAGTAAAATACAACATCCCCATAATGTAGACATTACAGGATTTCTGAAGCTGCTTTGAAAATGGGTCCGAAGAATATATCCAGCAGTGCAGGGCCTCTGGAAAAAGAAAACAGGCAGCCAGTGTACTAGATGGAGAACAGTAAACAAATAGGAACAAGGTGGTTTGTGTGTGCATATGTGTTTGTGCTCATGGCTCTTGGGCTTTGCACACCTCCAGGAGCTTTTAGAGGACAGCAGGTACTGCCCATCATCTGATTCTCTGCAGTTGGACACACGCACATCACTAGTGAATGCCAGGCACTGCAGGTTGGTTTGGGCACCTTTCTTTGGCTTAGCCATAGGCTTAGTCTGTGACTGTGCTCTTGGTGACACAGATGATATGTGGTGTTGAATGCATGGAATAACGAAAAGCTTTAAATGCACACTGTGAATATGTCTTCACATGGCAGGTTTTTTGGCTGTGTGCTCTGTGGCTACTCCTTAGATTTCATGTGTTGCTTTTTTTCCTATGGATTAAAAGTAATTGAGCCTGATATCATGACAGCTGTGTGGCCAAGGAGCTGGGTGGGGAGGGACAGAGGAAGGTGTGATTTTACTGTCCATTTATTCCTTGGTGTTAGTCCTTGCTTGAACTGCAGTGCAATTAACCAAACACCTGATGCTTGTGCATTAGGGCACCTGATGGTGTTTGTAATGGCAGTAAGTTATGAGCGCTCATGGAATGGGGTGTTGTTCTAATTGTCATACTTTTCTTCTGGCAGTCATTAGGTCCCATTGGATTAGTAGCTCCCATAATGATTATGACTGTCAAATTAAGCCATCTGTAAACATTAAAACTTGCAAGCTCTTACCAAATTCACAGCACTCATGTCTGGGAAATAAGTTCTGCATCTTTTCAGCTGGCTGCCAGGAAAATTCTTAAATGGTTGGCATGTGCCTTTGTCCCTTTCTCCCAGAGCATCCTCTCCCTGTGCTGTCCCAGCCAGCATCTCCACCTTGCTGCTGCAGGGGAGGAAGCAGGCTCCTGCTCTGCTTGGGTGTGCTCTGCCTGCAGGGTGTCAAGAGACTACACTGGGTGGCAGTTCCTAATTTATGTCTCTAAGCAAATCACAATGAGTTACAGCCTTCCCAGCAGCGAGGCAGCCCCCTTGGAACACACATATTTAACAACTCAAACATGAAGGAGTGACTTGTGCCTTAAAGCAGGCTGAATTCCATGACAGAAACTGAACAGGAACAAAAGGCTGGGTTCACAGGGTGCTGGTCATCCTTATATTTCCTTATGCCTTGCAGGAACCATGGAAGATGCTACAGAGGCTGCTCAGAGTGACCAAGCAAATCTCCTTGTAGCTGTCTGCAGGCAGTCCTGGGCTGTGTCCTTGGTGCCCTGCAGCAGTGACCAAGCTTCCCTGCTCATCTCTAGTGCCATCCCACCTTCATCTAAACAGGGTTCCTGTTGGTAAGCATGATGTGTAACTAATTATGCAAACCAAAGTTGCAGTGTAATAATAGCTGCTGTGTTGCTTACTCCATACCAGCAATGTTAAATGCCTCCAGGCTGCTCTTCAAGTGCATGGACAGGCCAGGACAGAGCTACTGAGGAGAGGAGGGAGATACCCAACCTCATGGATGGGCTGTTGGAGTTTTCTTGTTTTCTGTCAGGTTTAAAGGATCAGCTGGCTGATGTCATGGACTTCCCTGTGTGAAATCTGGGTCAGAGAAACCTGGGATGTGTCATAAGAGCTTTAAGTGGTGAGACTTCTGCTTGCTGTTGTCACCATGACATGGCTGGCTGAGCAGCTCAGAGCCTGCTGTGAGACAGGGTTGGGGGCTTGGCTTGAAAGAAACAGAGCTCGGCCAGTGGTGTTGGCTGCTTGCCGAGGGTTAGCAGAACAGAGGGAGTCATTGAGATATCCTGCCCTGAGATAGCTCAGGGCTTTGGAAATGCTTTAGATGACCTTAATTTTTATTTGGGGTGTGCAGTAATGAGCAAGTCGTGTGATGAATGCGTAAAGCTGACAGAATGTACTGGCGTCTGAAAAGAAATAGAATGTGCAAGGTCAGGAAAGGTGTGCAGGGTGAAGTGATGTTTCAGAGGCAGTGAGCATGCCAGGCTGACTCATGAGCTGAACTATGCAATAATCACAGGTAATTATTGCACACCAGCCAGGAGAAGGATTTGCATACACAACACGCTGGACCACAGGGCCCACTTGGGCTCTGGCACACTCTGCTCACAGCTCAGAGCAGACAGGCAGAGAGATGAGAAGCCATTTCCAAACAGAGCCAATATTCTGTTTCCCCATCCAGCTTCCAGACATGACACTGAGCCATGATGTGCAAAAGTGAAGAGACAGGGAGCTACTGTCTTCAGAACAGTGAAGGGCAGATGAGTGCCTGTATTCACCCCCTCAAAACATGTCTGCACTACAGGAATGTGCTTCTGAATCTATAGTGAGGAATTTTCTTGTAAGCCAATATATTTTTTATTGAAATAAAACCAGTAGAAATCCTGAAAAATAATGAAGCCCTGTTGGACAGGACCCTTCAGGCAACACAGGCTGTGGCTTACCAAGATATGGAGCAAGGTAACACTGGGTCTCCTGTAACAGAGAAATCCCAAGGGATTCTCATAGTCCCAGGGGACAGGTTTTGAGGCTGTGTCCTTGCAATAGGAAAATAAACTTAATACCTCCATTCTGGTGTATTTAGGGCCCTTGTGTGATTTGGGTTTGATGTCCCCTTTTCTCCTTTGGCCTTGCCCAGATACATGGCTGGGTTGGTGCTGATGGCAGTGAGAGTACATGACAGTGTTTAAAGACACAGACAAATTATATCCCAAAGCGGCCCTCTGAATGCAGAGAAGAGCACAGATTTTCTGTATGCCTGTGAAACAGACTCTTTGAAAGCAGAGCAGATGTATAAGTCTTGTGGTGAGGAGCAGGTAAATGTTCTCATGCCCTGGGTAGAGGCTGCTGGAACCTCCTGTCTGCAGTTCCTTGTACCCCCATTGTGCAGCTGCCGAAACCCAGCAGTTACAGATGGCTCTTGCTGCAGATCTTAGGGGTGCATCCATCAGTACCTCTATTACCATTTCTCTCTCCAGACAGGCTTTAAGATGTATCTGCTGCAGACATGTTCCTTTGGAGATAGTTTTGGAGGTAACCAGCCTTTATCAGTGTCACATGACATGATTAGAAAGAGAAACTTAACTGTAAGCAATAATTAGCATCTGTATAGACTTATATATATATGAAATGTGCAATATATAAAGCAGATGTATATACACACTCACAATGTATTGCAGACAAGTACCTATACAGCACTGTTTGTATGCCTAAGATTTTTTGCAGCAAAATACTGGGCTCAGTAGTCCCCGCTGCACTAGGGGTGAAGTAACACCCGATCTGGCACAGATACAACCTGCTTTCTTAAAGCAAAACAACCTCAGAACAGCCCTCCGGAGAGAGAGAAGCAAGTTTTAACCTTTATTTTGTAGCCCGTGTGCAGGGAGGTGTGCGGGGGCTGGGGACTCACAGTCATGCAGGCTCAGCGGCGGCTGGTGGGGCTGAGCTGGGCATCCAGGGGCACAGGTGTTTGCACCCCCAAGGGAACAGGCAGAGGAAGGCCAGGCCGGGCTCCCAGTTGGTTCAAAACACACAGGGTTTTTTAATACATTTTTCTTTATGGGTGGACAAGAGGAATTTCAGTGACTCACAGCTAAGGGTACTCCCCAAATCACTCAATCCTATTTGTTGAATGTATAAAGTACCCAACTGCCATTTTTAATGCATGCCAAGTTCTAGCAAAGGATAGTAAATTCTGGGGGGGGAAAAAGTAATGTATATTAATTCTTGTACCAGTATTAACCTCTGTGTGAGGGAAGAAGTGTTGGATGCAAGGTTTTTGAAGCCACAAGCTCTCTGTTAACCATTACATCATATGATGTTCTGGCTAAACTTATACCAGATGACAAGTAGCCCAAAGCCAAATGATGCAAAGGCTAAACATCACCATATCATGTAGTAGTCCAAACTCCTGACCTACAATATGTAGCATTGCAATATGTAAAATGAACTCAGTCCTCTATTATTTCTGGACAGCTCAGAGGATGCTTTCCATATACAAACAGAAACAAAGGCAGGGGGTGAATATGGCACCAGCACAATCTGCAGTGCGCACAGAGCCTCTGTGCTTAGGCTTTTTCTGTCCAGGTCTTTCACCTTGCCAGCTACATAACTTTCTCCTTCTGGGTCTTTGGGCATTTCTTAGACAATGAATTGCCTAGGAGGCAGCACTTAAAATTTAATTCAGGTAGGGAAAGCAGCACACATGAATGATACAGACTCTACTAGCCCTTGTAGACTCTATGATTTATACATTCACTCAAACAGCAGTGAATGAACAATATTATAGCAGGCAATATGCTATTGTGCTGGTACGTCTATGCCGTGTCTTCTTAATGAAGGGGTTTATACCTTCAAAGTTAATTAACTCATTTCTCAAAATCATTTACACATCTGCTCTGTTTCTAGTAAAACTTAGCTTCTTAACTTCTGAGTTGCATTTAAAAAGAAACAAAACACAACATCAAAACTGAACACCCCCCTCCCCACTTTGTATCAGATATGTTACTTCATTTGTAATGAGTTCAGATGCGGAATTGCCAATAATGATAGATTTCATGGGCTGAAATTTGGTGTGTCATTTTGCACTGGTAGCTGCACGAAGGACAGTCAGATAACCAATGGCCATGTCTGTTGTACTCAGTGTCCCATCACTGCTGCAAAGCAGGCTCAGTTTGGGGTGTGTCTGGTGTGTGCCAGGGCCCTTCCTGTCACTGGCAGACAGCAGGCTGGAGCTGAGGGGATCTCCAGTTCCTGGCTACACCGCTGTCACCACAGCCCCCACGGCTACCTGGCACAGATGTTACGAAGAGCTTTTCCAGCTGACTGTGGGGCCGGTTTTGGTTACTGCTGGCCAAACCCCATCTGCCAAGGGGAATGCTGGGTGTGGTGGGGTCTCAGCCAAGCCCCACTTCATTCGAGGCCTCCACAGAGTTGTGGAAGCATAAGCACAGCACTGGGAATGGCAGCACTTCAGAAAAGCAATGCGGGCAGGGTTGTCACTGCCCCTGCTGTGTCACACACAGGGAGCAAGCCTGATTCCTTCTCCTGATGGGCAGACATATTATTTTAATTAAACTATTATTTCAATAACCCTTACAGCATGTGGGCATGGCTTGGGAAGCATTAAACCCAAGGTAACAAAGAGTGTAGCAGTCCATCTGCTTTTAACAGCAACACGACTGTTTGGGCAGCAGCACACGGAGCTGAGTACTGTTAGTGTTTACTGTCAAACACCTCATGCCAAATTTAGCCTACAAGCTGATCACAGGCGCGAGGATTCATTATTTCAAGTGATTTATTCTTTTCTGATGTGAAGAACACCTCTTCTCTGTACCAAATGCTGCTTGTGAAGTCTGCTTTTCCACTTAAGGGATGCTAAGCAGAAGCTAACCAATGAAATGAAGGTAAATTTAATTACAAAAACATAACGTTCTTCAAAACCAACAGCTCACTCTCTCTCTAACAAGAAAAAATACAAATAGAAACCCTTTGGCAATGCTGAAGAAATATCTGGGGCTGAGGTGAAAGGGGCACAGCTTGACAAGTATGCTGAAAGCTGAATGTGGATTACCCGTGAGTGCAAAAATGGATAAATGTGTTTTATTCCATTATATTAATGAAATGGTTAATTCAGTTGCTATAGCAACAAGGAACAGCCATGCTAAAAAGCTAAAGGGCCATACATAATGCCAGATACAAGGTCTCTCTAATTCTAAAGCTGATTTTCTTAGCCACAACAGAAGTGATGTGTATTTTCAGTATCATCAGCTTTTGCATCAAATCCTCAAGCTAATCCAGTAAATAGGCTAGTAGCATAAAATAGCATATATGTTGGCCCCTCATAAAACTTATGCACAGTTATATACCTATGCACAGTTATACAAAAGGATCCACAGAGTGCAGTGTGGGATGCTCTAACGAGACTACGCCCTGTGTGATGGCGAAGCAGCAAATGCATTACAATGGGCAGCTCCTACAGACAGGGAGCAGGTGCCTGCAGGGGCAACCACTGCAGCACTAGCCCAGACACCATCCTGATAGCTGTTTCACCTTATGGAAAATAGACTTTATGTTCTTTTCACCTGCATTTCATGTGATTTTGATTAGAAATAATAATTCCGTAAGGCTTCAATGAGGAATTCTGCAGTGATTGCTTTTGTTTAACATGGAAGCCGTGGACAGGGTGACCCATGCTCTTGCCAACAGCCAGAAAACAGTCTATAATTACTGAAGCCTATGCAAAGAAAGAGGAGTGCCCACTCTGCCCTTGAGAGGAGCCTGGGGCAGCCCCTGCACAACCAGGGCTCCTTGGGAAAGCAGCTGCTGGGGAGGGTCATGGCACTGCCCAGCCCCAGCACTTTCACCAGGCTGGAGCCCTTCGCCAAATACAGGACTGCTTCCATTCCTTTGGCTCCCTGTTGTTACAGTGAGATTTATCAAACACCATGTCACTCGCTCTGCCTGTGACAAATAAAAGTCAATATAGCACACTCACAGGAGAAACAGAATACATTGGCTCCCCTTGTTGAACTCAGACTTTCAAAATTTGGCCTCGTACACCGGCATAAGGAACATAGATGACTTTTATATGCAGGCCATCCAGTTTGCATGAGACTGGCAGTTACTCTTCCTGAGAAACATAGTTTCTCAACAATTGAATATAAAGCTTTCAGTGCTGAGGCCTAAAAACTGTCTGCAACAGGCAGAAGTAAAAGCTGTGATGATAAGCAGTTTCTAGACTAAACAGGTGAGAACAGAGTCCTTTAGGATGATAATTAGCTCCAGTAAGTGGCATGTGATTCTAATCAGCAATTGTGAGTGTGAGCTGGGGACTGGAGGCATTTGACACTGTTTGCCTCTTGCTGAAATGCAATAAACGAGAGCTCACCACTGGAGGCAGAAACACTGAGGAGCAACATTGTTAACTGTATCACTATGCTGAAGTAAAATGTTTGGTCTTACAAAAAGACAAGGCAGATCAATGGTTGCCACTGTTTTAGTCAACTTGTATGAAAATAATTTATTAAGATTCTGCCGAACGTCACACAGTACCTCTAAACCAGATGAGAAACAGCTTTAAACTGTTTGCTGCCCTTAAGGGTCCTGGTTGCCAATATATGTGGAAAGGCCTGTGCAGTGCAGACAGATGAGTTCTGTGTAGCCTCCACCTCTAGAAGGTGATGCTGCAGTGGCCCTGCAGAGAAAGCCCTGCCATGAGGTGCAAAGGCAGCTCCCTGCAGAGCATGAGGAATCTTCCTGCACCTTCTGCACTGCAGTGCTGAGGGTACATGGGCGGGCAGGTAGTTCTGCAGCACCACAAGAAACCCCAATAGTTCAGAGGTTTGTTAGCATTTGTCAAGGGATAGGTAAACTGAAGGGCTACGGTGTTCAGCTGCTGAGCTGCAGCCGAAAGGCCTTTTTTTGCTCAGGGCTGAGTCCAAGCTAATTCCCAGATTCTGCCCCAGCATCCAGGTAGGTGTGCCATGGGAAAGCTTAATAACTTGCAGTTCTTTTACAGAAAAGGAACAATTGCATTTCCTTGTGGTAACTTTGGTGTGCTTAAGCTAGAAAAGCGTATGTGTGTTTACTGTTAGGATTTGGATAGTTTAGGGCTCTCTTTGTGCAGAGGTGGTAAATGTTCACTTGCCAAGCTGACCTCCAGCTTCACTGCTTGATAGCAATGAGAAGATCTGCTCCCACATCACAAAAATCAGGATTGGCAGATTCAGACCTCCAAGAAAGAAGGGATAAAAGCAGGATACCTACTCCTGGGTAAGGCCAGCATGGATGTTTGCACAAAATCCAGACTAACCTGAAGAAGAGTTATTAAAAATTGATCTCCCGGAGTAACAACTGGAAAGATTAGTTTCTCAGAAAAGAAAGGAAATGGCAACAGCAAAAACAAAGCAACCCAGATGGCCCATAAGCAGACTAATTATATGAAAGACCCAGAAGCAACTCTAAAGTTACCAATCCAGCTGCCGAGAGCATCTGCCAGGTTGCCAGATGTTGCCAATGAAAACCTATCTTCCACAGTTCATCAAAGAAATGGAGCTGCCTGGTGAAGTGAAACCTCTGCCAATAAAATAAATATTTTATCTAAAAAATATTTTCTAGTAGGAATCATTGAAAATGATAAAATTTTAACATGTCCAACCCAATGTTGCAGTAGATAAATAATGAAACATACATTCAGAATGCATTGGCAAGATCTTATTGATAGGAAATATCTATGCTTAACATTTTATTTCTAAGGGTATAGTCTTGGATTGTGTTAAACAAAGTGGTTTTATGAGGCATGAGGTTGATGGCACTCAGCTGGGGTTAGATAATTTGCCTTGAATCTAGCAGTTGCTTTTGCCACCTTGAGATAAAAGGCTTAAAGACAACAAAGCTGGAGGAGCCAAAGGTGACAATAGGAGGCACTGGAAGGTGAGGAGGCTGCAGAAATTACACTGAGCCACTCTGTGCCTGCCAAGTCACCTCTCCCAGAGATCTGTGTCCTCCAGGACACAACAAAGAAGAGCAGCAGTTCTAGGCGGGTAATTTACATTTTGCTCCTGCCAAATTTTATGAACTGAGCAAATGGATGGCTGCTAAAAAGGCTTCCTCTAGCAATTGGTAAAGTGTGAATGTGTAGGGCTTTAACACTGGACACACAGGCTGCCCAACAGATTCATGCAAAGACTAGTTTTAATTTTGCTATGAGATAAATTCATATTCCATTTTAAATCAGGAAATTATGTATTTTAAAAATCCTGTGTGATTTTTTTAAATGTGTCTATTAATGTTGCCAATCCAGAGCCTTGGAAATATTATGTCAGTTCATCCCAGAGGCCAAAACCCAAACTGCCTGTATAGTCTGTTAGCAAGGCAAAACATCTCTTTTTTCCCAATGAACATGTATGGGTGCATTGGGATTCACACAAGCATATTTGGCAGCTTTTTCAAGTAATTTTTGGCCTGCAAAGCATCCACTAAACATGGGGAGCATTTTCTGTTCAGGAATATGATATGAATAAGAATGTGCTACTGGAGGATGAGCTCTGGCACTTCTATCATAATTTAATTAATCAAATATAGTTTACAGTATTTTATTATAATAATCAATAGCACAACATGTCTAAAAACTGCAAGGGCTAGGGTTGGAGGATGTCAACGAAAACACTTTGAAAATTCATATCTCTTTTTTAATAGCTGGCTACAGAATTTTCAGACCAGACCAGATTTTTCTATAAATGCACTAAATGGGATGATTCCTCAAGACTAATGTGAAAAACATATAAACCCCAGGAAAATGTCCTTTGTGGCTCTCTCCCCTGCCTGTTTACACCCCCCCTTACCCTGATGACTTAAGACATTCCTGCAGGAGACTTAAATGTGGCTGTTTCTCTGAGTTCCTGCAACACACAGATTTATTGCCAACTGTCAGAGTTAGAAACAAATGCATTTGGGAATGCATTTCCTGAAACTGTTAACTGACTTGACAGAACAAGAGTGGGGCAGAGGGTGGGTAGTAAGAAAGAGGCCTCTATAGCACAACCCATTATTCCTTCTTTAGTAAACAAATTATAGTCTTGATTCACAAAGAATGCCTTTATCTCTCCAAAGGTTACTTTATAGCCACTGTGGAATACCAAATGTCCTGTGACTATTGAATATTCTTGGAAAAGCTCTAATTTTGCTGCTATATTATCAGGTACCTGTGCTTAGATACTTAAATTAGGTCTCTTGGCATTGTCACATATGTCAAAGAAACTACCAGATGTGATACCTTCAGGAAAGTGAGATAATTGGGTTGGGGATGCAGGAAACGACAACCTGGAGAGGCTGCCCTGCTCAGCCACAGGTGACACAGCACCTCTCACCCACAGGGCTTGTGGTAGGCAGGGTGCAGAATAAGAAGTACATGCTAACAGCCTGGGAGAAGACAGCTACTTTTCCTTGCATCTGCTGTCTGAGAATATAAAATGTTATTTTCAGACCATCTGATTTTGATGTCTTTTTCTGCCCCACTCAAGGGCGTGCTGCTTCTTAGGCAGTTCCTCAGCAGAGGGACAAGCAGTACATGCAGAGACCCTGCAAGCTTTGTCACCAGCATTCACAAAACAACTTGGTTCTTCCCGTGAGTCCACAGTAGCTCATGTAAGATAAGAAACTACTGCAAGACTAGAAGCTTTAAAGAAGTTGCAAGCTAATATTTTCTGTTCAGTGTAACTGTCTGTTCCTGTTTCATCTGAGTCTGAAAAATACACATTGACAAACAGGAAAATTAAAATACGCAGAGAAAACTATTAGTGGAGACACTGGACTTGAGCCTGCCTAGCAAACCCAAAGCAAACAGTGTTGGTGGAGCAATGACACTAAATGAAATTACACTTGAACATGTTCAAATTTACAAATGTCTGCACCCCGTGTGTGTGGGGAAGGAAGGCAAAAGGAAGGCAAGTCAAAGGCAGACAAAGAGGTGCCCGAGAGGGGCAAAGAGCATGATACATTCTGCACTGTAGGCAGTCAATGGAATAATGTTCATGTGAATTAACTCATTAATGGTTCCTGGAGTGAATCTTAGAGATCATGAAACACCAACTGACAAGGCTCTACAAAGAAAATCTGTTTAGTAAATGCAAAAAGAAAAATCACAAACAAACCAAGTTGGTTTCAACATTTATTTATAATTCAGTGTTCAATTCATAAATCAAGAAACAAAAGCCAGGGTATCTTTTTAATCAAAGCTTTTGCTGCTCACAATATATGGTCTAAGAAATTGAACTGATAGATCATTTATTATTGTTATGAAGCTAAAGGCTTTATATTCTTAAGTGGAGTAAAGCAGACAGCAATATGTTCATATTAAAAAGTTCCTACTGTGAGTGAAAAATGGATTAAAATTGAGATATTGTTTAGTAAGACAGATGAATCTGTATTTATTTTTGGCTGTGAAACTGCTAGAACTAGACACAGCACTGGGAGAAATCACCTTGCCAGTTTGCCCATTGTGTCTGTGTTTGGCAGACACAGCCTGCAGGGTGTGCAGTCCGTTTGCATGCAATCAGATCTCTGACCTGAAACGTGTACATTATGGAACGTTAATTGGCACAATTAAAAAGTTATTTAGAGGATGAGCTTGGAGCAAAAAATGTTGTCGCTTCTCGGAATCCTGAAACGCAACCTGAACTTCCTAATAATCCATTTTTAACTGTTTGCAGAGATGTTATAAGTGTAATAACTGTTCTAAGAGGGGGGGAAAGTAATGACCAAACCACCCATGCAACACACAAATCTGAACAGTCCAGCATGTGTCAGTGCAAAACAATTTATTCTATAAAGTGACTAGTGTGAAAAAGAATTAGAAAGGATTATAAAAATAAACTACTATGTTTTAGTCGTTTAAAGTGATTAATCCAGTTCTTAAATCCTAGTTTAAACTCCCTTTCATTTCTGTCTATAGAAAAATAGAAGCCACATAGCTTTGTTTGAATGCTACATAGTTAATTACATCTTCTAAGAAACTCTTTTAAAACTAAATGTAATGTTTAATTACAAAATGCTCTCCTTGAAAACAGTTAGCTTGTACATTGATTTGTAGTTCATTAAAAATGCTTTCTTAATTATATTTCCAGCCAGAAAATACACAGAGATTAAAGAGTGTATAGAGAAGTTTTGAAATCACAGCATGAATTGTCACAAGAAAGTTACACTTCAAATAGCGGACAGCTGACAGCCATGACTACCTTTCTGTAATTTCAAAACTTAATTGTTGCAAAAATAGTAATTGGGAAGCAGTGTTCATTGTAACAGCTATCAGTATTACCTTTTTTTGTAGGAGTAGATTTGCAAGGACTAATTAGAAAGCAAATCAATCGCATCAAACAAGCGCGAAGTTCCCCTCAGCCGTGGGGCCGGGCGCCTCAGCGCGCGGGGTTCACGGCTAAGGGCAGCCCACGCTTGGGCTCGTAGGGGGTTGTCCTGGAAACCATGCGGATGCAGTCGATGACAGGGCACACGCTGAGACACAGGGTGCAGCCTGTACAGCTGTCAGTAACCGTGGGCAGGTGGGTTTCGGGATCAAACTGGATGGCCTGCAACCAGGAATAAACATTATTGATGTCACATATAGGAAAGGTCAGAATTGCTCCCGTTCTAGTGTCTGCATTTCCTGCGCTACAGCACTTGGAGACATCTTGGTGTGATTCTGCACTGCAGCTATAGCAACTGTTCCACTGGCAGGGATCAGGAAAAATCCCTCTCCAGACACTGAAATTAGAGATAAATTACACCAAATTGTAATTTGCTGAGGTGTAATTGGGCCAAATTACACCTCAGCAGAAGCTCACGAGCCACAAGGGCTGGTTACAAAAGGAGGAGTTTGCTCCACGATATTTAAACTACCAGAGGGTATTTCTCCTTGATGTAAAGGAAATATAGATAGAAATGTGCTGGGATTATTGGTTTAGAGGAGACACCAGACCACACCTGTACAGCTCCAGCACAATGCCCATCACAAGGCATTCTTCTGGCTTTTACTTTCAGCACAGCATAAACAATCTAATTTAATGAACAGCAGAGAAAAACACAGCTCATTGTGTCTTGTGTGATTACTTTCCTTTGCAAATCTTTGGAAGGAATATCAGCGTTTGGGGCAGGCAGAGCTTGCTTTAGTTCTCATGTTCCACGCAGTGAATCCTCATTACCAATTAGGGTGATAAATGTATTTGAATATGAAATAACAGTTACAGTCTCAATTTTATAAGCTCCTGGTTGCAATGACAATGGCAATTAAAAGCAAAAACAAAAGCATCACACAACCACAAAAGTGTCAATACCTAAGAAGCAGTAAAAATACCAGAAAAGTAAAAAATTTTAAAAAGCACCAGAAACACTGGATATCCACTTTGAAGAGTTTTGGAGGGAAAATCAGGCCTGAAAGTTGAACTCTGGCAAAAAAGCAGTGCCTTAGCAAATCTTCCTGACCACTGAGAGCATCTGGGGGAGGCAGGGAGGTGATGGGAAGTACTGATGCTGCTGCGGGTCCCCTCCGAAGGCAGATTTGAGGCATTGAGGGGTTTAGTACGAGGAAGGCACAGAAGTTGCTGTAGCAACCAGCAAGGGCACGAAGTCTGTAGTAACTGCCTGTATCTCTGAGTTTTACTTTAGCTTGAGCTCTGGCTCCTGAGTACTTAAGGAGTACTCCTTTCTTTCTTTCTCCCTAACAACAATGCACATCTTGAAAGGGAGTTCAGGGGAAGTCAGGACTACAGTGCTGACTTTAAATTAAGGAAAGCTTTTCTGTTGGAGCTGTACAAGGTGACAGCTCTGTAGAGCAGCATGGATATTTCTGAAACAAAGGGAAACATAAAGCAGATGCTGTTTCAAAGGTGAGGGGGGTTGTTGTTGATTTATTTGCAATTAAGAATTCCTTTGCAATTCTGTTCAATTAATTTCTTTTCAGTTTCCATAATTAAATAAGGAAAAAGCATTTTTCTTTTGTGCTTAGAAAACCTGTGAGTTCAAACTTTGGTTCTTTTGGTGCTGATTTTTTTTTCCAGGTAAAGAAGATAAAATTTACTAAATCTAAACCCAATCTTTTGCTCTCTAAGGGTTATATGAAACATATAATTCTCTTATGTAAGGGGAAAGGTGAAGATTGCAATGTCAAGAAGAAATTTAGACAGTTTAAAGGCTACTATAGTAATCTATTTTGGTATAAATACACCATTAATTTTCTTGTATCAGTGGAAAAACCCTTTGCTCTGACATACTCGCTTCAAATGCAATTGATTTGTAATGGAAGACTTCTTTCTGTGACTTTGTGTAGTTCAAGTCATCCGACCTATTATTGGTTAGACAAAAAAAACTCATGGTATCCAGAGGATGCTTGGTGCTCAGTTAAAGTATTTGTTTTTGACAAGCTCTTCTCAGAGTAAGATGTATGGAAACATTCATGTAGAAATTATTGCTTGCTGCATATTGGATTCCATGAAAGTTACGCTAGACCATATTTTGAATTTCTTAAAGAAAATGAGTCCTCCTGTACTGTTTTTTCTACTGCAGACCAGTCCATCAGCTCCAGTGGACATGGCAAGGAATGGCACCTAGATGTGCTGATATATTTCATACAGCTTGCTACTATATTGAGCAATCAGAGAAATACTTCGCTGCAAACAGGAGTCTCAGCTCAAAACTAGGCCATTTTCTGGTCACAATGATTTCTGCAAGCTTCAACCTGCTACTCTAAAACCCTGGCAGTTATCTTGGAGAAAGGATTTATAACTCAATCGAGATCAAACAAAACCCCATCTGCCTGAAACCTGAATTAGTTTGGTTACTCTGAGGGAACAAGAACTGGGTTTCTTAAAACACATTTGGCAAGACCAGCCCATGTCTCCCTGCATCCCCTTGGTGAGAAGGGATGTGTTCTTCCCTTTCTCCCTCATGTACCTGAAAACCATCAAGAACTATATTTTCTGCATTCAAACTGGGGCTCCTTCATTTTCTTCCTCTTAAAAAGAACCCCAGTTGCAATCAGGGCCCTTTGTCAGTGACGTGGTCTGTGCAGCCCCCAGGACCAGCTGTGTTCCAGCACGGCTTGTGAGCCAGAACCTGGGAGCATGATGGGCTTTGAACTCAACATTTTAGGCATCTGTTTTTTACCACCTGCTCATTAACAGAAGGTGAATTCTTTCTTCCCAGCAGCAGAAAGATAACTCATCGTGCCTTTCTGCTAATTACAGCTGTGCTCTTACCTGGTAGCCAGAATCATTACAGGTCATGTAGCATTTGCCACAGTTGATACACATTTCCTCGTCAATCAGAGCCACAACTTGCTCTGTGTTGCACAGATCACCATATGCTCCAATATACTGCAGTGCTTTCCCAATTACATCCTAGGGGGAAAAAAAAGTTATCGACTCATTTATAAGACACCTGGGCAGTCTCTACAGCCGCACTGGAGTGCTCTCTAGTACTTTAACATGGAAGATTTGGCCATGCATTTTGATGATGTTTAGGATTTTAGGCTGACCTTCACACCCCCTGTAAAATACAAAGAATTTTCCATACAGGCACATTTTGAATGTAGGCAGTACTAAAAGTATACATTGTGTGCAAACATGTTCTACAAATAGGTTACACATTTAGTACTCAGTTTTGCATGTCATGTTGTTTTGCCATGATTGGGTGAAACTTCAAGGAACAAAATGGAATGTAAACAGGAGTGACATGTTATAATCAGATAATCTTTGGTAATTTCTCACTAGCACAGATTTGAGAACTCGCAGTAAGGAAAGAAAAAACTGAGAGAGAACAATAACAGCTCTTCTCTCTTTAGCAAGATGCACAAATGACATGATCATCAGTTTATTGCAAATACTGTACAGAAGTAAGCTCTGGGTCTAATCACGCAAGATCTGTTAACTTCACAGGTAGGAACTTGCTACATCAGCCTTACACATCAGTGCTGCAAAAGATGTATGTCAACACAGCATGCAACAAAAAGGAAACCTCTGCTACATAAATTAAATTCAGGAATGAGTCCAACCTTGTCTTCCTAGTCTGCTCAGAACTTGCAAACCCAGCAGTACTTTCTGAAAGCATGAGGTTTACCTGGTCTTCAGCACTTGTACAATAGTATCTTTATCCAAAGAGCAAAATTTCTTTGTTCACTGGATGCAGTGTTAGGATCTATGAAGTTGCTCCTAGTGACTGTTGAGGTAGAAAATTCAACCAAATCCTATGCCCAGAAAGAAAGATTGGCAAACTGTACTGTTTACTTGTTCCAAAACCACTCAAATGTTTTGTCTCTGCCAAGCCCCATAGTTGCTGCCATGTGAAATACCTTGGTTGCATTCATTCAATGCTAAAAGCCTTCCAGTTCTCAGCAACATGCAGAGAACATTAATGCTCTTTCAGCATAGAACAGCTATGGCACATTGCTAAAGGCAGCATGATGAGCATGGACAGATGACTGTGAGCAAGTTATCACAGCTTAATGAGTTAACACTCATCACTTGAGCTGTGCAAGCTGATTTTGTGCGTGGTCCAAAATCACTGCAAATTTGAAGTAAAATCTGTTTGCTTAAACTACTGTAAAAGGTCAATTAACTACTGTGAAAGTGTTTCAGCTAATGCTTTTTACTAGAACAAGACTTGAACATAAAGCCCTTTACTGTGACTCCACTGATGATGGTAACTAAATCAAATGTGATCTCCTAGGAACTGCTTACACCTCCATCTTTTCATTTCCAGTTCTTAGTCAGAAACATTTGTTGATTTACTGGATTTACAGTTTTCAGGTGTCTGGAGTCTTTTGTGTCAGCTGAAATACTGTAATGGTAGACTTCACCTCCAGCTTCTTTCAACTCTCATGTAGGCTTGTCTGTTGACAAGCCTTGTCTTTTGAACCTCCTACAGGTTTCAAAATACATATGTCTTTGTGTGATTGACTGGCCCCAGCAACACTAAGTATCCTTGAGCCCCTCTTGTGTGTGTATTCCAATGTATATTCCCAAACATTCCACTGCCACAAATGCATGTCACCTTCAAGTGATGAGCTGTGTGCTCAAGAATTTAAAGAAATTACGTAAAATCTGTACAACATACAATTAAGTAGCTTTGCACTGCCTGCCCATGTTGCAAAAGTATCAACAGAGGGAGATTCCTGATAGTAAAGAGCTTTTCAGTCTAAAAAACTGAAAAAAGTCTAAAAAAATAAAAAAGCATGGGTAATTTTCTCAGGGAGGTTCTGGATTCACATTTGTGTTCTTTAAATATTGTTTGGATGTTAAGAAAACCTCCAGAGCTCAAATGGGTTGCAGAGACGTACTACTCCAATAACCATGGAATGGAGTGTCTTGCTTATGAGAGAAGACAAAAATAACCTTACAAGATATTTAGCCTAGGAAGAAGATGGCAGAGCAGGAATATAATGTGTCTGTATATATACATACATCAGGGAGGAAAAAGGGCTATTTAAGTTAAATGATGACGTTGGCACAAGAACACACCAACAGCCAGCCAGGAATAAAGTCAAAGCTGGAAATTAGAGAAGGCTTTTTAAATGGGAAAGGAGTGAGGTGGTTAATGCCCTTCCAGGGAAACAGCTGGAGGAGATGGGGGAGACAGTCCAAAGTTTAGGGTAGCATTAGATAGCTCAGGAAATGGTTGCTTGAAACAACAGGATCAAAACTGATTTTTCCAGCTACAAACTTACAAAGGGAATAACGAAAACAATGCATAAGGCATGGTGATTTCTGAATTTTTAACAAAATCTCACTTCTCACAGCTCACAAAAATACACTTTTGGGGACTTAGAATCCCAAATAGGGAGCATGATGGCACTTTAGAGTCCTGAAAGTGATTACAAAAGACTGTGTCAATGATTTACTGCTCATTTACACTCACTGGAGTTATGTCTTTTAATCACTTCTTTCTCTCAAGCAAAGACTGTATATTTATTCATTTGCAAAGTTTCAAGATATTATTGGCCAAAAAAGCAATGGTACTTAGAAGATGTTCTGCAGGTGCGCTCTTTTACAGCATCTCAGAGCTTCTTGTTTTCATCAAATCATAAATGCTTGGAACAAAATAAACAGTGCAGCAAGAAATAATCAGCTTTTACTGTTTAAAGCAGTTTCACTCCAAAAACCAACTGTCTAAAATGGCACTCTGGGATTCCACACTTGGTATATCTGAATGGCCTCTGGATCAAATTTGCACTGTTTACAGATAAATTTCTTTCTTTTTTTGCCAATCTGCAAACAGAAGCCAGGTTCTGAAAGTCTTTCTGCCTTATGCATTACCAGCAGCAATAAAAAAAAAAAAACAAAAAAACAAAAAAAACCCCCAACCAAACAAAAAAACCCCCAAAACAACAAAAACCCCAAACCTGGAAGTTAAATTTGGTCCTAAGTTGCACCTTTGTGACAGCAGGGACCTAGAGTACTCTTTTTGATTACTGCTGTACTGTTCTCCTCAACATAACTGTACTGAAAAAACTGGGAAAGAAATGAAGTCCTGCAACTGGAACTGTCAGGGAATTCAGTTGCTATGGAGAGAATCAGAGCAAAATCCATTAGTTTTATCTTACTAATAAATACAGAGAAAAAATTCTTTTTTTCTCTAAGCTAAGCATATGTGGGTTTGACTATACACAAGGAGAAGATTTGTTCAGCAGGATATTAGTTTTACAATTTTACAATAGGTACATTTTAATGTTAGTGTATCAACCATTTAATGATGATTAGCTTTTCATTAGTCATCATATTAGTAAACCTATATCTATAAATACAATTGATGGCTCAGCTCTGGTCCCTGTAGACATGCTGTGTCCATCTTCATGCAGATGCTTTTGTAAAAGACCACACTGTGTTCTAGAGATGATGAACATCACAGGTCTCATTAGAAAGCCATACACAACGCAGGTACTGCATGTCATAAAGCAACTCAAAGGGAACACTCATTAGGGAGGTACCTGCCTGCCACCTGATCTTTTTGGCAATAAAGGTGAGGTATGGTCAGAGAGCGAGAGATTAAAAGAAGAAATGTTAGAAATCAAACTATGAATTAAAGAATAAAAAGTCACCAGAATCTGAGGGTACATGACCGAGGTCAATTTACAGTAAAGCAGTTTACAAAAATACATAAAACTAACTTTTCTTGGAAGATTACAGATGCTTTGCCAGTACTTAAAAAAGTTTACTAAAGGTACTCTGAGATTTAGGGACCTCTAAGCCTTGTTTTCAGTACAACAGTTGCAGTACTAGCTAAAGTGGGCCTTTGAAAATAATTCACATCATAGAACCATACCATATCATACAATATCCTGGTTGGAACGGACCCACATCATTGAGTCCAGTTACTGGCTGTGCACAGGACAATCCCAAAAAAATCACACTGTATGCCTGTGAGTGTTGTCCATTTAAATGAACCTTTGTGACATAATTTAATATGGTTTCTAAAATGAAAATTATGCTTCTTGTATTGATCACAATTCTTTGTGAAGACTGTGAAGTAATAAATTAAAAAAAAAAACTCTTAAAAAACCAAAAAACCCAGTAATTTTAATGCTTGACCATGCCTCTGACAGGTCTGCAACTTACAATAGGGCTCTGAAATTAACTAGCCATGAAGTGGCTAAACGGAGCAAAAAATAAAAGGCTGGAATACAATGGTCAATGTTCAGAAAAGGTAAAGTATTAGCAGAACAAAGTGTCTCAGTCTTCTGGTTTAGCTATATTGCTAATTAATATACTTGAGTGTGTTTCAGGAAAAGCTTTGAACCAGAAGACTGTAGAGTTGGTACAAGTTTTCATTTAAACTAAATTAAAATCTAAGGAACTTGTAGGTATTTTATAAAACTAGATGAACAGGTACTATCACAGTGAAAAAATGCAGTTTGACAAGCAGTTTATCAGAGCTGATCTTGCCAACAGATACATTCTAGATTAAAAAAGGCTGCAAGAGAAAACAGGGTAGGAGACACCACTGACAGCTCATGGAACTGTCCTGATCAGAGGCAAACAAACTAGCCCCCATAACTACTCTAGTGCTGTTGCTCTAATTCATCAGCCATGATGTGGAATACACAGTCATTCCAGTTTTACCAACAGAAGCACAGTGCCCCGGAGCACTGGGCAATGATTAATGAGATGAAACTTAAGTCCAAATGCCAGATTCTGTACTTAGGATAGAGTAACACCAGGCAGAAATATAACCAGAGCAGCTCTGCAGGCAGGGATCTGGGGGTGCTGGTGGGCACAGCTTCGTGTGGGTCAGCGTTGTGCCCAGACAGCCCAGAGGGCAAAACCACGTCCTGGGGTGCAGCAAACACAACACAACCGGCCAAAAGAGGTGACCAGAATGTGCACACTGCTGGGGTCTCACCTGGCAGGCTGTCTGCAGCTCTGGCCCCATCACTTCAGGATGATGTGAAGGTACTTGTCCAGAGCAGGGCAAAAAAGCTGGGGAAAGGGCTGGACTGTTCTCTGAGGAGCAGCAAAGGACTTTGGGCTTGTCTAGTTTTTAGTTTGCCCTCTACAGCTTCCTGAGTGGGGGAAATGAAGAGTGAGTTATCTCTTCTCCCTGGTACTCAGTGATAGGATATGTAGGATTGTTTACAAGCTGTGCCAGGGGAGGTTCACACTGGATAGTAGAAAGAATTTCTTTACTGAGAGGTTGGTAATGCACTAGAACAAGTTTCCTAGAAAGGTGGTCAAAGCCTGTTGGTTTTTTACCTGGCCACTACATATAATGAGAATATTCACTGAGGTACTGTGAGAGAGAGAAGAGAAGAGAAGAGAAGAGAAGAGAAGAGAAGAGAAGAGAAGAGAAGAGAAGAGAAGAGAAGAGAAGAGAAGAGAAGAGAAGAGAAGAGAACAGAAGAGAAGAGAAGAGAAGAGAAGAGAAGAGAAGAGAAGAGAAGAGAAGAGAAGAGAAGAGAAGAGAAGAGAAGAGAAGAGAAGAGAAGAGAAGAGGAGACCATTATGGGCTATTGCAGGGGAGATTATGTGATTCATGTTGGAGTACATACTTGGGAGAAGCAGCCTTAGAGTCCCATAAATTAAGGGGAGACACATGCATGGATCCACCTGAAATATGCAACATCTCCACATTTATGATGAAGATTACAATATGGTCTTTCCCAGGCAGGCAAGCACAAGGTAAAACTACTCATGTTAAACACACAGATACATGCCAGGAAGGATCCAAATGATGCAAAATAGTTATGGCAAAGTAGAGCTGTCTTTACTTCAATATTCCTCACCTCTCAAGAGGCTTTTAGAGACTTAGCACAGCACTGGACGAAATGTGGCTAATGCCTCCTGCAGTGCTGGCTTTTAGATGGGTGCTTATCCATCAGCAAAAAAAGACTTGCATTTATGTATGTGCAAAACACCATGTAAATGTATCTGTACACACAAGGGTGAAAAGTATTTCAAACCCAAGAATTTTAAACTTGAGGATCTCTGTGGATATTTTTCCAGCAGGTGGAACAGCAGGTCATGCCCTAGCTAAGAGAGCTATGCCAGAATGTTTGAACTACCAAACAATCTCTACAGCAAGGCGTCTGCAATAAAAAAAGGAGGAAATAAGCAGATAAATGGTGACTGAATATTGTGGTATAGGCCCTGAAGGACAAAGAACTAAATTATTAGGAAGAAAAACACAGGAACATGTAAGGAAAGAAATTAAAGCAATAAGGAGGCAACCTGAGGTAGGCAAATACATCTGTGGGAGCTGTACAAAACTGCAACTGAAAAGATAAGATCCAGGGCACATACGCACACAGAGCACAATTTCTAATATTACAGACAAGTGAGAAAAGAATAAACAACTCTGCCAAATATCAAAATATGCAGTTTCAATTAATATTGGAAAATTGAGAAAATAAAGAGAAAAACCATGGGAAAAGACGTCCAATAATAGGTTAGATTTTGGATAATCACAGAGGGGTTTTAAATTGACAAATAAATGGCAATTTGACAGAATGGGGAATTTATATAAATGTTGGAATTTACATATCACCAACACAACAGCCAATTAGATGGATGAGGAAATTTTGGGAAGGCATCAGGAAATTCGTAGCGACCCCCCAAAAATACAACCAGGCAATGCAGGAGTCATGGCTCTTCCAAGGGCACCTACACTTTATGTACAAGAATGGGGTCTAGAGTGCCCCCAGAGCCTTCTCTTTTTCAGGCTGAACAACCACAAGTCTCTCAGTCTGTCTACACAGCAAAGGTGCTCCTGCTGTTTGATCATCTTGGTTGCTTTCTGAGGGCTTCCTTGTTGTGTCTGAGTTTGTCCAGGCGCTACTGTACATCTCTGCAGGACTCTGGGAATTTTTCCCTACTTCCTCTTTGCTGGGGTGCATCACTCCTAAGCTGGGAAGAGGTGATTCTTGGATATTATCAGCTTGCTTGGGTGTCTCGTCCCTTCAAGGCTTTATTTCATAGTCCTCTATCAAGCAGATCCCTGAAGAGGCCATATTCTCTGTCCTCCCTGTGACTGAAATTGCTGTTTTTTTGCCCCTTTTAAAATACATTATCCCAGAGGTGCTGCTGCTGCGGATGGGCTTGGCCTTGGCCAGTGGTGCCTCTGTCCTGCAGCTGGCTTTCAGTGGCTCTTTTAGGCCCTGGGGAGCTTCCAGCATCTTCTCACAGAAGCCACCCCAGCAGCCTCACCTCTATCAAAGCTGGCCATGCAAACCCAGTGCAACACCTCTCACTGCTGGTTTTGTCACTATGGTGAGAACGTGCCCTTTGGAAGAGATGGTCAGACTGAAAGTGCCAGCAGTCAGCTTTGGCAATGCCTGACTTGTAATAACTTCAGTCACATTTAACTGAAGGGGTGAGGAAGACGATACATGATTTGCCTGGCTGAGAAGCTCCTCAGACACCACTCAGAAGGATTCAGTATCCGTGTAAACAAATGTTTGTGTTTGGGGGAATTAATTTTTCTCTTCCCTGCAGTGGGCTCTCTTTTCTTCTTTTTAATCTATCTCCTACTACTTGGATCTTTTTTTGCTTTTCTACTTGGAGTTAGGCGTGATAAATTATTGACCTAAAATTTTTAATGTGCTTTTTTTTTCCCCCTAGTCTTCATGTCTGTTTTTCCCTCTTGCTAAACTGTTCCCTTCATTCCATATATTTGCTTTTGGACAGTTATCAGTTTTTGGTTTTCTGCTGTTTTCCGAAGCAAGCCATCTCATTGAAAATGCAGTTATTGGCTGTTACTTCTTCTTTCTCTTTTTCCCTACATCAATACTCTCCCTGCAAGGAGAACAGAACCATGAAACCTCTGAGGTCAAGCTGGCTTTGAAAATACTCATCATAGTGAGGGAAAAAGAGTAGATTGTTGTTCTTTGCAACTTTTTGTATATATATATACACATAGAAGGGAACCTCAGCACAAGAGGAGGGGAGGGATTTAAAAAACATGACAGAAACCAAAATAAGCAATCCAAAAACCTGAGAGAGGTCTACAGAAGTGGCAAACTAATTAACTTAAACAGGAAGATGATTCAAAATTTCTCCTTATCTGGTTCTGCCATCCTACCCGTTAGCTTGGAATACTGAATGTATCAGTAAACTGCAAAATTCTCTTGGGAATTATGTCGTTTTCTGAGCCACAGCTAATGTTCTATTTTATGCTTGGCCTTATTTTTTCAAGAATTCTTACATGTCTGCTCCTGTAGATATCTGGTATTTTCTTATATATGAATAAGACAGTCAACAAGGTCAACATATATAATTTTCATATTGCTTCATATAAGATATACATGAGAATCCTGATTTTTTAAAAGATTATTTTTCCTGTTCAGACTTGAAGTTTAAGTAAGCTCTAAAGTGAACACCTAGAATAATTAGCTCATGCTGTTTCATTTTATTGATATTTATTGACTACCTAAGGGAAGGGAAAAGCTTCAATGTATGGATTATGCAGTAGATAGGGGTCACAGGTTTTATTTTTACCTTGACATTTACTCATTGTAGATGGTGGATCAGCTACTCAGACAAACATTCTCCAGCTTTAAAAGTTCAATCTCTAAACCTATGACACAGCTTTTATATGTACTGAGCACCAGCCTTTGCCATCGATCCTGCATGAGGGATGGAGGCATTTAGCACAGTGCAAGTAATCAGAAGGTATCATGCAAAACAGCTCATACTGTAGCATTCAAACTGAAAGAAATTCTAAACAGTTCTGCTTTGCTCTTGAAGGCATTACCCCTGCTTGATCTGCAACTACTGTTCCATTGCCTGAATATCTTAATTCTGAAAAATGGCATTAAGTAAATACCTATACATGTACATCACAAATAATTTCCCATCGATTTTGGTTAAAAGCTAGAAAGTCTGCATAAAGAGTTGTCTTTGATGTCCTCTAACAAGCTTAAAAGCAGTAATAACCAACTCAAACTGCTAGAAATGACTGTGCATGTCAACTGCCTATCACATCTTATGCATGTATTTTTGTTACCTTGATTGCTGGAATGGGCTTCTTCGGAATGAAGTATTTTTTCTCGGGAAGCTCAGCAGCCACGTTCTGTGCCTTCAGTTTAATCTTGTTCTCAGCTATTATCTTTTTGCGTTGCTCCAGGTAAGGCCCAAAACTGGGCAGTTTCTGAAACAAAAATCAGTAAACAGGATTATGCTTAGTAAGTGGGTGTAGTAAAAAGATGAGTCTGATCCCAAGGGTGAGACTTCAAGTCCATGCTGACTGCAACTTGCTTCTTATTCAGGAAGCTGAAATTGAAATCAGTAAGACTGCACCAGAGTGAGAAGTGAATAAAAATCAAATATGAACATTGGGATCTGACTTGGATATATATACTGAATATTAAAATATTAATATCTCACAGCAGAAAAATAGCTGAATTGCAGGTCAGCATCCAACAGTCTATTATTTCCCTATTGCATACTTGCTTATATATAAAAATGTACCATGTTAAATAATTCAAATGCTAACTTTATTTCTGTTTCATTTTATACTGTGTGGAAAGGTATCATAAAATTATCAGTTTACATAGAAGGGTTCCATCAGTATTTAAGATTATTTGTGTCAATATCTGAATAAATCAATACATATTTTTAAAGCTTACAAACTTGTATTTAGCAGTATGATAACAGAAGGCTGTTTTGACCTCTCAAAGTAAGGCTAACAAACACCAAATGAACTGAAACACATTATAATCTCCTAATTTTCTTCTATATCCCACTTGCAATCTTTTCTACAACATTTAGTCCTTGAACCCAATTAAGCAAAATCCAGAGGAAGATTTCACTGAATTGCAAAACTCATGTCTAACCCAAAATTATGAAAGAGCCGGATCAGATTTCCTAAAACACTCATCTTCCTGGAAAAAAAAAAAATCCTTTTGCTTACCTGGAAGAGATACAGACAACTGCAGTGTGCCACAATCACAGATTTAGGGGAGCGAAAAATAGTAGAAAAATGGACTTTTGCCTGATGCAATAGACCATGCCCTTCCTCCCCTGAAACTAGTTCCTTATTCTGCAGAAGTATTTTATCCACCTAACTCAAGCCTGTTCAGAAGCTACAGCAGTACTGCGGAAAGCAGCAGGTAGTAACAGGGGACACATAGCCTGAGCAGCTGCTGGCATTAATTCACGCTAATAATACAACCTCAAAGAGCATATTGAACAAGATACAGTGGTGCTGTGCTTATCAATTTTTTAACAGGGAGTTTCAATGTGAATTTTAAACCCCAGATTATTTAAAAATTTACAAATTATTATTTTTTAAAATGAAGTAAATTCAGAAGAGGTTACCCTGCTCTTCTGCTAATCCTTAGGAGAAAAATTCCTCAATTATCTCCATCAGTCACAATACCCAACCTTGGCACCTCAGGCTTCTCGCAGACAGACAAACAGAAGCTTTCTTGGCTGCTGAGTTTTGGGCACTCTGAGGACACAGCCAGAGGGTAAGGTCCTTGAATGCTCCCCTGCTTCTGAGATTTGGTTTGTGGTCTCAACACATTTTTAACAGCAAGTCAACTCCAGCCTCCCCATGTCCAGGAGCTCTCCAGAGGTGCCTCCCACACCTGGGTCACAGCCACAGTCTGGGCAGAAGCAAGGCAGGACTGGGGGTGCTGCAGATCCCACGTGTCCCAGACGTAGAGGAAGCCTCAGTTTGCCCATTGGCAGAGGGTTCTTACTTTGTCTGTTCAACAGGAACTTCGCTCCTGCGTGTCCTGTTCAAGGGCTTCCTTACAGGCATCAAACTTTCCTTTCTGTGCAGTTGCTGTAAACAAAATGTTCTGGGATATCTTAAAATCAGGCTTTGAGAATTCCAGCAAACAGCAGTAAGGTGCTGGCCTTACATACTGAAGTCAAATAAGGCAGCAAAAGCGGAATTATTTTAAAAAGCAAAATGAGTAGAAGGAAAAACTTGTCTAATTCCAATGTAATCAATAGACTCTAAAGCAGACACACATAAACTCAATTCTCTATATGACTTTTAGGAAACCTAAAACTTTTTGCAGAATTCTAAAAATTACAGATTTTTCTGAGAAGTGTTCTATGTCTATTAGGCTGAATCAATTAGAAATATTTTTTTTGGCTACCAATAAGTAGTAGCTGTGTCACAGAGGAACTATTTCCTCTCCATAATTTATGTGCTGATGCCAACAGCTTTGGTTTGAGAGGGCAGGAGACCTGATGACAAAGCGTTTTTGGATTCTTTCCTGTCTGGCCAGGAATTGAATTGCTGACTTTGAGAGTAGGTAGCAAAGCTAATTTTGCTGAGGTTTTAACTGAAGTAGTAGAGAGAGGAGACAGTTGTCCACAGCATGACTGATTGAACATCATCTTTGGGAACAACAGCCAAATCTTTGTAGAATAAATTCTTTACTTTTCTGTTCTCTTAATATATGCCAAATCTCTGAATTTCTACAGACAGAAACACTAAGAATATTGAAATTAAATAGATGATCTAAGGAAAAGTGTGGAGAAAGAATCTATTTTTGTGTATAGGTGAAAAGTGAATTACAAAGGTCAATTAATTTTCAAAGTTGTGAGATGGAAGTATTTAGATTTTTTTTATCTAACATAGCTGCTAGCTGGAATGTACAGCAGGCATTTTGAGAAGTGTGCAATGCCTTCATTTCCATAATTCAGATGTTTTGTAATGATATGCATACGATTAAATTAAATCATATAATCCACATATTTTAAAAATACATTATGGTAAATCTAGAAAACTGTCATCCAACCTTCATATTTGCTGTGCACTGCTGTTTATCGATCAAGAATTTGGCTAAATGGAATTTAAAATAATTAAGTAAACGCGTAGGTCTTCGTCCAGCTTGGGCACATTGAGTTTCCAGTGACTTCACAGAAGGTGACTGCGCCCATACAAATGGCCTGGTTATTTTATGTTTGGGGTCTAGCAGCTCACAAGCAGCCAAGCCAAATTTCATTAAACAACACTGAAAAGCAGCATTTTTTTCTATAGCAATAAATAATACATGAAAATATAGCCTCAGGAGCTTAGGAAGGACTTATTGATGGTTCCCCTTATGAGTAATGCACAGACATATGGAATGTTGAGGAGACTGCTTATTGTTCATAGCTGCAGTTTCAAACATTTTGCAGTCAAAGGCCATATGAAGTGGCAAAAAATATTTTAATGAAGTGTGTTACTGGATATAACAAAACTGGAAAAATGTTGAAATAACTGCAGAAGAGATGGATATTGAAGAGATTAAAATTAAATTAAAATTAAATCACCTCTAATCATTGTAGGGGACAACTTCCTAGGCACATGAGGGATTTAACAACAAAATTCCCCATGAAAGCACAAGCACAGAGCTTGGTGTGTTTAACTTTGTTTGCTTTTGAAATCTTTATACAGTATGTTTATATTTTTAATTTCCAGATATTCCAGTGTCACTAAACTCTCCATACACTGGTATCTTTGTCATATCAACATCTGGTTAGAAAAAACAATTAATATGAATATGTGGAGCATAGCAAGTGCTTAGAAGATTGCAACAAGCAGAGTAATTAGATAATTCTTGTCTGCTTATATATCTGTATCAGTGATGTCTATAGCTGTATTATTTGTATCCATCTGTCTCTATATAGACATAATTCAATGTGTTTCTACTGGAGGGATAACATCAAGAATGGAGTCTAAATAAATATATTAAGTGGAATTATTTCATTGTTTTTAATTGCATTATCACAAAACTAAGCTTGAAATATTCTGCTGGAGTATTTTACAGAAAGAAAACAAAAATCCAAATCCTCCCCCCACCTCTGCTTCCAAAAGCTGCTTCTTAACTGATGAACTGTATAAATCTTGAGCAACATTGTAATTTTTGTTTCAGTACTTTCTCCGGGGATTCATCATTGAAGAATTTGTTCTTACCAAAAAACCTAAATCCTGCTCATTTAAAGATAACAGTATCTTCCACTAAACCTGTCTCTATTCAGATATAAGAAGGCATTACCCTGCCAATAGAGAACTGACAAGTTAATGAATCAACAATGAAACCTTAAGCCAGAGAGCTTTAAGGTGAGTAAGTCTGTTTTGATTATAATTTATTCACGGATCAATCTAAAGGTAATTGAGCATATTATGAACTAAGAAAGGTGCTTGTTTCCTAATGGCTAAAAGTAGAGAGAATCCTCCAATTCAGATTGCTGCAATTTTTATGGCTATGCCAGCAGGCAGCCTAAGCAGCAGAACAGGCTGGTGAACAGGCCAGTGCAATAGGCATCAGATTACCCAGACTTTATTTCCAACTTGGAAACTGATCTGATCCTTACTCTGGGAAAATCCATGTATGTCTCCATGATGTAGTCATGGGTTGCTTATTTGGGACCTGTCTGCTCCTAAGGGGCTGGATGCCATCTACTGTTAGAAGACACAGATTTCAGCTGGCACGGTGTGTTGGGCTTGCATGGGAAGGTTTTGGTAGTGGTAGGCTATAGGGGCTCTTGGAAAGGCTTCAGCTGTGTCTGATTGAGCCAAGGGCAGCTGGCTCCAGGAGGGACTTGCCACTGGCCAGGGCTGAGCCCATCAGGAATGGGGGGAGTGCCTCTCAGATAACGTGAATACCTCACCAGCGAAAGGAATATGAGGGAAAATGTGGGGCTGCTACTGATGGAAAAGGAACCTTGCAAGGGGGTTGCAGGTACTGAACAGTTGATATGTGGTTGGTTTTACTATCCTCCCCAAATGCCATGTTCTTCTGTAAACAAGCAGAAAAGCTGGGCTTCATCCCTTTGCAGCTTTGGTGGGACTACATCTGGGAAGGTTTCTCACCAGCTTTAGAGAACTGGAGAGTCAAACAGCAAGGCAGGTAAAATGTAAGAGTGAAACACCTTGGGAGGCTACACAGCCAAGTGACAACCTCAGACACAGTTAAAGGTGATTGCAGACATGAATTAATAGCTTTGAGGAGAGTAAAACAGGTGAAGCAGGATCTCTGAATGTGGAAGCATGGTATGGAAAGGCAATCAGATCAGAGAAACATTAACATTTAAGCGAGGTAGACAGTTGCCCTGCCCAGGAGCTACAAGAATTTAAATCAAGTTTGTATAGGTAATTTTATATGTCCTCAGTACAAAGGTTTTAGTAATGTTTAACCTCCGTTTCATGAAAAACTTCTGTATATGATGTATAAAGTTTTCCAGAGAAAGTAGTTTCCATTCTAATATTTTTTTCCCCCACTTGATTCTGAATCCTTATTTATTCTTTCTAAAGTCTGATGTGCTCAAAATGGCTGTATATAATTGAATCCTTACTGCATACTGCATGTATATGTAATACTTAACACTGTGCTACAATTTCCAAGCAGTGGTCTGCCTCCATCCTCCTGCAACTCTACAGTAACAACAACAATAACAAAAAGATTACTATAAAGTTTTCTGAAATGGTATCTGCTTTCTTCCTTGTTCTCAGAGAATACAGTGAAACATGACTCCAAGATTTCCAGAGAGAAAGAAAACACAAGGTCCCAGTAACAAGAGCAGCACCAGTAACAACAAAATCTTGTCACAATGTCAAGGTAGTTTGTGTTTCCTTCTGGGAAAATTAAAAACAAAAAAACCAAAAACAAATACCCAAAAACCAACAGCTGAATTCTGTTCCTCTGAATGTGGCAAATACACACTTTCATATTCATAGATATATGGAGAGAATATTTTGCACAAGCTTTTCCCATGGGTAAACTGCTTAACTAATGAAAACTATGTGTGGCAATGGAGAAAGTGAAGCTGCGAACTCTCATTCTGTTAGACATTCTTATTCTTTTAGGCACTCAAAGCTAAATCCTCTTCTATGGCTGCTTCTCTCTGTGTCAGTCCCATACACTGTGTGGCCAGAGCCCATGAAGGAGCCATCCAGCTGCCACTAGGGTTCACACCAACACCTCCAGCAGGGAATCCTGCAAGAGTCCTCCCCTCAGCACCTGGGCAGAAGAGTGTCATGCAGAGGATGGGATACTTCACTCTAGTTTCCACCTCATAGAGAGCTTCTTGGGCCAACATCAGTTGTTTCAGCCCCTGGAGCTGCTGCAGTTGCATTAGCAAGAAGCCGCAAGGACTTTGTCCCTTGTGTTAAAGGGTTCTCATGGCTCTGTTTCTTAGAGCTGAGACATTTCTAGCATCAATGTCTTTAATGATGTGGGAATGCCATAAAAATAAAGGACAGAACACAAAAATTATTCAGAAAAAAATGAACTCTGCCTTTCAGTTGTTTTCATTTTTTTCTTGCAACTTTTATTTCCTTGGTAAATAGCACTGTCTCAGTAATCTGCAATTACTGCCCATATACTTGTTCTGTAAGCTCTGCTGCCCACAGTGTGTGTGTATATACCATTGCATTTAGTTACTCAACTATTCTGCCTGCTCTTTAAACCATGATTATTTAAAGTGGGTGAGCTAACCCCCAGCCCTTCAGTAACTCTGAGACTAAATGGAACAATAATGTGTGTTCTAGGAAAACACATTGCAGTGACCTCACCATGAGATATACAGTGCCATGCTTGAATGTGCAGATAAAAATATTATTTAAAATAACAATTATTTCTCCTTTTGTAATTTTTTTCTAACACTGCCACAATTTTCTCTTCTAGGTCCAAATCAGAAACAAATTATTCTTCATGTTCTAACTCAAATGTTTGGTTTATATACACCAAGTGAGGGAAAAGATTTTAGGATTATAGGCTTACTATAGTGCAGCAACAACTTACATTCTACAAATGTACTGAGGTCATGAAATATTCATCAATAAAACAAAAAAGAGTTAATATTTTAAGCAAGCTTAGACATTTACAATCAAAAGCCAGGATGACACAGATGATAAAGAAAATGTTACCTTCTGGGGTAAAGAAAAGAAGATACTGATACACATTACTGTGGTACTTCATGAACATCTGGCAGTCTGTCACTTAATAGACAACAACATCTTCTCTAAACAGAAGAGACTTGAATTCATCAGGGATTCCTGTAGTACAGTATGTGCTTAACTTAAGTACCTGCTTTCTGTGATTTCCATAGATTACCATATTCATGACACTATGGAGTGAAAGCATTCTTCTCGCTCTCTAACCAGAACATGGAAAAGAAATTAAAACATTGGCAGGCACTTTGTCTCCAGTTTGTTGGACACGTGAGGAAAGGACTTTCCACCCATTTATGCAGATGAAATTCTGTCAGCTAAGCAGCAGCATAAAGATGTCAGCAGAATGGCTATTAACAAATATCTGTCAGGCAAGCAAATATAACCATTCAAATGTGTTGAGGAAACAGAAATCAGTATCAGTTGAGCCTTAGTGTTGGAAAAAAACTTTGTTCAAACAAGATTTTCTACTTTTACTGATACATCAGTAAAAATAATCAGTGCAGTATTCACATTTTCATGTGTATCTATATACTATTTCTACACGTATCTATACATTCAGTTTATGTACTTCTTATATCAATGCTGTAAATTACATAATTACATGGAAAATGCCACTGCTAGATACTTTTACCCACCTTCTCCAAGCTGGTTGGTAACTGAGCTGTTGAAACCAATGCTAAAATCATGTTTGTTTGGATTTAACCATTCTATTCTGGGACTACAGGTACTGATGGGATTGACTCCAGGAGTCGTAGAACTCTGTGTTTTCTAGGTCCTTTCAAAGAATCCTCAGGGATGCCAGCTGGACTATTAAAGGGAAAAATAGATCTTTTCTTACAGCTATGAGAAAGCATGGATATCCTTGCTGCTATAGTGGTTACCAACTTGCCTCTCAATCACAGATACTGCTGACCCAGCAAGGTGAGTATTAAGCTGAGTTTGCTAATTCCACTTGTGCTAAATGAGCTGGGTCAGGTACCAGGAGCAGCACAGCCCTGTTTGAGAACTGGGAGGGCCAAGGAAGCTGCCTTTAAGCTGCCTACATGACCCATCTGAATCTGTTCAAGAGCTCCTTGAGCAATTCAACGTTACCACAGGGCCCAGCAAATTACCCCTGTGGCCAAGAGGACATGAAAAGAGCAATATCTGCATCTGCTTTAGCTCTTCCACACTCCAATCCAGTATCCTCCTGGTGGAAATACAGCTCCAGACACCCTGCAGTACTCATTGATAGCCTATGTGTGCACCACGGCCACAGAACACACTCACACTCCAACCAGTATTGCCCACCAAATTCATGCTCAGGGGAATGGGACACTAAACAGAGAGGGCAACCAGCAACCTCCTTTTCCAGACTCTGGAAGAAATCGAGATTCTGAAAGCCACTCTACAAGACTTTCAGTACATTCAGTAAAATAACTACTGCTTCCCCTGCATGCAAAGAAAGTCCATTTCCACCATTGCTGTATGGGTTTTCCGCTGCAAATTTGCCTGTCAAGTACTTTCTGCTAGCAATCAAACCTTCCAAAGGAGGTAAGCGCCTACACTTTTCCCATCTGCTGGATCCTTTGGAGATTTTTGTTTTGCTTGGATTTTTGTTTATCCTGTCTTTTTGTTTTGATCTATTTTTTTGCATGGAAGCTCCAGACTTAATACCAAATATACAGTCTATACTGTAAACAGCATATAATTTCAATAAATCTAGAAATAAACGCCACTTTTCCCTGGTAGACTACACACTGCATAACTATACATATATTATTGAACTAATAGATTACTTAAATAAAAACCACTGCTAATAATTTCTATCTAAGCCTTCTTCCACTTCAGATTCATTGTAATCCATCTCTTACGGCAAATGAACTACAACACTTAGCCTCCTCCTGCACAGACTACAACACTTTCCCTCATTCATCTCTCACACATGTAATCCTTCCATCTCTACTTCACACAATCCTAATTTAAATGTAAAGTATTCAGTGCAGACAAAAGAGCTCTAGTCAACTCTTGCAGTTATGACCAAGGAGCCTACCGCTGCCTTTTAGTCTTCAAATTCAATAACACAGTGCTTTTCATCATCACCTCAATATTCTAAATTCACTAAATCTCATGCTAAGAGTCATAATACAAATAGTTCTAGCATTAATAGCAAGTACTTCCATCCTCAATTGTCAAAACTCCCACTTCAGTTGGTGAGAGGAAGGATGAGACAATGCTGAATAATCTCCTATGAAGAGTTTGGATATTCTGGTTTGATTAAGGCCTTTGAGCAGTTTTGAAAATGTGACAAAGCAACACATAACATATGACATTAAAAAAAAGAATATAGCTAGATGAAAAAATTGGAATGGTATACCAAAGGAAAGTGATAATAATTTTTATAATTTCAAGCTATTAAGACTTTTAAACAGATCTGAAAAGAAATAAGTAATTGCTAAACACTTTAAAATTAATAGTACATCAAACTTATGAATCAAATATAAATAATACATTACAAGAGAGCTTCACTAAACTGATATAACTGCTTTTTATATCACCGTCAAGAAGTGAAGAGACACCAATATGTATGAACCAAAGTAACAGACACTATATAAAAACCAAATGTATAAAACCAGAAGAGCCCTCATTAGAGTCCAAGTCCCCCACAGTGCCTCTCTTGCATATTTATCTGTCTTTATAACAGCTAAAGTATCTAAAGTATCATTATATTCTGAATATGGCATTACAATGGTCATATATTCCAAAATGCTAATTTGATTAGATTTTCATTCAATCAGAGGAAGAATTTGATTTTTAAAAGCTCAACATGCAAATCATTAGAAATACAGATTACAGGCATACATCACTGTACTTTTAAAAACTATCTTGTTTTAAATTACTGTAATAGCTTTAAAATGGGTTCTGATCATCTTGGTACTGCAAGACTTCACTGATTTGTATGCACAGTTAGGCCTGTGAGTATATGCATTCAGCTTGCCCTCTGCTATTAAGTATAACCACAATCACATATTGCTTGAACAGGCCATTCCTTTTTTCACTGCTCATGTGCTCCTTGTGGATAAACAAAGGAGGTGCATAAACTCTACCTGTCACTTTGCACTGTGTACTCATTGTGGCTGTTCTGCAGGTCAAATGGGCTGATGTGGCACAAGAAACCCTATAAATGATACTTGCAAAGCAACTCCTGTCCTGATCCTGCAAAGCTCCTCTTTGTGGTTCAACACGCAAGGAGTTACACTGACTGGGGCTGGGCCTCTGTGCAGTGACTGGGGGAACCAGGACCATGTCCCACAGCCAACCCAGCCTTCCTGGGCGTGCACACCTGACTTCATCCCTGGGGCTGCATCCCAGGAAAAGTGAAACAGAGTGCACAGTGGAAACATCTTTTGTGCTGCTTGAATAAACTGTCTTGTCTCCAGCCATTCTGCACTCAGCCCCAGATAACATAACCACAGGATAACATCTTCACATGTCAGTGATCCTGCAAGCCCTACAGAGCACTGCTACTCAAAAATCTGCCATATTTTAAAATCTCATCCTCATTTAAACAAACAAAAAAATTCTTCACGTAATTCAACTTCTTAAAATTATGCCAGATATTTATAGTGATTCAATGTACAGCTCAAAAACAGATCATCTGTGGCCATTTTGACCATTAAGACAGAAAGGGAAACAAAATTTTCTACTTAGTGCAGCTTCTCTACATTAATGCTGTCTACAACAGCAGTGCTGCTCTAAAGGTCATAGATGACATAATTTATGTTATTATAGATAATCCATGTCATCTGTCTGCCCGACTCTTTTTCTCCATATTTTATAGAGGTGCTGTGCATTTCAATGGATAAAGCTCCTAGGAGAGCTTAGTCTGAGCAGCTTACAAAGGTAGGAGTGGCCACCTTCTCCTCAGGAAGGCTGGGCCATTTCTTGCCTCCAGAGAACATGCATGAGCATAAGTCCGTTCCCAAATATCCAGTCCTTCTCTGTACAGAGCACTCCAACAAACCATGACACTACGCAGGGCAAACTGCAATTTGCTGCAAGGTGACGGCAGTGGTAGCAGTGATGAGAAGTGGACCAGATTTTTGTTCCCAGGTTATTTGTATGAATGAACAAGTCCAGGCTCCACTGTGTCCAAATGCAGTTTGGTAGTGGGACTTACAGGATGGTGCATCCTGAGCTCACCATCTGCAGCAACTGCTCGGTTGTCCTGATTCTGTGTACAGCAGCCTGGATAAGAACTCAGGGCTGTACATCTCAATCACTTGCAGATGATGAGCAAGGCGTGTCACTGCAGGCTGTGGTTATTGAGGGGGTGCTAGTTCTGGCTTTATAAAATCCTTTCTAATAACTGATGGCCACTTTGTACTCATACAGTTGCCTGCCCTTAGAACAAAAGGATTGATGTTTTCACTTGCACACAGGACTCCAGTGTATCTGAGCTGGTGTGCTCTTACACTGCTGGTGAGGTACAAGCCTCCCTGTGTGTGCCTCACGCCCCTGCCCTGCCTTGTGCAATGTAATGGCCTCAGCATTTACATGCTGCAGTGCTGCACCGTGGGGTATTTTGTACAGCTCCTTTATGCAGGAGAAGACTCCAGCAAATTACAGCAGTTGTATTCATAGCATGCTTTTGTTTAGCAATCATCTCAGGAGACTGTAGAGATCTGAAAAGTGTGGAAAGGTACTGTGAGATGGTTTATGAATCCCACTAATCTTCAAACTGACATTTTCAGGTGTGGGTCTATCCTGCATGGTTTTTACTTTTTAGGAGCTAGGTAATAGCCTTTAGGAGGTCAGCAATTATCCCAGTGCTCCAGGAGTCAAATGCAATTTCATCTCATTTTATTTCATTTTAGATTTATTGCCTTGGTCATTTCAAGCAGATAGATGAGAATGTAATCATGATCAGCTACAGCTTTTGCTGTTCTGTTTCTGCACCTATACAGCTAAGGCAGTGATCCCAGCCAGCTCCATTAGTTCTTCTTGCTGATACTGTTGGTATTTTTAAACCACAGTTTTGATACCAAATTGCATTTTCTTCCAGTGGTATCAACACTAAGGGACGCTTAAAAGATACTGAGGTAGTTACAGTCTTTAATTCTTACCTCTAATGCATTTGCAAATATATTAATATTGCATCAGAAACTGAAAAGACTTTTTTAAGATGGAAAGTGTATTACCACCTGCAGGTCTGTGTAATGCCTTGTTAAATTGCTAAAAGACTATGCATATGTACAGCTTCCCATCTTCTCTACAGCTGGCTGTCTGCCCACCTGACCTGTGGCTCTGAAAAACCTCAGCAGTGAGACTTATGCTCTTCTTACTTTCACTCACCTTAATGCTGTTTCTCTCAATGCTGAGAACATTCTATCAATCAAGTGTCTTCCTGGCTGCATTGCTGTGTCCATTTCCAGCTTTTCTTTGCCTAGAAGACTTTCCAGACATTTAAAACAGCATGTACTTTGCTAAAGGGGCTCTTAGAGCGTGCTACCTAGTTCAGCTGAATTCTGTCTGTAACGTTTATGAATTGTTTTGTCACGTTTCTTTCTTTCATTCATTCACTTAATTTAGTTAAAAGCAGAGTAGTTGTGAGTTATCTGTACTTCCTGGTATTTTAATTTGTTCAGCTTTTTTTTGGTAATCAACATTGTTTTGCTGGTATTTTGATTGTTTCTATCATGTACATTTTTTGCCAGCAGTTTTGGACTCCCAGAAAATGCCAACAAAGTCTCTGTTGTCTAGTATTTACTGATGTTTTAACTATCCAGCTGGAATTCAAACTCTTCTCTGCTTTAGTGCTACTGCTCTTAAAGTTCATGCTTCTGCAAACGGCACTGAAAGTTTATTTTTTTCTCTTGTGTAGTGCATCAAAGCCAGATATGAGTAAAGTTATAATTTCTGAGTCAGTTTGTTTTCCTGATGTGGTGAATTTTTCCTTTTGCTACTGCAAGCAAGCTTTGGCAAAACAATCTTCTTGCCAATGCAAAACATCCCATATGTGAGACAATTATCAGTCGATTTCTCTTCTCTGCTTTGTGCTAATGCATTTATATAGGCATAAAATTCTTCCTTGTCTATGCAAACCTTTTCTGAGCAGATAAGGGCTTGTCTCTACTCCACTGGTGGCCTCAGCTTGTGCCCAAGAGCCCTGCGTAGCTGCTGTGCTGCTGCATGAGCCCTGCATTCATGCTTTGGTTCAGACCAGAGCACACCTTTGATGTGAATCTCTTCATGTCCCCACACACTGCACCTCACTTCTTATGGCAGCGCAGCTGCAGAGAGCACAAACTGCATTTTATTTTGGATGTAATGAAACCTGAGTATATGCTCCAGGGATGCAGCTGAAATAAGCTCCAGCTGCTAATGGGCATTTAACCCATGAGAGCAGACAACAGCGAGAAGTCAGTAAGAAAACAAACCCGGGATGCACACGATGTGGACACCAGTCTCCAGCATGAAGCATTTCACTCTGCAGCCCTGTTCCTATCTGGCCTGTTTGTTGGCACTACTCCTTAATGTAAACAGATCCTCCGGGTGCTCTCATTTGAACCACTGCAACTTTGTCCCACCTACAAACTGAATTCAGCCACTGGGATGCAATGAATTCATGGGTTAGCTGCTTTATATCATCTGGAAAGACAGGGACTTACCATTTTTTTCAGACCATCCATACTTAGACAACACATGCTAGTCATACCATACAAAAGTGTGTATATTAGTCATACATTTATATTATTATATTACATCCTGTTATATCTTACATGTTTCTGGAGATTTTCTAAAAATTTTGTCTGCTTTTCTTTATTTTGGAGCCTCAGGTTGTTAGAGTTCTTTTTCCAAGTGCAATTTTCACCAGCATCTAATAGAGCTCATTTCTGTGTCCATCTGTCCATCTTTCATGCCCAGTCACATACTGCTATTACTTTTCTCTTTTCTTTCCCTTCAGAGTCTTTTGCAAGATACTCTCTATATCCACAGTAGTAAACCAGTGTCTGGGAATGTTCCTGGACACAAGGATGTTTTCATCTATCCTAACAAAGCATTACAGCATTTTTTGCCTGCTTTTGGCCTGTGCTGACTATCAGTGTCCCAGGCAATTCCTGGAGAGGCTTTGGAAGTCGGCATGCTCCAGGAGCCATTCCCAGCAGGCAGCCTGCCTGCAGCCAACCTGCTTTGGAGACTAACAGCTTCTGATCATCGGCACAGGCTGCTTGGTGCCAGCTGGCCTGAGCACCTAGGAATATTCCCGGGTACATTTAATTTGGAAGTACAGACATTTCTCTTCTTTCTGAAGTTAGGTGCCTATAGGAATCCAATCACTTCTGATGTCAGTGCCCAGGCAGAATGAAGTAGAACAGTGTAACATCCAACTTAAAAAAAATGCTCTTCTCTGTCATAAGGGACTTCCTGGAACTAGAGAGACAAAGCTCAATGCTAACCATATAAGGTATGTTATGGTATGGCATTATTTATCCCTGCGTTTTTTAACATGTAAGAACACCTCTCTTTTCTCTCTTTTTTATGTTTTCTTTCCCCAAAATAGGAGAAGTAAAAATACAGTTAAAAAAAAAAACAAACCAACAAACAAAAAACAACCCCCCCCAAAACAAAACAAAACAAACCAAAAGAATAAAATTAACAATGTTCTAGCATGAAACAAAGAATGAGCTGTATCTTCAACCTCATCTTAAAGCAAGTTCCCGCATCAGGAATAAATGGTTTGTCCATTCTATGGCTACTTTACACCACACAGGGTTCCTTTCACACTTTTTAAAATGCTGTTGTAGTCTTAATTAGGAAGCAAAGCAATCTCAGGGTGCCAAAGAGTTTTCTTTTTGACACTTTACTGATATCAGGGGCACTGATACTGACATCAGTACAGACAGATAATAAAATAATAATATTTTTATTTAATACTCCTTTCTAAGTGAAGTAACAGTTTTAAAAATTTGCTGTTGATCATTGCTTCCAGCTTCTTTAATACAATTTACTATCAATAGTTTATCCCTTACGAAAACTTTTCTTTAAAGTCTTTAAACATTTCCCCAACAGAAATGAGTAGATTTGAGGGATCCACTGACTAATTTTTTGTAACAATGAAACTAATCTATGTCAAATTCTTGGCAGGTCCCAATAACACTACTGAGAGTATGGATTATATTTAAAGACCAGCCTAGGCACCTAGTTCCCTCTTCAAGAATGAGAAACATCTTGAGAATTATAATGTCTTACATTTTTCTGAAAATAATACAAACTGAATATTCACGGAATGAGTCTCAGGAACAGAATTGTGAACTCATTTTCATTTCCTTTCAGTATTTAATTAGGTTCCATGAGCCTGCTTCTAAGTGTCTCTGTTTCTGTTCCAGAGAACAAAAGAAACCAGATAAAATGGACACTTGTTTCACATCGTTGTTTTCCCTTGCAAAGGTTTTATGCCACCTTCATCATTACAATATCCCAGCAGTGTCTCTTAACTAATGAACTCCACCCATCTTGCTCGTCTCACCTGCTCTCTCATTCTCCTTCTTTGGGTATGGTTTTGGTTAAGATTTTAATAATTCCCTTTCTGTAAAAAACAAAAGCAAGTAGCAACACAGATACATTTTGCATGGAGAAGGTAAAGCTGGTTAAGTGCCTTTTACTGTCAGGGTGCAAGGCAAAGGCACTACCTGAGTCCAAGGTCCTGTGAGAGCTTGTTCCACAGCTGTGTACCTGCCCCTAAGCCAATCCAGCCACCTTACACAGCACTATTATAAAAAGTGTGCTGCTGAAGATCCAGCAAGCCAAAGAGTGAATGCGGGGAGTCATGGAGTGTAGTCCTCCCTGGGGTTTCAGCACAGACGGTACAAAGGATCTTTTTACTGACAGTGCTGAGGAAAAGAGCCAAGCACTGTTTTCTGTTCTGTGCTTGGATGGCTCATCTGGGGCTTCCAGGCTCCCACCACCACTCCTCATTGCCAGCACATGTAGGGAGCCAGGGAGAAAAAGGAAAAAAAAATAAATTGAGGCAACTAAGGAGGTCAGTGCTTCACCTGAGATGGAAGATAAATCTTTCCTTCAGTGAGTGCTGAACCTTACAGCTGAACTGCTCTGTTGGAAAATGCTGCAAATCCAGCCAGGAAAATGGAGGGAGAGTGGCCTAGTGTGCTCACACCAACTTGAGTCTCTGAGCAGCCATGCTGCAGCATTTTAAACAAGCTGAAGTTTTTCAGAAGATAATTACAACTCCTGCTACTTCATACTTTCCATTCTTTTACCTCTAAGTAGAAGGTAAATCACAGTAATAATAAATCCTTCTATAGAAATGCAAAGCAGAACTAAGAATGAAATTGATGTGGCAATTTTAATTTACCACTTTCATTGCTGTTAATTTATACACAAACACTCTGCTGTAAGTTCCCCCTGGAAAATAATCCAATTCCTTTCAAGTATCCCCCATGAAGACTAGATACAGACACTGAATTTCATGCTTATTATTTATTTTAAAAGATTCCCTATTTTTTTTCAAGTTGGAGAGAAGAACATGCTCCTGTAGCAAGACAAAGCAAAGCACATTTCAACCTTTATCTGAAGCTCCTGATTGCTGTGATAAGGGTTGAAGAATAATTTAAGATACATCAGCTATAATACATCACAGTAAAAATTTCCAATGGCCTTTTAAAAAAATCTTACTGTTCTTCTTCATATAAAGCCATCTGGGGCGCAAACAAAGTTGAACTTTCTGGCTGAGCTCACTTCACAACTCGCAGCTTGGTTCCAGTGTAGATCACTAAGCCACATATTATCTTTCAAAAATTCCTCAAGAGCTTAAGCTCAGATAAACACCACAGCCTAAAATTTTCATGGTTATCCTGCCTGTTTCACAGCACAGATCACAGTCAGTGGGCAGGACCTGGCCATGAGGGTTACCAGGTCTCCCCATTGCAGGGTGCATGGTTTGAGGCAGATGCTTCAGAGCATCCCCAAGATGAGCACAGGGTGCCAAGTGGGGCATGGAGAGCCAGGAACTGCCACAGTGGAGCTATTGTGGCAGAGAAAACCTGGAAATATTTTGGGCTTCTTTGCAGCTACTTAGAAAGTGAGAGACCATGGGAAAAGTTCAAATATCCCAAACTCCAGCAGATTTTGGAGGAGAAAAATCCCCACGAACTAGAATGAGAACTGTACATTTCAGAAACTCCTGTCTGTGAGAATATAGGCAAGTTTTGGTACTCGTCGAGGCAGCAGACTTTCTTACCGTCCTCCCTTGCCTTCAAGATACCAAATGGTATATTATACAAAGACAGCAGCACTACTGAGGACAACTGTGTTGTTTTCTCTGCCAGGTTTTCATAGAAAGCAGACACATTTTGGGGTACTACTGATTTCAGATTAAACAATGTATCTGCAATTTGCTCACCACCATTATTGTACTATTACCTTCATTTTAATGCTACTTAATTACTTAACATTTCAATTTGCATGAGCAAACAATTTCATCTCTGGTCTAGAAATACTTCCCTAAAATCAAGTAAAAAACCCATTTGCAATAGGTAAATGTCAGAACTGAGTTTTTTACTGACTGAGCTAAGAATAGTCTTCAGCAATATACTGAAATTATTTGTTCAGGCAAATGTTTACAAGTACATTGAAATCAATTGTTACATTAAAATCAATCAGTACATTAAAATCAAAATTCTTAATTTTCTTAACTCCAAAAAAATTTCTATTCCGTTATGACTGTAAAAGCCAAGTAGAACCCATATGCAATAAAACAATCCCTAGCCTAAAATTTTAATCCAATTGTTCAATAACTTCAGTTTCTTTGCAGTATTTTTACTTTATTATACTTTTATAATACCCTCAAATATATCTATAAAACTTTACAGCCCTTTTCCAACAGCATTTGGGGTGGGGTCTCAAAAGAAGCACGTTTATGAGCTGCAAGACAGGAAGAAAATTAAAGTACCATTATGGGACTGAGGCAGGGACACTATGGTTATGAGCTCAGGTTTTGATGTATCCACCACTACCTATGTAATTCTTGAGTCTCCAAGTTTTCTCTGCAATTGCTTTACAGAATTATCTTGGACTGCACTGATAACACTGTACAACCTCTCAGTGCCTGAAACTGAAAGCAAGTTATCTTGTGGCACGGTCCCCTCCACAGTAGCAACTGTGCATATCCTGGCTAATGCTTGTGGTTCACCCCTTGTGCTGCAGAATCCTAAGGGCAGCTCACCCAGTCAGACACTTTACATTGAGACCCTTCTCTTTGGATGAGCTGGGAATGGTAGTTGGAGAGTTAAGAGTCTTACAACAGACTGTGTTAAGATTTCACCTAAATACATCTCAATAAATGCTCAATTCTTCACTAAAAATTATATTCCCAGTGTGGGCTGAATTATGAGACAGTACTCAAAATAATGGTCAAAACCAGAGGCATTCCCTCTCAAACTGCCATTTAGAAACTGGGCAACTAAAGACACAGTCTGGATGGAGAGGAAGTGTTATTTTAAATGGAGACAGAGAGGCAGACTTTCAAGCTTTTCAGACTGCACGTTGATCAGTGAAATGTTGTTATAAATACCCTTGCAAACTATTCACACTACGCAGACAAAAATAACTCAGCAATAAACAACGGAGAAATAAATTAGGTTCTGTGGAAAAATGTAAATACTGTTTCTCCTCCATCTGCTTTATCATGGAACTAGGTCCAAAATCCAGTAGCAGGCACAAAAGCCCACCCACAGACCAGGGACTTAAGGTCAAAACCAAGCTAGGACAGAATTGATAAGAAAGTGGCTGCAGTCTATCAAATGGCTTTGTGGTGAAGAAAGAGAGGGGAGTTCTGAAGTGAGAGGCATTTATTAGCCCTGTTCTGCACCAACCAAAATGGCCCTGAGGCCCTGCTCCTTTGGGTGCTCCTTAGGAAACGGTGATTATGAAAGGCACACTCATGCTACGCCACCAAAGGACTTTGGGTTACTCCTGTTTTAATTGGTAACTTTAGAAGATTCAAAATATCATTTTTCCTTATGGAAATGGTACACGAGCTGTTTACAATTTGGTGATACATTTTTAGTAAATAGGAAAATATAGATATGTTTGTGCTTATAGAGCTTTCTGTGTTTACAATGAGTCTTCTGGTTGTCAATTTACAAATGGAAAATTTTGAAATGACATTTCAAAATGTCAGAAGTGCTTGGCATTTAAAAGAAGGCTCAGTAAAGGCAAGGAAAAACTATTGGAGAGACTAGATTAGACTTTTGGTTTAGAGTTGGAAAAGATGCCTTTTGGCATATATTTAATATTATTATTAGTTGCAGTAGTAAATATTCATAAAATATTAAGTAATGATTAGCATCTAGGATATAATGCTCTATGCAGTAATGATGGTTAATAGAAATAAATATAATTATACTTTATATGTTCTACATTTGAACTACTTTAAACTCAATGGTTAGACCATGTCCTGATGGATCTTAAAAAATCCCTGTATTTCAGTTATATGTGTCTGCATTTCTCATTAATCCAGACATAATGCAAAAAACAAGGCATTTTATGGATTTTATATAAGTCATCAACTTCATAGTCATAGAAAATAATGTATTAATTATTCCAAGCAGTCAAACAGGAAAGACGCAAAATCATTAATGAAGAACAGATATATAATGTGACATATCAAGACCAATGTATGGGTTATATACTGACTTACTTACACTGGATAGTTACAAGTGTGGAAATCAAAAACACAGCCATGGCATAAAATATAAAAGGGGCTATTTCATTAAAACTTGTCTGCTGAGTTGAATGAAGTTGTGGCAAACAAGGTCTTACCTGCATAAGGATTAGACCCACCTTCTTAATAACAGCTAGGGTAGGTGTTCTTAAACATCCACCATCAGAGCAACCAAGTTCAATCAGCCTGAATGAGTTCCCAAGAAATCAATAAAATTCCTGCTAGACCACTTCAAACTATTACAGAGCCCCAGTGTGGAGCAACAGATTACAGGCTGGCTGCATTTCTTCCCTGGAACAACCCAAACACAGTTCTTGAGCCTTAATGAGTTTTGTTCAGCATGAATAGGTCAGCAGAGTGCAGAAATCTCCTTTCTCGACTTCTCCATGTAGAAATGGTGTGCCACCAGCTCTGTTCAGGTACTGGGGACAGTTGTCCTGTGCCAATGTATGATTCATGGACAGTGGAACAGAAAGACATTTCTAGTCCATTTGTCCATAAAAACCTCAGGAATCACAGCTTTGACTGCTAAGACACTCACGTAGTTGAATCAAAACTGCACAAGACTACAGAACAACTTTCAAGGCCTTTCTGTAGCAATAAAAATAAAGTAAATGGAAAAGATCATAATCATGTTCCTTAAGTCTGATCTTATTCTTTAAGCAAAAAGACATTTCAGTTGCATACTATTAGATACTTACAGCTCCAGTGACTTACAGTAAGTCACTGTCTGTACACTTTATAAGGATCCGTGGCTTCCATGGGTAGCCCCTATCGTGCAGCTATAGCATTGGAAAGTGCCAGGGTATAGCTTGTGCCGACAGGAAAAGTCTGCAAGTCCAGCACATAGTCCTGGCAATCCAAAATTTCTCCCAGCAGTACTTCCATTAGACTCCATGCATTCAAGTTTTAAAAGTCCTCCCCACCTTTAATCTCAACAGCACAGCGGGAAACCTCCATCATTTCTACAAAAACACTTTCCTTCCAATCAGGATAATTTTTTCTCCTACTTCTCCTGAACACTCCCCCCCCACCCCCTGCTAATTCAATTCATCAGTCTCCGTTGAGTTTTCACTCTACATCAGAAAATCCCCCTTTCTTCACTGATCACAAACTTCAAATATTTGTACATCACTGAGTTCTCTACCTCTTATGTTTACATGCATTATTTGGGCAGGACACTTTAGGACTTTTAGCTTCTTTAGCCTCTCCCCATAAATGACTCCTTCTATACTTCTCATACTTATGTGTGCATGCCACTACACTTGAGCCTATTCTTATGGGCCAAATCTGTTCCTAAGAGAATTAAGAGATGTTCTTGCAAACTTCCTCTCAAAACCAGCATAAGAATAAAAGAATTCTTGGAAAACAGGCTGAAAATTAATTCTAAGTCTGCTGTCTCTGACCAATACCACCTACTTAATTTTGCACTTTTCTTGCATGCACATTGTGGCCCACAGAGTACCTTGCTATCCAAATAAACAGCTTTTTTAGATGAGAACCTTAAATGGATAATGATTCTTTCAGAAGGTAAAAGTCCAAGTCTTTTCTTGCACATCATTATGTGTGTCTGTGACTAGTATCATAATCAACAAGGGAACACATAAACAAAAGCAGGTTTTGCTAATATTAGCTATCTTTTGGATACAGAAGAGGCCTTTCTGATTGCACAGATATTTCTAAGCCATCTGGGTGTCTGTAGGATACAGCCTGCAACTCCATAAGGCTACACCTCATGTAATATCAAGCATTTTACCAGGCCTTAATGACCTAAAAGATGGTTGGAAGTACTGCTTAGAAATACACAATGCTGTTAATAAATGTCTTTCACTAGGGGTAGATTCTAGAGGAAGAATTTCATATCATCAGGTTCTCAGACTAGTAATTATAGCTTACATTTTGAAAGCCACAACCTTGCTTTCATGAATGCAATTTGCATCAAAATCTGCACTTACAAAATCAGGGAGAAGAGTTTTGCACACATAAATTAATTGCCAACCCATTTTCTAGTGCTTGAACTGCAGACAATTAGCTATCAATCATTACTGACCTGGGCTTTACTCAGTGAGGACACAATGAGTACGGCTCTGCAAGTAATACCAATCCTACAAATACTGCAGCATCCTAAACATCCCCAAAATCTGTCTTCATCTGACAAAGAAAATACTCTTTTGCCAAAAATGCTGGTACAGAACTGAAGGTTGGAGAAAGAGGGAGGAGAGGGAAAGGAAAAGAGAGATACCGATTTGCTCTCAATGAATATGAAAAAGCTGATCTCTGCCATTGAGGAAAATTCTTGCACCAGCAAGTGCTGACTGATTGTGAAGAGGAATACTTTATCACCCAGATCCAGACACCCTTTCATATGGTGATTATTATTCCTGTCATGACCCTCTGGTCATCAAGCCACAGTGTCTTTTGTCACGAAACAACTATCCAATAAGGAATAATCTAGGAATAAGCCTGTAGCATAATATCTTCTGCTTGCTTATACACACAGCGGGAGGAGGAAAATCTTCTTCCTGTGAGTTATTACCTGCTCTAATCCACTTTGGAAAATAGCAGTATTTCCTTAATTTTGTGAAGCATGCAAACATATATTTCACAAACTAAAGCTACATTAATAGCTCAGGCCAGAGCTGAAAGTAAATCTTAAAGCTCTCTCAGGTAATAAAAAAATAGTCCAGCATCACCACCAAATCATGGCAGCACAGAAACTATTAAATATTCACATTAAACTTGATAAGAACATTCAAAGACTGAATTGCATGCCAGCTTGCCTCTATGTTTAATTCCATATTGTCTTCTATAAGGCTGATGTCGGGCCTAATTTCTGTTGCCATTTTTGGAGAAACAGCTTTGACAAACAGAGGTAACACAAGTACAAAACCCCAACAAATGCCACATGCTACCTAAAACATTAAGTCTGGTTTAGTTCTTATACAGTTACAAAGACATTTTATATTAACCTTCCACACACTATTTCTCTGTTTTTTCCAGTTCAGTTCCTTGAGAAAGGCGCTACTCCTCTGCAGTCAGACAGTATACACCACACTGAAAGCATCCAGGGAAGAAGGGCTGGGAACCCTGCTCTGGGAGCAGAATTTCTGGCCACAGAAGACAGCTCTTGTTATGTTCTTTCTGTTTCTACTGCCTATGTAGATCACCTAACACAAGGGCTGTTTTGAATGGTTTTATCCAGCTAGCAAGCTAACCCTGAGTAACAAATACAACAATACATATACAATCGTACAGGATAAAAAATTAATGGTGTTAGAGCAGGATGATGCACAGAGACATTATGTGTGACACTGGGGAGGAAGTGGGGGTAAGTGTGCATGGTTAATATGAAAAGATGTCAAAAAAAATGAAGCATAATAATAGTGCAATTTATCCTTGCTAAACGTACTGCACTGTGCTATAATTAAATATGAAAACCTAAATTTATCTCTATGTTCGGCTGTCATTAACTTAACAGGGAGTGCACATGTTCTAATCTAATGGCTGATTTTTTTCTCCATGTGTAGCATATTAAAATGTATATTAGCCTCAAGGTGCATAAACACAAAATAATAGACCAAAGGTTTTGGCCTGTGGAGAAAAAAATCCATGCTCAAAGGCCGTCAAGTAGCTGGTGATGCAGGGGAGACACTCACTTAGCCTCATTAAGCCAAAGCTCTCTTTTGCTTGTCTTTTGTTCTGCATGACAGCAGCCTCTTTGTTGTATAATAATTCATTCCAAGTTCGTTCCAAGCTACCGAAACTGGTGAACTGTGGCCATTTTAATGAGCAGTATTGGTGGTATGCATAATCTGGAAGCCACGTGGACCAGGCAATCACAGAGCACTGCAGCCAGCAAAATGAGATACTGTCGAAATCACAAATTTGTCAAGTTGTTTTTGGACAGGGTATTATAATAAGCACTAAAATATGCATCTTATTACTCTGCATCTGCCAGTCAAAGATCACTGTAATGAATGCATGCTGCAGGGTATGACCAGGATGTTTCCCTGAGTAAAACAAACTGCAGAGTACAAAAAAAGAATTATGTATTTTTGGCAGTGCCGGGATTTTTTTTTTTAAATCCTTTTGCATCAGGAGCTGGATTTTCCTGGCTTGATGTCCACTGCCAGCAGTGAATGCACTAAAACTGCCACAGCCAAGGAGTTAACATGAATACATGGTTTCTTAATAGCCACATTTACTGCCTGTGCATCTGAAACTTTAAACTCCATGCTTGAAGCAATTTTAGCATACAGTACATATAAACCCCACAAAGATTAAATTACTTTAAATACACTTTAATAATCCTAGCTCCTTTTGTTTTATACATTTCTACTGCAAATGGCTTCACCATTAGGGAAGATACATTTTACGTAAACTCTCTCTGTGAGAAACAGCACTATAGGTAATCACAACATAAACTTCCATAATAGAACAATTAGGAAAAAAAAAGAGATTTTAAAGTTGTCCTTTTTTTTTCTACAAATCTGTCAGACTCATAATTGAACTCAGTTTGAAAGGCAGGGAGGTTCACCAATGGCAGCAAACCTGGTAAATATGACTCGTGCAGTGAGGTGCAGACTTGGCTCTGCTGGCGCTCCCCAAAACACTGCTGGTGATACCCCAGAGAAACACCAGACTCTCACCTGAAGCAATGCCTGTGGAGGCCTTTCATCATCAGGTGAGGAGCTGAAAGACTAAGCAGGGAGCAGAAGTAAGAGACTTATTTCCCATCTGCCTGCAGATAATGGTGCAGACACATTTTGGCAGAGGCTTATTTTTCGGCAACCCAACAAGCATTTGCAGAAAGAGACCCTGAGTGTGCTGATGCAAGTTCCCATAATATCCTAAACTAAGAGGTTTCTTGATCAATACTGGCTTATACTTAAAAGGCTTTGCTGGCTGAAAGCCATATTTCAGGTCCAAGTTTTAGCTAATGGGAAAGAGCATCAAACAGCTATATTGGGTTTGTGAGGCTTCTTGAGAAGCTGTCAGAAGGTTCCCCATGTCTGACAGAGCCAACGCCAGCCAGTGATGGACCCCTGTCTGGCTGTGAGTGAGCCCATCAGCAACTACACTAATACCTCTGTGATAACATATTCAAGAAGGAAAGAACAATTATTGCACTTGGAGAAGAGAGAAGGGAGAACATGCAAGAGCAACAACTGCAGACCCCAAGGTCAGTGAAGAAAGAGAGGGAGAAGTGCTCCCATGCCAGAGCTGAGATTCCTCTGCAGTCCCTGGTGCAGCTCACGGTGAGGCAGCTGTGCTCCTGCAGCCCTTGGAGGAGACTCACACTGGAGCAGATGGATGCCTGAGAGAGGGCTGTGACCCTGCAGAAGCCCACACTGGAACAGGCTCCTGGCCTGCCAACCTGTGGAGAGAGGAGCTCGTGCTGGAGCAGGTTTCCTGATAGGGTCTGTGAATCTGTGGGAGATCCACGATGGAGTAGCCTATTCTCAAAGGACTGCACCCCATGGAACTGCTGTTCATGAAGAACTGTAGCTCGCGGGGCTGACTCACGTTGGAGAAGTCTGGGGAGAACTGGTCTTCCATGGGAGAGACCCTGCACTGATACAGTGAGCAGTGGAAGGACTCCTCTCCTAAGCAGCGGGAGAAATAACGTGTGATGAACTGACCAAAACCCCCATTCCCTGTCTCCCTGCACCACTAGGGGAGGAAGGAGAGCCCGGAAAGGAGATGGGAAATGGGGGAAAAAGTGTTTTTAAGATTTTTTTTTAACTTCTCATTATCCTGCCTTGATTTTAATTGGTAATAAATTCAGTTAATGTCCCCAAATTGAGTCTGTTTAGCCCATTATGATAATTGGTGAGAGATCTCTCTGGGTCCTTATCTCAACCCCTGAGCCTTTGGTTACATTTTCTCTTCCTGGTCCAGCTGCAGAGGAGTGTGAGAAAATGGTTTGGTGAGAATTCTTAAGCTAATTTTTTCCTCCTCTGACTCTTCTTCAGAACTGGTGAAAGCAATATGGGAAAATGTTTTTTTTTGTTTTTTTCACCCAATGTTAATTACATTATTGCAATCTTTATATAAACATATGTTAAACAGGTCATATTTCCACCCACAAATACCATTTTTTCTGTTTTTTTTTGTTTTTTTTTTTTTTTATTCCCACTTTGCCTGACAAAATGACAAGTTCAGGGGCAAAGCCTGATTGAGTGCCCCACATTAGACATTTCACAACTGTCTAAGCATAGTTCAGATGTCACCAAACCCAGCCGAGAGGCCTCTGTGGAGTTCAGCAGGTTATCATTTTCCNTTTTTTTTTTTTTTTTTTTTTTTTTTTTTTTTTTTTTTTTTTTTTTTTTTAATGCAGTGCTGGAAACAAGGCAACAGTTCTTTACCATACTGGGCAAATTTGCTTTCCTAAAGGACAAGGACCACTTCCAAAAATGAAGGGTGAAAATCTCTGGTCAGTGATGGTAATCAGAGGTCTTGAAGAATCTGAAGGCCGACAAAACTTTATGGTGCAACAATGGTTCTTGCATGACTGTGGGGTCCTATTTAATTTATTTATTTAATAGAAAAGTTAATTTTGAATGAAGTCTGGTCAGTATAACAAGGTTTTTTCTCAGCCATGCAAAAGACTACTTAGATTTGACTGCAGTTATAATTTAGCAGGTTTATATTGTTCAGAAGACTCAGATTTTAGTACCCACAGACAACTTAGAGAAAATGAGTATTTTAGTCTAAAGGGGAAGTCTGTTCCAATGGGAAATCCATTCAGAGAAGAAAATCAGAAGATTGTTAAATTTAAGGTGATGAAATTTCATTGAAGTAGTACACTGTGCATGTACAGCATCATTCTCATCTGTCTGATGATTGTCTATAAATGTGTTTTTACCAGCTAAAATTTAAACATTTTTAGTACAGCACAACCTTAACAGTTGAGAACTACCCACCGTTCATTTTGGGTTTTGTATATTTCTGGACTCAAGATGGTTAAATTATAGTTTTTGTTATTTTTAATTTTTTATCATATAGACATGATAAAACAAGTGTCACTTATGTATAACTCCTGGTGCTGAAAGCAAAGTATGAAACATTCATATATATTCCTCTCTTCCTATAAAAACACACTGAATGCATGGCAGATTTTTGTTTAGCTACCTGGCATGTACAGCAGTCACTGCACTGAGTATGATTTTTACAGCTGATATTAATGGAAGTTTTTACAGAGTCACACTGTACCACTTCTGTGATCACCAGCTGGCACCAGTGCATTTCTGGGACATAATAACTTCAGCTCTCTGGATTAAGATCAGTGAGCAACTAATAAAAGAGTTCTGTAACAAACAGACAAGGTGAGACAATGAAACACACAGGGGATCAAACTGCACCTCTGGGGAATACTATGCTTTTTTTCAGACACTTAGCGAGAACAGAGTTGTCTTTGTTACTCCTGGTCATGTATGTTCCTGAGAAACTAGTGAACATTATTTTAAAACTTTATTCTATTAATTTTGTACTGTAAGGAGACCAACTGTGCCCTTCCTCTAATTTATGCAGTCACCCTAACAACTATGGATTGTAAGAGTGTGCACTACATCTTAACTCTCCTCCTGACTGCATCATGCACTTGATCTCAGTCCCAAATTCATTCTGATGTAAGTGTGCTTTTACACAAGTTCTTCCTTGAAGGAGTCAGTGAGAAGCACCGTGGTGTCATCTTTACTTTGCCATTCTCTCATCTCAGCATTAAGATTTGCACGCTGAGCTTAAACCTGAGACAGGCTGACAACTTTTATTCCATGTGAAGGTGACTCAGAGTTGATATTAATGACAGTCATCTGTGCCAGGGTTTCAAGTGTCAGGTCCTCCCACAAGGAATAAAAAACAAACAACCAACCAAAAACAAACAAACCAAAACCCAACTCAATAGGCCATCTGAAGAGCAATGAAGAAGGAAGCCCAGAACTCTGGCTTTGGCCACCTTTGTGAGTCTGGCACAGCATCTGTGCCAGGACTTTCTTTGGAGCTGTTATGAATATGGTTACAACCGTAAAAGAATGAGTAAAATTGGTGGTGCTATGGAAAAGTGTGTCATCCAGTGATTGGAAACCAATGAGGCTGGCATTTCTAAGTGGGAATCTCACTCCTGTTACAGGCAGTGTAGTACCATAGGTCACATCCTGGACAATGGCTCCAGCAGCAACTGCTGTGTTAGCAAAAAGGAAAAACTACTGAAAAGACTATCAGAAAATAAATACCACTGGCTCAAAGATGATAAATTTAGGGTCTACATACAAAAATAAACAGATTCTGCAACAGTGAAAAGCAGAAAAAGAGCACTCAAGTTTCCAAAATATTTTCCAGTGCTGTGATGCTTCTGATATTTCAAGGGCTATAAATTATCAGAAGTATTAGTTTCATTAATGCAGAAGGATGAACAGATACTAATCAACATTAATCTCTTTTTCAGCCAAAGCATTTTATGTTTGCTATTTAACTGCTTGTTATATTACACTATTTAGCACAGTACTTTCAGTATTCTCTCTGTTTAGGAAGGAAATTATTGTGATAAATGTAACAGCTGACATTGATAACTGTTCAGTTTGTCATTTATCTGGTGACTGCATGGCAAGACAGCTTCAGTCTGAGGTTAGGTGTACCATTCAGAAGAAGATATTTATCTTTTGGTTTACTCTGGTCATCAAATACTACAATATTTCATGACAAAACTCCACTGTGTCACTCTCCTGTGGCAACACTCAGCAGTCAGCATGTGTTTGATGCTGAAACCATCATAGAAAATGAATTATAAAAAGAATAGTCCACAATTACATAAAAATACAGACATTAACATTCAGTATTGCACAGTGAATCAAAACAGATACCATTACGAACACACTTACCAGGATCAGAATGGCTCCTAAATCTGTAATATATTTAAAACTGATAGAGGCTCAATGAATTTGTATACAATCAGAAAGCAAATATTTCTTGATGCTGGTGAAAATCTCCCTCAGTTCCTTAATACTAAAATGTCAAAATGTCAAATGTCTGCACTTCCTATCTCTGTGATTCTATTTGAAAATAATAGTAATCTTGTAATGAAAAGGGGGATGATTCCTGTATATTTTTAAATCTACTGCACAAAACCCTTAACACATAAAATTCAGNAATGCAAATGTTCATCTGTATTTGCTGTTTACGTTCTTACAAGGTCTTAGTGAAGAAACTGCATTTCATCTCGTGGTATATTCCAACACAAATTGGGACAGCTCCCTATGTTTCTATAAGGCAGGATTTTGACTGTCACATTTTACTTCATATACAACATTTACATTCCCACACATTATTTTATTGATGAGAATATATCAATAAGTTATTTTCTCTGTTCCAAGCAGAGAGTAAGGACATGCTTTTTAGTGAATTCCTTTTAGAAAGAGACTCACGAACGTGTGTTATGACTTGCTGCCAAGCAAGTCAGATATTTGTGTTTGAATTGAGATGAAATTACAGTACTTAACTAAATTTACTAGGCACAAGTACATGAAATCCAATATTGATAATAATTTATGAAAGTAAGAATACTGATTCCTACAATACTGCAAACGTAGTTTATGATAACATAATTAGTTACACTAATAACACTGCTTAGGCACAGTCTTGCTAATTAGGATATTATAAATATTAATGATATCAAGTCTTTGTATTTGATTGCCCCTAGTAGGATCATTTATCACGGTATTTCCAGTTACCAGAGTTATATTAATTTTCTTCCTTTTCCCTTGAATGTTCATTCCTGGACAAACAGCCATCCTGAGCTTATGCCTAAAATGTATCAGTAGCTTATCAGCAGAGCAGCCTGCTTAACTTCAAATGCTATTATTTAGTAGCAATGTTACAATTATATAATTCAGTCCTAATACGAATATACAATCAATTATATTCTGCATGTCTTTTAAATGTCTAACAGAGCCAGCCATACAAGATTACATAGGGCTTTGTTTTTATTCTTTTTCATGTGACCTGTTTCAAGTTAAGATTCCTTTGAATTATTAAATGCTTCCTTAAAGCATATTTTCACACAACCTTTTTAAAGTTAATTATTGATGTAGTGACAAGCAAAAAAGATTAACAATTACAATTTTTTTTCCTCATTCAAAAGGGCGTGAGAAACATCTATGACAACGGTTGTCTGTTTAGTAAAATACAAAGACAGAACACTGAGTGCAGCTTTAAAGAAGCATTACAACAAATCTGTAACATGAGTTGGAAATGCTGTGTATGTTTCCACAGGTGTTAAAGGAAAGAAGTTTAGCTATAACCCTTTGAGCCTGGTTTAACTGCTTAACATAAGTAGATGAAAATGAAACTGCTTATATCTTGGTTTATTTTTAAGCAGTGTATTATCCAGAGCTTTAGGAACAGGATTGTCTTTCCTCCTTGAAGGTAATGTTATAATTTTCAGATCTCCACAGAGAACAACAACAATATAGGAGTCTCTAATCTCCTGCTAAATCCAATTCCAGTCATCAGCAATGATAAGCAGAGATTTGGAGGTGTTTGACACTCCAAATCCTATTCTTTTGTAATTCTTTACTTTTTACAACATTTTCAACGGTCGTACATCAGATTTTTGGAAGGATAATCAATAGGCATGATGTATAACTGAAATCAGTCTTCAAAGTGATCCCCTCTAGTAACCAGAAACAAAAGCTTGGCCTCCCTGCTGTGCAGGTATTTTGCTTAGAGCAGGAGGCAGCCGGGCATCAGCAGGAAGCCAGTTACACCTCCCTGCTTCTCAGCACGGATCAGCAGGTGCCCTGGTGGAGGGGTGAGCAGGGCTGGGGCAGCTGCAACCCATTGCATCTGTCAAAAATCTCCAAAAATGCTTTTGTAGCAGGGAACTACTAGAGCAGAGAGGAAAGACAGTCCAGAGGTTAGGATTTCATGCTGACCATAATTTACATTCCTATTTCATCACAGATTTTCTAGGTTTAAATGCTCTTGCAGAATTTATTAAATTGTCTGTTGTCATGGATCCTTACCTAGAACTTCCCTGTCTGGCAGAGGATTTGGGCATCAGCACACATGAAAGACCACAAGATGCTCAGGTAGGGCGATTGAAGGACCACTCCTACCTGATCTCCTGTTCCAGCTAACAGCTGGTCTGTGACTACTTGCTTCAGCTGGTCAGAGACAGTGCAAGAGGGTTTTTGCATGTCTCCTGAATGCTTGACCCTGGCTGAAATAGCCAGGAACTTCTGGCACAATATTAGGATCAATCTGAAGTGAGTTAAGTTTTATTAAAACAAGCAGTTCCAAAACTTGTTCTAATGCATTTGTAATTTTACATCCTATATATTTTTTTAAAGACATGATACTATGAATCACATGAAGAGATCATATTTATAGTAAAAGTGTTGGCCCATATCAAGTCATTTCAAGTTTGTCTTTTTAAGATGCCTACATATTTGTTAATATTCAGAAAGAAAATGACTCAGTGACTAATTGTGACAGCAGCAGTGATTAATCAAGGTAAGTAGCAGAAACTGCATACAATGATTACGGAATTACATTCAAAATCAAGACAGTGTCACTATACAAGAATGGCAATAAAACAACATACCTTTCCCATCAGATCAGCAATTCTGGGTACTGGTTTTCCTTTCTGATGGCACATGGTTGCAGGACTCTGGCCATTCCAGTCTTCAAGTTCCTCAATGCTTTTCAGGTAAAGAAGAGCTTGCAGTCCAGTGCAGTAGTCATCAATAACAGTGAAATCTTGATTTTGGATCGCACTGCACACCTACGAAATGCAAGTCAGTTATCAGCACTATCCTGGCAGAGAAGCATATGGAATTAGCAAGCTCTTTGGATTTACTGATTATCAGGTGACCCTTCCTGCAACCCCACTGGGAAGGAACTACAAGAATTCAGGATTATTTTCTGCTTAATCCTATGTCATGATATCACCACTGCAGTTCAGGAAAGAAAGGGCTCAGTAACATCAGTTACGCCTAGATTTCCTAGCTGCAGCCCTTGGACAAGACATGAGGGCTGTTCAGAGATAAACCTGCAAGCCCAGCCCCAGATGTGCCTGCTGGGGAGGTGCTGCTGAGATGCCAGCACACTGGCAAACCACCACCTGTGCTCAGAGCTCTGCCCGCAGGCACTCAGTGGTATCCCTCAGCCTGCTCTGCTCTGGAAGCACAGGCATAACCAGTTAGGTCCCAGCCTAGCAAATCACAGAGCCACAGACTTGCTGAGACTGGAAAGCAACTCCTGAGATCTTGTTCAACCTCCAGCTCAGAGGAGGGTCAAGTACAGGAGGCTACCCAACACTGTATCCAGTCAGGATTTGAATAGAGAGACTACATCTCTCTGGGGAATCCGGTTCAGTGTTCAATCTCCCTTGCAGCTTTTTTCTTATATTTAAATGGAATTTCCTGTGTTTCAGTTTGTGCCCATTGTTTCTTGCCATTCCACTGGATAGCCCTGAGCTGAATCTGGATCCAATGGAAGTGTCCCAGCAAACAGCACTCATTAAACTGACCTGTTAGTATGGGGTGAGCATTGCCAGGCACAGAATAGAACAATCCCCTTCTGCCACTCCATGTAACTGGGAGGCCAGGCCACTTTATTTTCGATACTTTGGAAGCATAGATAGCAATACAGCTTTATAAACATACAATATTGATCCCTGACCTGCAGAGGGAACATGTAAACACAAACCTACTGACAGCAGAATATAGTCTGACCATTTACATGGGTTCTTCTAGAGCACATTGGGAATATCAGCTCAGGCTTAAACTCACAGAGATCCCAAACCAAACTGACAACTGAATAAAAAAATCCCTGACTGTTTTCTGAATATCTTTTCATTAGCTAAACTCTGATTAGAGCCATCAGTGAGAGGTGCAGGGTTGATTGAGTGCCATTAATTATGATTCCCTGGAAATTCCAGATATGAAATTCCAGATATGTCAGTGTTTTCAGCCTCTGATTCAGCTTTTATTGTAAAAGCTGAAAGGATTGCTCCTGATAATACCTTGACTCCATGCACACATAGTGAACACAACAATGAAATAGCCACCTACTTTAGAACATGAACTGGTGCACAGAGACATGCACAAACACATCCACCCTTCTTGGATGTGATGATTATTAGATCATAATTGACAACAACACTTAAAAAGCACAGAAAATATACCACTGTTTTCCCCATTTCAGAAATGACAATATAACTTCCAGTCCTGAAGACAGATACACATCACATTGGAAAATACCATACACTACTGCTGAAGAAGAAAAAAAAATAAGGGCAAACTATAAAATAAGCACAATAACATATTCAATGCAGTGCATTTACATTACAAAAAAAAAATCTGTTTCTCTGGAGAAACAGTGTGGGCATTAATTAGGTCTGTTATACCTTCCAGAGGCTTCAAGACTGTACTTTTTTTTATGGCAATTATAGAGATCATTGTAATTACTTCCCGTACAGGTTATTTACCTGCAAAACTCTACTGATGATTATTAAAACCTTTTTGTAAAGCAAGGAATTCTCTGGGTTTTTTTAGTACCTAGGTAACACTTTTATTATCTACTCTTAAAAATACTAAAATTGTAAAAAAATGCAGTTAAAAGCCATGTCATGTCACTTGAAACAAGTTCAGACACTTTTGTCAAAATCCTGAAATATTTTGACAGGATGTATACACATGAGATACACCCGAGGATACCTGTAATAACCTTATAAATAAAGAGGCTTTTACTGTCTTCCAGCTTGTGGTGCAGTGTTATGAGCTGCAATAATATAAAAATGTGTGGAAGATAATACACTAAGAGTTAACTATTTGATCCCTGTGATTCTATACGCAGTGCATTATTTGTCTTCCCTGCAAAGCCAAGAAAGTTCCAGAACTGAAGGCAAAATGCAATTTTAAAGAAAAATGTAAATCTCTGCACTAAAGAAAAATGTTAGATGACATGGAAAGGCTTAGATCAAATGAGTGGTCCCAAACAATCCTCCTCTTTTGTAAAAACCTTTTGACTACAATGCCCAATGGCGTGGTAATTAGCCAAAGACATGCCTTTCACTGATTTCACTGGGATAAAAGCAAATGCTTATGTTTATGGGCCTTTCCTACAAAAAGAGAGCTTCAAATATTAACACATACAAAAATCAACTGAAATAGTTTTGCCATGTTTTTTGCAAATTCCAAAATTCTGAGATTATGTTGCACAAATCAGACGGTGAGATTTGTATCTTAGGCTTGCTGTATCTTCCATCAATCAGTGTAGCAGCCTTTGCTGCATTTTAAAAGGTGGTGAACAAAGCCAGGATAAAAGGTCGCCATGACCCATCAGCCATGACAATTTCTACACCACAGAGAGAGGTTTTCAGTATCATACCTGGCTGCCTCTGAATCACCAGTTTAAATGACACTGTGTCCTCTTTTCAGCACAAGAAAAGCAGCAGGGCAATAGACCAGGTGAGACTCAAGCTCAAGCATCCGGTAAAATCACAGAGGAACTGAACCGGCCCCTCCACACCTCAGTGACGGCCCCGCTTCGCTCCAGCTGCTTGCACTGGGAACAGGCACTTGCCTCCCTTGCAAAGCTCAGTGCTGAGCCCAAGCTCCCTCTCCTGCAGTCCAGATATTGCTCTATCCAAAATGGTTGCTACCACCTCTCATTTAATGTGTTATTAAACGATCTCAGGAGCAGATAAAGCAAGAAGTGCTGTCTAAGGGCTGCTTTTCATGCCTCGCACACCAATGGAGCAGCAGCCAGCTGCAACCAGCCCTGCCTGCCCAGCCCCTCTCCTCAGCATCAAGCTGGTACCCACCGAGTACAGCAGAATGTACTTCCCTTTAGACCCTGAAGCAAAAACCTGAACAGCTCTGAGACTTCACAAGTGAGAACACAGCCCTGTTGAGCTGTGCCAGAGCAGCGGTCTGTATCCCGTGGCCAACAGAAGCCGCTTACGGACGAGTGCACGAAGCAGAGCACGCCTGGATCCGCTGCTCGTGTGGTTTGTCAGCCCAGGGTCTGGCAAGCAGCAGCGCTGGGACTTTGCACAGCAAGGATGGCACCTGTTTAATATCCCTTAATCCTAAATAATCCAAGTGGATCTGTTTAATGAGTAAATTAACATTCAGCTGTTCACTGACCCGCCTTTCACCTGAAACATTTAGGTAGAAAGTATCTTCTGTGGAAGATGAGAGACTGGCCCTGTGGAGCGTCCCATGGGACAGTGAAGTCCAGGTCACAACAAAGCTGTCAGCTGCGCTTGTGTTGGTCTCTAGAACTTGGACTAGAAGAGGAAGGTGCTACATTTTTCCTCTTTAGCAAGGTAACGAATATTATTCATATTGCACTCATATGCAGGGAAATAAGTTTGCACAAGCTTGGTTTTACTGCATTGCCTGGCTCTGTCCCAGTAGTAGAACTACTACAATTTAATTTTTAACATTGGATCTCCTTCCTTTTCTCCCAGATCCAGACTCCAATGATTGCCCCTTATATCCCAAAAGAGAACCTAGGCCAACATGTAATGTATGATCAACTATATTGTGCTCTCAGTATTCTGAAATCTAAAACTGCTCAGCATAAGTTGCAACTGTAAGTTACAATTCTAATCTATACAGACATGTCTGAGATACTAAAAGACACAATATCTGCTTTGCTGCTGGTAAACATACACCAAATTATCTCACTGGGGAATGGGAATGTGAAATGAATCACAGGTTAAAGCTCTAAATAAAACTGTTCTGCAAAATGCAATGATGGGAGAGGCATGCAAAGGTCCCTGCTGATTTCCTTCATAAGAAATGACCAGTCTGCTTCATTCCTAAATAAACATAAAAACTGAGTTTAACTTTGTCACAGGATCTAGAGACAAGTCTTACTTGAGGAACTAGAGTAAATTGCAATCATTATTGTGTAAAATAATTTTTACAGGTTACAAGATTTTTATTAAACATTTACATGAATCTGAAACTTTTAATTCATATATTTTGAAGAAAAGTTCACTACTGGTGAGAAGTACTTGTTTGTCAGTCACAAACATTGTAAACACTTTTGCTGTTAGCAGAATCATTACACAAAAAAGAGATGCCAATTTCTGAAGTGTTTACTGAGGCAAATCCCCTGCACTGTTTATTGAGAGCTCTGTCTGTGTAAGACCTTTCAGTTTTGTCCATAGCCTGTGTTTCTAGAAGCAATAGGAAAAATACCCAGACATTAAATTTTATTTCTGTTTCACTCTCTACAAAAATGGAAGTGGTCCCTGTCCAAACTTAGGTACATCCTGAGGGACTGCATGGAAGACCAGTGCCATCCACACAGAATTCGGAACAAGTGCCTGAGGCATTTCCAGCCAGATCACCCAGTAAAGCAATTCCTGTTCAGTGCATTTTCCCTTTGGGAGATCTTGTGGAGGAAAAATCTTTTTCTGTAACACGACAAGAAGAAAACATTGAAGTCCTCTTCAGGCTGTGCACTCTGTCTTACCTTGTGACCTTCAGTTTTACATAAACTCATTATTATATGGCAAAATCCGAGCTGGACAGGTGATGATGGGGAAGATTGTGTCAAAAATGATGTGCCAAAAATGTAGGTAGTCCCTACCTGCATTATTTCTATTCCATCAATAGCTGGGATTTCAGCAGAGGCCACAGAGGAGATGCAGATCTAGACATGCTTGTGTCAAGTTTTTCCTACGCTGCTTCCACCTAACAAGAGGTATTGTGTATAATCTCAAATACTGCTAGATCACCTCAAAAGACTGGAGCAGGTCAGAGAATCCAGCCTGTTCAAGAATGTGTTGTTTTGCAAGAAGAGAGTAAGTATTCTTGGTGTGACAAGACTTGTATGAACAAAAATTTTGTGATGTCTGGAAGCTGTTGTGCTCCATTTTGAAATTGTTTCAAAGCACTCTTAGAAGGCTTTGCAAGTGAAGAATTTGTTCTGGGAGACAATAGCTTGGAAAAAAATTAATTTTTACACCTCTCTGAAATACATGTATCTCTCTTGAGGAGATGGGTGTAAAATAATTCTCACTTTTATGAAAACAGAAGTATCAGTAAGGAGGCAGATGGGTGGCAGTGATACACGGTCTAGAAGTAAGAAGATTGATGGGTATATATTTGTATATACAAATGCAAATCACATAGCTTGACTGTTCTACCATATTAGTTTCCATTTGTTGTAGCTGTACAACATCAAAGCAGTGATGTCTCCATATATTGCATTTAGTAGTAATGTAACGGACTACCAAAAAAAAATCAAAGTGAGAGTTTCTAAGTAGTTTCCTGGCAATTGAGACAGCAGGCTCTTTCATCTGTGCTGTAACTGTGGCAGTGCATTGATTTAAACTCCTTCTGAGATCTCAAATGCTTTTATATTCGTAGGTCTCAGTGGCTGCTTTCTTTTTGCCTTTTTTCCCCTTCAAATGATAAAATTCTAGCATTTAGCAGAATGCCATCTTGCTTCCCCAGAAGATGGAGACTTATTTCAGCTTTGGTTCTAAACTGCACAGGATTTGTAAATAAAATAGCTCTCAAAATGCCATTAGATTAAGAAATTGGCCTTTGACTTCACAATTTCTAATATTCTGACCACAGCAAAGGGATAAAAAACTATTATTCCTCTGAGATACTTGTGAGAGTCTGCAATGCATTAACAACTGTGCTTTGCAATTAACTTGGTTGACTCTCTTTGAAATATTCTTACTGGTTTAATCAAATGGTAAACAAAAGGTTTACTATTTTATATTATATTTTCAATTTAGCATTAATAATATTTCTGTAGAAACTTTCTTTTTCTATTAAAAATTCTTTTTGATAAGTATTGAAGACATAAATTCCCCTTCTTGTTTGGGAAACATTTTTGAATGCCTGAGCTGTTATTTAATGCCTAGTTGAAGCTACTGCTTTCTTGATTAGGTTTTATTGATTAAGATTCTTGCGAAAAAAAAACCCTGAAGCTGTGAATGAATGCAAGGTGGTTCAGGAAGGATTCTATTTGTGCCCACCTGTGTATCTATACGAATCGCCAACATTAAGAAGGCAAATTTTATTGTAGAGGGCGAGAGCATTATGATAATCAGGGTGAGGCATACACACAATTTAGGATTTATTCTCAAAGGGAACTAGCAAAAATTGACTTGACTTAAGGGAGATCTTTCTGGTCCATGCAATCTATATGCTGCATAGCTCTTGCCTATGGAAATGAAAATGTACGTTTTCTAGCCCCTGTACAATAATTTACATGTGCCCTGATCCCCAAAGCAAAAAGCAGCAGACACTGCACAGGTTGTCTGACACAGTATCATAAAAATGTGGCAAGAGCTGCAATGTGAGAGCATGCAGACAAATAAAATCTCCTCTGAGAGGCGTTTCTGTACATCCAACCTTCAGGACACCAATGTCTATGGAAAGGCTGTGTCTGCAATGATGGTTCCTCCTCCTCATGTCTCGTTGAACACCGACTTACCAGAACATTAAATGCGTAGCCTAAATTATCCTTTCTATCTAATTATTACTTTTGCTAGAGGGTTGTAGGATTAAGAACATTAGGGGAAGTGGTTTATCAGACAATGTGGTACAATCTCGGGAAAAAACCTCAAGACTCTTTGTTTTAAAGAACAAATTTGTGAAAAGAAAAGGCTTCCAAAATATTGATATAGTACAGATGGAATGATTTGATTCACTCACATTAGCTGCTTAAATGACTCTAGAGATATAGGTTAGCAGATGGGATGTTACTTAACAAGTCTTCAGATACTGGATGGCTGCAAAACTGAATTGGATGATAGCTGATAGCCTTTTTAAAACATTACGATTGAACTAATATACATGAGCTAATGCAGACCACAACTTTCAGAAAACAGTTTGAAGGACTCAAATATTACATCTATGAATTGTCTGAATTATGGGGAAAAAAGCCCACCTAATCTTTTTTACTGAATCCTAGACTTAAAAGTCCTAATGAGCCGAGAGCTTGCTAGTGACACTTTGAGGGATAACACACTCCAGGCTCTGAAAAGCAGGCAACCATTCACATAAGGCTTAACAATATTGAAAGAAGAAAGAAAAGAACTGGATAGTCCTATGCCATGTGGGTCTCAGTAAGTCAGTGAAGTATTTCAGATAATTTGTTATACCTGAAGAAATTTCATCGGACAATCTTGAGATAAATTGTCATTCTAATCAAAAGTACAGGCGAATGTCAGTAAATAATGGAGCTTAAAATTACTTAAAAGGAGAAGGTCTCCAGCCCATGCAAGACAAGCTTATGGGATAAACCCTGTATTTCCTGCAACAGCCTGGATCCTCTCTACATCAGGACAACATAATGCTGACATGGTGTCAAGCAGAGCTGAGCTGGCACTTCAGGAGCATCGAGGCATGGACCGCAGGTACAGAAATACGGACACAGCAGCTGGGCACAGGATGTGCTGAAGCCACAGAAGCCTCCTGACACAGGCTTACAGAGAAGCTTCCCCAGCACCAAGGGGATGGCTACTCTTCCTGGCAGAGAGACCTCAAACTACCTGATTTAGGGGGCTGCATCTTGTTCATGTATTGCACTCCAGCAACCCTGGGCAGCTGTGAGTGGCCAACAATGAAGGAGGAGAAAAAAACTGAGAATCCATTAGCCACTTATCAGACGAGGGCACGGCAGGAGATAAGAGCATTATAAGGGATTCTTTAGGAATGTTATCCAATGCATTAATTCCTAGCCTACTCAAATCTATTTTTCCTCCCCTTAAGTTCTCCGCTGCCAATTAATGTATCTTTGATCTAAATAGCTAAACTGGGTGTTTGGGAGTGGGAAACTGGTACTTATCAAGGAACCCTGAACGATGCAATTTTTTAGCCCATGTCTTGGAGAGGGAATATGCAGAATAAATCAAGAATTTTCAGAAGGCTCCCTGAGGTAACTGTGGGTTTTTTCCTTGTCAACCACCCCTAGAGGAATGGTTATATTTCCTTATCTCACTAAAGCATTCTGTCAGTTCTTGGAACTACAAAGTAGACCTTTATGCAGTAGGTGGGCACACACACCGATAAAAGTGCTGATCATGATCATCTTTCCTAAGAAAACAAATATGATTCCACATGCCTTGAGCATTGAGGAGTCTGGGAAACGGCTTCACAATCAGCCATGTATAGCAAATTGTATCATTGTACTGCAGATTTACAAAATGAATGATAGCTTTGAAAGCAGATGAACTAACTCCCATGTGTAAACAGTCCAGTCACATATAGAGGTTCTATCTTTAAGTACAACTGTCTTTAAATACATGCTGAATATCACATCGTATTTCATTTATTAAAACCCAAAGGTCTCACCTCTCTCATTTAAGTACTGTTCTGGAAAATGAAATCCTTCAGCTCTCCCAGTGGTTATGCAGCTGCTGGTACAGAATCACCAGTTGTGTCAGCTAGATGTAGATTTTTTTGACCCATTTCCACAAGCCATAACCTTCAGCTCCAAAGAAATTTCTAGAGCAGGTACCAATCAAGTCACTCAGATCCAGTGGTTTTATGACAAAAGCTATCAAGTAATCAAGTAACATTACTCAGCAGTTTGCAGTATTTTTAAGTTTTTGTTTTCTGAGAACAAGCTAACAGGAACACCATCATCTCTAGAATCGAGCTGGCCTGTTATCCCATTTTTGGAAATGTGTATTTGTCAGAGATAAGCATAGTTCTAGGAAAGCACACTTTTCAGAAAAGAATGTTGTTCAGAAAATTGTGTGGAAAAGAGTTTCAGAATTACCAATATGTGCTGTTTGACAACATGGAATGCAATGGTTCCATTTAACTTGAAAATGTCTGTTTTGTAATCTAAGTTAGTTAGAATGAAAGGGTCAAAACCAAAATATGTTGTAAAAAGATTGAAACAGATTTGATTCACCCAAATAATATTTTTTCTTCAAATGTGTTAATTCCACACGTTTTTAGAATTTTGATTATCAGTTTAAACTGGAAAACTTTTCCATGCTTAAACTTCCCTGGGACAGAACAACTATTTCCTCATCACTAGCAATAGTCAGTTCCACTAATGCCTAACAGATCTAAGGCAGACCTTCAGTGTTCATTCCAGGACACTCTGAATCAGACACAGCAAGGACTTGAGATCTATTTTGATTAAATGAAATTTGTCAATGAAAAACAGTTCCCTCAAAGAAATTTTCAACAAATTCTAATGAGAACCATCTACTGAGAGACATCCCCCTGTGACCAGAATTTTGAAAGCTGCAGACCTCTCAAAATCAAACAGAAAAGCAATTTTTCTATCTTGGAACCTCAATTCAGTCCTGCAATGATTAACCCCTCATCCTTGTGAGTCTTTCCCTCTAGTACTCTCACATTATATTTCAGCTAAAATTACTTTCATCCTTTATCAGCTTGCCTGTACGAATTTGTGCAGCAGCTGCTGTGTCCATTGAAGAGTGAGATTCATGTGAACAAAATAGTTCTGACCCTGCGAATCTTTCGTGTCGGAGATTAAAACCCACTTCCACATTTCCTTAGGGATTGTTTTACTTATCTCCATCCAAATAATAAATATCAGCAAGAAAAGCAGCAACATAACTCATGATATTGAAGGAAGTTAAACCTCTTCTTAAATGTACTGCCAGCTTCCAAAATGCCAGCTTAGAAAAATAATGCTTTCTCTGTTTCTTTCGTGGATAAAAGAACCCCTCCTCAGTCAGATCAAGCTGTGTCAGGGGGCTTGTGCTGTAAGAGGAAAAAAAAAATTATTGCTCCCTCTTTCCTGGGCAGAAAACCCACTTTTCTACCACTGGGAAAAGCGAAAGATCAGTGACCAAACTGCAGCTAGCCCAGCACCAAGCCCCAGCTGAGCTGCACAGCAGTGCACTCCTGTGCCAGTGTGGGCTCCGGGACCATGCCTTCCTTGAGGACAACCTCTTCCACTGCTTGCTTTCCCTTTCTTCCTTTCGCTGCCACATAAAGTCTTTGACTGAAAGATCAACAAAGCTACTACAATACAAAAAGAAAAATTTCTTAAACATGTAATTTCTTTGTATGACTGACACTATTTCCAAGAAGAACCTCTCTGATGGCAGAGCTTTGCCATACTGAATGTCTTACGTTTTCCCTTTTTGGAAAACAAGTCCCCTGCAGTTACAACACATATAACATAAAAAACGAAACAAAACAAAACAAAACAAAAAAACCCAAAACAACAACCCCACAGGAATTTTCCTAAGTAATCACTGGAGATGGCAGAAAGGAATAAAGAAACAGCATTTTCCACCGTGCTTATCTTGCTTTCTATTTATTTTCAATGTCCAACAAAGAGCTGGGTACAGTTTCAGATTCAATTTCCAGTCACCTCCACATGCACTCAAGGGAATTCAGTCTTCAACAGAGCTAGCTTCATGTCTGAAAGCAACCTGAGCTGAGTAAAACAACTTGCTTATAATTTCATCAACAATTAACCAAGCCTCTTGTGAAGAGTCATCTCCACGTTGCATTTATTTTGTAGACTTTAAACAAAAACCTCACTCGGTGTCAATTCACACCATGTGCTTTATCTACGTGGAGAAGAGCTCTGTGCGTGTTCATGCAAGAGAGCGGCAGCACAAATCCACACCAATAGTGTGAATCCACATTAAAAATAGGTGCAGCAGTACTGGGTTTCCAAAGGACAAGCAATATTGTGGATCCTTGGGAGAGATGGAGAAAAACATATTGCCAAAGCAATTATTCTTCCTCTTGCCTCAATTCTGAAAGTCCCTGTGTTGCCAGACGCAGGGAAGCAGGGTAGATACCCAGGCAGAGCAGGAAAGGAGAGCAGTCCCAGTGTTCCCAGAACAACAAATCCCCTGCAGAGGCTGCGAGTGACTGCTACAGGATAGCATTTAAATTGATGCTCAACTGGGACCTAATTGTTAGTAAATAATTATTACCATATAGTGATGGTAGAAACTACTTTGCATGAGAATTCATTATGAGAATGACCAATAGCAATTGTTACAGAATGAGCTTTAATTCATTCTTACAAATTTATGAAATAACAATCTTATCTATACAGACTTCATTTACTAGCAGGTGAAATGAGCAGAAATAAAGGAAAGCTAATAAATAATTCCCCCAAGCAGCTCCAAATAAAATGTAGAACTAATGCAAAACTGCACAAAATAAAAGGCATTATTAGTATTGAATTTAGTCTGTAACTTTACATGTGCTGATTTAAATATTGCAACTTTTCATTAAAAGTGGCAAAATAATACGTAAGAATCAATAATGAAAACCTTTTCTAACTTGATGTTTTTTACAACTATAACAAAAAAAGCTTTATAGATTGGTTTTGTTTGACAAATTCTGACTTCCTTTAAAAGAAATTCTCACAGAAGATTCTCACTATCAATTAGCAATTTCTCTCCCAATCATCTGTAATGGAGCAAGTGTGGCAGTCCTCTAATTACTTTTTGTATTATTAGCAAAGACAGATAGTTGAGAACAGGTTGAATTTCTGTAATTAGCACTGGGCTAGGAAAAAAAACAGAAAATAATGAAATGTTTTCAGAAGTGAATGCTTGAGCATGTCTGTCCCAACTCTTTCCTCTTTTTCACATTCAATTTTCTTAGGATTTTATGTCGACATGTTCAAACAGCACTTTGTTCCCTCTTTTGTTTCTGCATGTACTGCAAATTTCATCTCTGTAGAGAACGGCCACTCCATTCAGTGCTGTATCCATTGAAGACTTTTCTCAGTGCGTGGCTCTGTGAGCAGTGGAGCTAATGATATCTGGCTTCCAGCAGCTCTGTGTTTCCTGGTTGGGTTCTCTGACATCTAATAAGGTGTGACTGCCAATTAAAGCCTTTCCTGTGGCTGACACAGTCCTAACAGCGCTGTCCCATGCGGGTTCTCAGAGGTCTAATAAAGGTGAGCTCATAGTGTGCTCATGCTTACAGTGAAGGAATGCAGCTACTTTCTCTCCTCTGCCTTTTCTGTTTCTCAAAATTTGTTAGAGTAAAACACTTCCTCCCTTCTGGCAAATTTCAGTGAACATGGGTACAAAAGCTCAAATGTGATGGAAGATACTCAAATGGATGTGCAAATATCAAGTTTCTTTGGAAATACAGTCTAAAAACTGCTCTTTATACAGGAGGCTACACTTATCTCAATCAAAGAACTTACATCTGAAAAGTGGTTTTGCCTTGAGTGGATTTTTTTTTTTTTCTTAAAATCTTGGTGGTCTAAAGTGCCATCCCTTGAATCTTGTCTCACATCATTTTGGTAGCCTGACACTGCATCCAGCAAGCTATTCTTCCCTCATCAATTTTAATCATGAGACAAGAATTACATCTAGCATCTTAATTTCTCTGTGTCATGGACAGCTTTGTACCAAAAGGTTTTGTTCTTCTACCCCTAGAGCCACAGCTTGTGTCAGAAACCTCAAAGTCCAGCTGGTGCCCAAGTGTGCCTGTTCTTGGGCTTATCCACTCTCTGCCTGGCACGGAGCAAAGCCTGCAGCCTGTGTTCCCCATGTGCTGAGGTAAGGACAGGCAGGGGCAGAGGAAGGGTGCGCTCCTTGGGAGTCCGGGCAGAAGCAGAGCCTTGCTCTGCCACACCAATGGCACCCTGTGTCGGTTTGAGACTTGCAGCAATCCACCCAACTTCATTCTCCTCATACAGGGCTGAGACAAAGGACTCTTTGTCTGCATTCAAAATTATGGCTATTCATTGCAAGACAAAGTATTTTTTCCCCAACAGTTACCAGTAGAAACTTAACCTGGAATTTCAAAACACAGGGTCAGCTCCCTCACTCCCCTGCTCTGCACTCCCATGATTTGAATGCCTTTTAGTTCTTCACTCTGCGTTAAATGGCATGAATAGTAATTCCAGGATGAGAATTTTTTGGCCTGATCTATCTCAACTAAGGTATCAGAAGCTTCACTGATTTCAACAGACACTGACACAGACTAAAAAGAAGAGTAATGAAGTGCATGGAGAACCAGAAGTCTACTTTGCAGTTCTGTAGCCATAAAAAAATTATACAATTCCTTAAAGGGTTTCACATTTGCACAAATACAATAAAAATACTGCCTCAATGATCGAGTCCTATGATTTTGTGATGGAAAAGCCTGTTTATTCACATACAAAGGGCCATCCTGCTGTTATAAAAATCCCTCCACTAAATGCTTCTGTAGAAAGCCTACTGAAAAAAAACCCAACAAATTATCCTGAATTCCTTGAGACTTTTGTTCCAAAGAGGTACCAACAAGAAGGCTTGTTGAAAATGTTAAAAATCCACAAGCAGTCTCACAAAAACCACTGAGTTCCATGTTGGAGGGAGAATTTATCTTACAGAGGCAAAACATCACTATTGCTTTCCTGTGACGTGCTGTCCTATTTCCACAATGGAAATGGACCCTGAGGTCCCACTCACAACTGGTGCTGGGCAGGAGAGAAGGGCACAGGGCAGATCCAGCTTCATGGCAGCTCTGCCTGCGCTGGGGGCACCAAACAAACTTCCTCCCTTGCCTGAGAGACGAGGAGGGTCACGGGGCAAGGCCTGGAGGCAGCAGGTGCACAGGGGCTGAACACAACGTGCTGAGGACAAGAGCACGGCACCCACAGGAGCAGCACTGCAAGGCACTGCATCCCAGCCAGGATGAGAGGAGATGGGGGACGATGGAGGTGAATCTGAAAAAGAGCTCAGGACAAAGCCACAGGCTACCCCACTGAGAAGCAGCATGCCATGGGTGGATTTTAAATCACTGCTGGGTAGAAAACCTTACAGACATCCATGTCTGCAACAGAGGACATATGTGGTACCTCCTTACTCTATGAGAAAAGACATTTATTTGAAAAGGAATCCATATTCTTTACATGAAAATGACCAATATTCCGTATGAACAAAGTATTCCATACCAGAATATAATGCTGAAAGGTTCTACCATGAAACAAGTATACTTTAGAAAGTACCCCTTTGTTCTACCTCAGTTTTTTCAGTTACATCTGCTAGAAATAATGACTACAGAATCTCTTTCAACAAAAGGTCATTTATGTCAATGGACAGAACACAGAGGATCAGATCACCTGCTGTAATTGCAAATTAATGCTCTACTGCTAATGCATTAACTACACAATATTGATCTACAATTGAATCATACAGGCTACTGTGAAGTGAATTTTACTTTAATATTTTTACGCTTTTATTGCTTTTTCCATAATGCATTTTCTCTTTCCACTGGAATTTTCTATAACTGTTACTCATTTTAATTTCCTGCAGCAAGATGACTTTAAAAAATGTATGCCTCTTTCAAAACTGTTCAAAAATCTAACTAACCATCAGTGTGACATGGTAAATCACATACATGTTGTAAAACATGCAAAGCATTTTGATATACATCTGATTTTGATAAATTGAGGCTTTTAAAAAAGCTTACTTAAATTTGAAAATAAAATACCTCAGCCTCACTGGAAAACTGTAATAATGACATGTATCACAGAAAGGTGCTTCTAGACATTTCTGGAGCTCTTGTATACAATGAGTCCAGGATTATCTCCCTATTAAAATAGTTTAGGTTTTGGGGTTTTTTAGTATTTTTTTTGGGGGGGGTGCTTTGTTTGTTTAATTGTTTAATTGTTTAATTTCATGACTTTACTGAAAAGCGGTTAAGAAAATGTGCCATGGAATCAGCTGAAGAATGACTGAAATGTTTCAGCATCTTTAACGAGAAATTAAAAAACAAGTGGGGTCTTTTTGCAGGTGTTTCTGAAGTTCATAAAGAGGAAGAATTCTCTGTTAAAATGTTGTCTAAAATCTTAAGCCCAGCTACTACTGACTACGATAACCTAGTTTATTTTCCATGGCGGCTGCAAAATTCCTTACAACCAAACCCTTCTGTGAGCAACAATACTAAGATGTTGCCCTCCAGCTTCTAAAGGAGGGGATAGAACATATTTTGATTACTAAAGCTCTCTTACCACACCATTTCCTAATATACCTGCTTAATACCACTTGAGGTAGTTATGGCATACAGCAAAATATGGCTTACCACCTGACTCTTGACTGGTATTCCTGTGTACAATGATTATGCAAATGGAAAATAAATCCCTGTGTTTTAAAAATAAAAGCAATTGGAAAAAATAATGGAGAACTGATTGCAGGTGAAATATCTGAAGAGGAAAACCTGATTTTGCTTTTAATGGAAGAACATTTATTATTCATAAACCTTTCCTCTAACTGATATGCTACACTACAATTAAATCAACTCACACAAAAACTCCTTATTATTCTAGGCCATGAACTTCCCGCTCCCATGGCAAAGACGACACAGGACTCTTGTTGAGACACCAGGAAGGGAAGCCCAGTGGCCAAGCAGGAGCTGCTGTCCCAGGCTCTCAAGCTGGGCTCCATGGACAGATCAGTACAGCCTGTGCTACTCTGCAGCACGGGACCCTGTTCCCTGCTGGATGATCTGACAGGCCCTACCCTTTCCAAGCACTGCTGGGTAACAGGGTGGTGAGAAGAGTGACACACCCCAGTGTTAAGCCTTCTTTGGCACAGATGAGCGCAGAGGTCATTCCATCACTGCCAAAGTCCAGGCTGCTTGATTCCTGCCTCCGGATCAGTCATAAGGCATCCTTGTGGCTTTGGAAATGTGAAGTCAGATCACAAAATGTGCAGTATTGTGTCAGTCTGACTGTCTCTTCAGAACCACCTCCAACAAAGTATCCAAAGCAGATACTTTAGATAAGGTAATCGTGGGCATCTAGAATTCCCCCAGTACAGTCCAGCTTCTTAATTCAGGGACTTGCTACGCAATGAACCTTAAATACGGAATCATTCAGTAGATATCTTTATTTGATGTTATCTACAAATTCTGTACTCACTCTGTATGTCAGTACTGAGAAGGCAGAAGTGAATGTCAAAGCTGTAAGTAACAGAGGTTGTGGTTGCTGAAGGAGAAAGTTGGGTGTTTGACACAAAGGGCATGTGAGAGAGATTGGGATTCAGGGAAAAGAATATCAATTGGCTATTTGTATGGTCTTGTTTAGAAGGAAAACAATGGAAATGATCCTCATAATCCTAACTGGGCTCCAAAGATGACCTGTGAAGATGAGGCTGTCTTCTTCTGTCTATCACAATGCATCTCATCTGAGAAGCAAATACATTTCAGTCTAGTCCCAGTAAGTGCATTTCTTCTATGACTTTCTGTAGAGATTACTCATTTCCTTCTCCCTTCCATCTGTCCTTTTGATTGTGAAGGAAAGATTTACAGCCTGTACTCACAATCTTGCATGGAGTTTACTAAAGGCTTATTTCAAAATGGATGCAATTGAACCAGTTCAGATCCTTACCTATACAGCCACTTAGGAATAATTTATCTAAGATTAGTTTAAACTACTTCCTGACTTTAGTGAAACAGAAATAAAACACTCAAACTGAGTATATTTTTGATCCAGAGGAGTCTAAAACCAGTTCTAGAGATGACTTAAGTTAAACTGATGAAACCTAAGGATAAAAAGAGATTTTTTTCAGCATCTCTGGGAAAAAATTGTTGAAAAGAGAAATTTTTCCGTAAAGGGCAAAAGATCTGTATAGATCCAAGTCATTTGTGGAAGCCAGTTTCAGAGAATTTGATTACTACTAAAAAGAAAGCAATAATTAATGTCTTATAAATCAAATAGTCTTTCTCTTGAGCACTGACTGGGATGTCTGCATGAAATTGTATTTCAGAATTTCCCATTACCATTGGGACAAAACAACAGGAAAAGGAAAGAAAGACTAGAAAACAAACAGCTACACAATCTATAAAATAGAAGTGCAGTAGTGACATTAAATGCCTTGAGTTTTAGTCATCCAGAAACAAATATAGCAGACATTGAACAGAAAATCATTTCATTTTGAGTAGTTCAGATCATGTAACATTACTGCAGACAAAGCCATCAAAAATGCAGCTCTATTAGCAATAACAAATGAAATGCAGCTAGAGCACTAAAAACATTTCCTTGCCAATCTTAACTTTTTTGTAGACAAATGCTGCCCTGTAATTTGCACCATTATTTAGTATTTATATGGAAGAAGCTCTCAGACAGTTGTGTAAGAAAGGTCAATTTTTTCTCTGTCCAAGAAAAAGAAATGTTTGAATCATTTTAATATAAATAAAACAAAACAAAACAGAAAAAGGAAATGGTATTAATAAGTCCAAGGAACATAGCAAGTCTATAAAAAAAGAACAGCCTTCTGCTTCAGCTTCCAGAGATGATGCTAACTTTGATGTACATTAAAAAAACCCAACCAAACCAAAATATTGAGCTGGCTTTTTTTTTTTTTTGTGATACATAGCAAACAAATGACTAATCGCAGCAGTCATTGTAGCTTTGTAAAAAGGATGGTCACACTGAATCTAATTTCAATGCCAAAGTGAATTGTGGGAATGAAACTACTCTAGTCATCCCACGGAGTGACACAAAGCTGACATTCACAGGATCCACAGCCGCTGTTGTCTGTGGTGGGATCCAGAGATAAAGGGGCTGAACATCTACCAGAATGTAACAATATACAATGGAACAATATAACATAAAGACCACCTGCTCCTCAGCCATTCTAACATATATGTTCCAATAGTGCTCTGACATGCCTGGCAGAGCAGGTAAGGGATGATTTTTGGCCAATTTCCTGGTGCCTGTAATACCAGGCCACCAAGGCTTCTTTTCTCAGCAGGGATAACCAACCACGCCAGTGTGGCCAGCAGCTCAAACCAACCCTCAGGCAATGCAAACAGCCTGCTGCTGAATGCAGCTGACACCTCACTCCAGTGCAATGCCAACACCTCATGCAGCAGGTGTGATGCCTAGAGAGGCTCCCTAGAGCAGAGGCTAGACAGTGTTAAAGGAATAAGGTAGGTATTTATTAAAAGGCCTTCAGGGGATATCTCTTGGGCAGTACAAGAGCCTGGCCATGGCTCCACCCAAGATGGACTCTGAGTCACAAGTTTTCACACTTTCATAAGTTTTGGTCCATTTACATATTTGGGTTAATTGTTCTATTACAGCTTCAGGTTATTAAGTCCCATCCTCCCAGATTGCTCTCCTCAGTCTGCTGCTGTTTGCACTTTTGGGGCCCAAAGCTGCAATAGTGTCCCTGTTTCTCAGGCTGGAAAAGGATTGTTCTATCTGACTGAACTGTGAGGGGAACCTGCTAACACTTTATATGAAGATCAGGGTTATATACTAATGCAGCACAGAATCTGGAAAATATGAAAGCTAAAACTTAAAGCATCAGGTGCAGCGCTACACCTCATGTTTCTATGAACATCCTTAAGGGACACAGATCTTTGGATAAACAAAAATTACTTTAAACTGGCTCCCTGTGAGACCAACGTAGTACTCTTTGGAAGCCTTCTCACCTTGAGAAGGCTCTTTGCAGAAAAGAAAAACTGACAATACAGGAAGAGTAGATAGGTTGAGCTTAACTCTGTGTCAACCCTGTTTGTATGACAAGGGAGAGAAACATTTAAATTTTAAATTATCTAAGCCAGAGATAGTAAGTACTAATAAAGTTATAGTTAGTCTTTTCCCATATTGTTATTGTAATAGCCAGCATTTTCTTTTAGCAACTCCTCCTCAACACGAAATGAATGTCTCTTAGCAAGCAGCCTGAAGTTAAAAACATGAAAATTTTTTTCAATGGTAGAAACTCTGCACTGTCCAAATGTTTGAAGGAAGATTCATTATGATCTTAATCACAGTTACTTGAACGTTAACATTTTAAAGAAAGAAGTGGTACCTGTAAGACAGAAGCCCCACTGTGCAGAAACTGAAGCCCAGTCTCAGCAGAATCGATGCCTCCAGTTGCCAAGATGGGAAATCCTGGGAGAGCACGGGCGATGACGGACACTGCGCGGAGGGCGATGGGCCGGATAGCATTTCCTTCAGAAAACCAGGACACCGCATTAGCAACATCCCAACTGACTCTAGCGGAACTTGCACATCCCTCATGGTACAGCAGCATCAGGAACTAACATCTCATTCTGAGGCGCAGAGGTTATATTCATTTATAAACTGACACCAAGTCGGTTGCAAGTGGTATCAACACTTGTACAGCAAATTATGCATGTGGCTGGAATACGGAAAATGGCAGAAACATTTGGATAAACAATGCAAAGCTAGCTTGAATATTTTATCTGATGCTCAAAACAAAGACTAACAATGTCTGTGACAGAAAGCAATACTTTACCATACAGTACGCTGTAGATAAAGAGATCTACGTTTCTACATAAAGAATCAGGTTGATGTTTTGAACCTAAATGTTGTCCAAGTAAGAGCAAACATCTCATTTATTTATGTTCAACTAAAATTTCTTTACAAGTGCCATTTCACTGCACTTGACATTTCATATTTTATTTGTTTCCCCTTTTGGATGTTTGTAGATTCAGATAATTCTTTAAGTAAGCCCCCTCCAACAATTAATATGATAGTCAAATTCTCAAAAGAATAAAGTATATTAATTTATGGTAATATCTCCAAAACTGGAGCTTGTATTTCAAATGGTACATAGAGGTTGAGTCAGACAACACCCTGCTATATTTAGAGGATTATGATTAAAGTCTTAATACACTGCAATGCATCTGTTTTGACTACATTCTACTGATGGTATGCAAGTATTAAAAATAAGCCTACAGATGCTGCTCATTAAATGATGGACAGCATAGAGAGATGACACTTCCCGTAATTTTTAGGCTAGTTGGAATTTCTCTAGATAACCTCAACATTATTAAAGTTTCTACTTAATTTAGAGAAGTTTTAGGATAATTTGATGCCATCATTGAGCAACAACAGTGCAAGAAAAGACATACCACTCCCAGAGGACCTCTATGGCTGTGGCTGTCAGGCAGCTTTTTTCCCCCTCAGTACTGCATGAGGTAACAGCAACTAAACTTTATGCACATGAACGGGACAGACTAACCCAAGATGCACTACTGATATGCTTTCAGGAAAACTAGGGTCTGATAGGTAAAAAAGTGAAATCTCACTAAAACTGTTTTAAAGAATCTAAGATCCCAACAGAACAGATCACAGAAAGGATCTGGAGTTGACCTAAGACACTAAGAACTATTTCCCATTGTTTGGGCTGGATTGATTGCAATGTGTTTGAAAGGAACAGAAAAAATCTTTAAAAGACAATGACTGCTAAGTGTCCAAAGAGCAAATATTATGACATAATTAATGGTTCAGTCCTGGAGAAATGCTTGAGGAAAAAAAAAAATGAAATGCTGTTTGCTCTGACAGATTTACAAATAAAGCATACAGGCTTTTGGAAGGCATACAGGCCAAAACATACACTACACAGCCAAAACCACTGAAAGTAATCTCATGAAAAACAGTATTTCAGGAAATTCTTCAAATATTCAGTTTTTGAAATTGAAGCTTGAAGTAAGCATCAGACTTGTTCCATTGCTTTCAGGCAAACACAGTTCCAGAATCTCACTGTGATGAGCTAGCTGTTTTTTAGAAAGGTGAAAGAATACAGACACTGGTAACTCTGAAATAATGTGGCTATAGGGAAATTTCTTCCCAATCTGCTTTGAGACATGAAGGTTTATACACTTCTAGCCCAAATTTAAGAGTTTGCTTTCAATGGTTTTAAAGGCTTGTAGACCCTTGGCCTTAAAGATATCTTGTAGCAAAGAGTTCCACAAGAAAATATTTCCAGAATATAATTAAGCCCGCTTCTCAGTTAAATAACTGTCTCTGTACACAGTCAGTACAGGAAAAGAACCAAATGACAGCTTATTTAAGATTTCAGCACAATAGGTAACCAAAAAGGCCTTCATTCAGCCCAGAGAAATCAAGCATATGATTCAAATGAAGTCTAACAGCATTAGCAATGAGACTTTAAATTTATTACAGAACATAGGTACTTTTTAGTATTAGCTGAATTTGATATTCATAATATGAGTTATTACTTACATTTGATGATTAGTAAATTAGTGATAAATTGGTATGATTGCGAAAGTATTCCATTCATTTATAATTCACCCAAATGAATTTAAAAACATTGCAGAAGTGCTTCTGATGAGAGTAAATAAATGGATGCAATGACAATCAGAGGGTTCACTAAGCTCTCACCATTCATCCCAGCATTTTTTTTTTAATTAATCTACGTCATATGGAACAAGCAGAACATAAGCTGCAGCCATTCTCCCTTACATTTTCCATCAACAGTTCAGAAGCTTCCCCTTCTGTAACAAAAGCTGCTGGGCTGGAATACAATGTGATTTGCTTGTGACAGAGATCCTAGTGCCTAATGAAATGGTGAAATGACCTACCAGATTAAAAAACAAAAAAAAAGAATGCAAACAATAGAAACAATAGTAATGCCAAGCTATTAAAAAAGAAGGCAAATTAAGAGAAAAAAAAAAAAGGAAATGAACACTCAATTTGACTGTCTCTATTTTCCTGCATTTTCTTACAAGTACATAGGAACGTAATAAATTCCATTATGGAGATTTGCAGAGAAGAAGTTTTTTAAAGGTTGAAATAAAGGAGATTTAATGCCAAATTTTAAAAGATTTGTAAGTAGTAGTGGGAATTTGCAGACCGTTTTCTGATAAATCCAATGGTATTTAAGAAGCCAAGGTCCAAATCCAGCACGCATTTGAAAGACAGCTCGAATACTAAAAGATAAGCATCTACCACATACTTTGACACATTGGGATCTGTAATTCCACTAGTTAAGCACTGGTAGCTGAGGAAACAGCTGATACTGTACTCTCCTGATAGACGTGCTACAGCTGCTACCAGATGCTAGATGTGGCTATCATTTACCTTGCTGTAAAATAATGAGATTTAATAAACAAAGTCCATTTATCAAGACCTCAGGCAGGAGAGTGAGATATAAAAATGAAAGACAGAAAAATACCTCGTGGAGATGGCATGCTACTCTATGTTGAAAGCTGCACTTTCAAATTTCGTTAATTATGAAAAAAATATTTGCTATTTTAGAAAGACATAAACAATGAAATAATTTTAACATGTGGAAGTCCCTTTTTCTTGCCTTCAAACAAAGAGCTNTTCAGACTATCAGTCAAGGAAATCCAATAGCGAAAACACAACATGAAGGAGAAACAGAACATACATCAATCAAACACCTCTCCCTCATCAGCACAGGTAGGCAGAGCTGCTTTTGTCCACTGAGGATAGCAGGCTGATGACAAACTGATGAAAGATAATATATCTGCTTATTTGTTCGTTTATTTTTCCTTAGGAAGTAAAAGACCCTTTACCAATGCCAGAAGAACACGTTTCATTATGACTTCATAAGTACTAGGAGTCCTGAGAGGACATGATCCTGTCAAACACCAAAACTGTTCACTAGATTGAGGGTTGAGAGCCAAACCTTCTTCAAGAAGCCTGGTGTTAAGTTTCACGCAACCCAGTAGAGCTTTAGAAATTCCTAGCAGAAACAATTCAGATCTTTTGATCCCAGTGATTCACCAATGGGAGAAAAATAATCTCAGATGTCTTGAATGCTAGGCTACATTCTCACTTGCAATCTACTGGACCAATCTGATAGTTTAAAGTTTTCAGTGCATATATGCAGTAGCTCTAATGTGGCCTTTAAGTAAAGATGATCCAAGCCCATTCAAAAAACAGCCAACAGAGTCAATTCAGACTGGTACTACTGAGACTGAACCTTGAAACAGTCTCAATACTCTTTATCAAACTCTCTATGAACAACAGAAACAGATTTTAAAGGAAAGCAAACTCTCAAACCTTTGCATAGTACATCAACCCAAACCAAATTTTTGTATCTATGGATACTAGATGGAATAAAAATGAATCTGGGTCAATTCTTCCCACTCTGTGCATTTTCAAGCAAAATTATTTTTTAATTTGCATTATATTACACTACGAATTTGAGATTTAAACCACTGAGCCTAAATATTACAAAGAAGAAGCAGCTGATACATAATTTTTTACTAATAAGTCACCACTAAGGTGTATGCTGCTAAAAAATGTAAGCCCCCAAATCTAAGCAACATCACCTTTCCTCCCTCTGTAGATACCTTCTTGTAGCAAAACTGACACAGATATCTCCCAGACTGTTAAAATTAATCTTGCTAATGACAAAAGAACCCAATGGCAGCAAATAAAAAACTTGGGTGAAAAGCATTATACAAGGAAAGTGGTCTGGAAAAGTTCAGGCACCATAGATACCTATCCAATGCTTTGGAAAGTAAATCAGTAAGAAAGTTTGGCGATCAGGAAAAAAGCCCAGAAAACTTAGTTCTTTTTAAAGACATTTTCTGCATAGTGTATATGCTGCCTAATACTGGCAATCAAAGTACTTTACATAATCTGCATTTACAAACAGCCCAGGGAAACTTGCAGGTTACACATGAACTGTTCGCATCACATTCCTTCTGACTGCAATTATTTTGATCGTTCTTTCTTTCTGCCACCTGTAGGTGGCCACCATAAGCTACACTTATCAAATAACTCATTAGCAGGGTTTTCAATACTGTCATATCCAGATAATTAGCAATTTATTTAAATAACCAATTTCTGTGGAAATAATTGCCATGGAATGCCCTGAACCTACTTTTTATAAACTATAATAAAAGTGTTAAGATAATCCCTGACATTTGCAAATGCCATTAGTTCACCTTTCCTTTTGATAGTGCTATGGCATTATGTTTAAACAATTACCTGATAACGCGGCAGTTTAATGAAACAGTGTAGCAGACACATCCTTCAAAATGACCAGAGAATGCATTTATATGCAGAAGAAAACCCAATGAACAGATGTGTTTAGAGAGAAAGACTATCCACAGTTGTTATGAGGTCTGCAAATGGGACACACAATATTTAGTGCACTAAAAATACAGGAGTTCCCAGAAAGCAAGAGCAGGATGGACAGCTTAAATGTTGCATAGCCCAGCACTTCTCAAGATCCTGAGATTACTCTTCTCACTGCTCCCTATCTATTTCCCTGCCTGCTCAGCCCTCCAGTCCATTATAACTCATTAATAGCCATTTGCCAAAATCACTAACAATAATGTACTATTTACTCAGGCTCTGCCTATTTCCAGCCAAAAATTTTAGTTATTCATGTTCCAAGGGAGAATTAGAGGGAATAGTCTTTTGATGGAATATTTCTACATCAGTCAGCCTACATCTTCAAACCAATGACTACTTAATGTTTCATGTTATACAAAAATCATGATGAGCAATGCACCAAATCAATTGCAAAGGTTCTGCTGACTACAGAGAAGTCAGGACTTTGTCACAAGACATTAGAATAAAGCTAATAATTCTGAAGATATGAAACAACTTCTATCTAACTCTGCTATAGCAGGCTCTTGAAACCATATCAACTTACAGCATTTTTGTCAGCATATCGTGACTACCTTGATACACTGATAGTGTGCCAATAGTTCTTCTGATAACTACGGACCTTTCCTCTTAATTTCAAACCTTACATCAGATGTGATTCTGTTTCTGATCAGAATTGAACCCAACCTCTGAGTGGAAAAAAGAGGCAATAATTTTGCTTCATATTTCCTTTACAAAAAAAATTTTACTCAAATAGAAAAAAAATAGCTTGAACTTCCATAATCACAGAGAAAAATCAGTGTCATTTTTAGGATTTAATTTTGCTGTTTTTGAATTAATACAAATGATTATTTATGCTCTTTCAGCTAAAAATTAATAAAATCACCAGAGTTCTCATCCAATAAATATTTAGTACTCATCAGAGAATTCTCTCAATTAAAAAAAAAGGCTAGAATCAGAGAAAGAGAGAGGGAAAAATTAAATTTTTCTTATCTGTAAATATTATTTATCTATGGAGACCTGGGGGAATTTTCACTCATATCAGAATTCAGTAGGAAAAACCAAGAGGACAGATACAAATTGTTTTGTGAATGCTGCAAGAAGTGGTTAAACATTTCCTAACAAAGCCATTCTCTCACTGAAAACTACAGATTCACTAAAAGTCGATACTTCTGGTTGTCAGCATGAAACCTAGAAAAGCATTTTCTGTTGCAATTCATCAAACGTTTATTATTTAATTTCACTCATGGTTTCTACTTCGGTCTGACTTGGAGCTGGAAATTGTCTGACAGAATGCTCTCCATGTTCTTTGGCTGGCTCAGGAAGCCCTTTCTCTGCCCTGACTGCCTTGTTTGTGCTGCCCACCATGACGCGTAGCCTGAGGCAGCTGCTGCAGTGTGGAGGGGCTGGTGCTGTGGCAGGAGGGCTGGCACCTTTTGCACTGCAACCCTCCTCTGCCCAGGACAAACCTTGACTGCTACCCAGACAGTGCCAGTGCTAATCAATCAAACAAATACAACAGTAATGAGAAGGTAACAAAATAGTGCTAATAGCCAGGGGAAGCTCCCAACATACTACAAGGAAAAGGACACATGAACAGGACCAGCATAAGAGCCAACAAACAGCCCATTTAGAAAATATTGCCCAGTTACCAGACATGATCCCTGCAGCCATCACAAAGGGACAAATGAGTTCCTGCCGAATTCTTCCCCTCAAAAGATGTGAGTAGTTCACTTTATCACAGGGTAGGTCTTCCTGCCCTTTTATCCCAATGCAGAGACTGACATTTAACCTGAAGTGTGGTAGAAATGGTTCTGGCTATTTACGGATTTGTTCAAAGGCAGCCTTGTCTCTGTCGGCCTCAGCAGTGCTACCTTTGTTTGAGCTGGCTTTAACCTCCACAACAACCACCACGGTCAACATGACCCTGGAACCAGGACGTGTGTGTATGCCCACATGTCTGTGCCAGCGCTTTAGCACATACATAATACTAACTGCAAAAAGGCAATTTAGTACAATAAGGACACACTGGAAGAGACATGACTGCCTGCTGAGCAGGGAATTGAGGCTCCTACACTGTATTTAAAAAGCTAAAATTACTGAAAAATGCAGTACAACAACTTTTCAGGTCACTTACAAAACCTGACTCATACCTTGTGCTGTTTAATAACCACTAGTCTAAGAAGACCATCACAGAAAGGGAAGCAGAACTTCAGAAATTACGCCAAACTAAAGAAATCAGGCCTAGATAACTAGAAAGCTCAGATAAAGTATTTCTTTCTTGCTTTACATAAGTTAATCACTATCCTATTTTGAGATTTATCTATTTTATTGTCTATCCCTCTATTTTATCTTTCTCATCCAGTTGCTGTTACCTAGTAATAAGCGGTTTTATGTACCAATATATTTAGATCTATTTATAGATACATAGATTTATTAAAAATACATCACAAACACAAATTTTTGTGAAACAGAAGACTCAGTGTGAGTAGAAAACACTGTTTGCCTGTGAATTAGTGTCTACATACACATCTACCATACTATTATTATTACATATCCATATAATCTGTGTGAGTATATATATACACGCGCACTCAGTAGATGTATTTCCATATTCACATATACATAAAACAGTGGATGACACGTCCCCTGATAAAACCTGTTATTTCAACACTTCAAGTGAAAAGTGTTAAAATAAATGGCTCATCACATACAATGTGTTAAAATAAATGTTTATTTCAACACTATGTGTATCATAGCCATTTATTTCAACACTTCCCATTTCTCAAGACTCACACAACCAAGAGTAGGAGAACTGATAGCTATACCTAAGGTAGCTGAAGCACACAGCCCTACTCTGCTTGCCATAGGATGAGTAGGAAGTTACTTGACACATTTTTTCCCTCCCAGCAATAAATGGAAACTACCTACCTTGACTGTTCATGGGGATCTGCATGTGTCTGTAAGCTGGTGGGCTGTGTCATCGTTTGGAAAGAAGGACCATACCAGAGTTTTCTGAGATATTTGGGAAACAGGCTGCTGCTAACAGGGTAGGGTTGGGAAAAAAAGCAAAGCATGGGATCTTTTGAGAATTTCAATTTGCTGTTTCTGACTCAGATACAAAAGTATCTGGGTAGACAAAGATTTACGTGATCAAGAGCAAAACCTAGAGCTGTTCATACTGAGGGCCGCATGGGACGTGATTCTTGCAGGACCAGCTATAATCTGGTGATCAAATTATGAGTTAAAGAGCATCTGGGTTCTCGCTCTACCTGCAGGAAACAGTTTATTGGAAGGATTCTTCAGCTCAAGACTTGCCTTATTAATTTTAATACAGAACCTGATGGGCCTTTAAAACAGCAATCTTCCATCTTTAGCTGATTTCCAAAGAACAAATACAGGCACTGGGGGCTTCCTGTTGGTGCATTTAGATTATCGTCAGCAGCAGAACTCACTCCTACAAGCTGAGCTCAGACATTACATTATAGGCCAGTGTTGGCTAGCATCAGTTTCTTTATCCACTTTATTTTGGGAGGAAAGCACAAGAAGCTCCCATTTTCTGGTAGCTCCCGCTGGAGTCAGAGGGCACTATGCCTTTATAGACCTGTCTCTAAGGGACAGAGCCAGGATAGGGATGAAGAAATTTTAATAATGCACAAAATATGCAAAAAACCTCCACAAACCTTGAGTTCTCTCTGAGCAATATTTACCACTAACTTGCCCGTAATGTTTTCTTACAGCTTTTGTCCTCTGAAAAACTTTAAAAGCATGAGAAGAGATTGTCTAGGCCCCAGAAAGACAGTGTGGCCTTAAGAAGGCAAACACCTGGAGAGGCATTCTCCTTTCTTTCTCTTGTACTTCTTCTTCTCTGAAATTGCACATCTGTTGGCCAGGATGGACAGAGGACAAACTCATAAAAAAAATGAAAGGTCAGTGAAGAGTTTGCAACCAGCATACCCTACCAGAAAACTGTTTTGCACCAAGACAATGAAAAATTGAGACCACAGCTTCATCAGCTCACAAATAAATTTACTGCCTTGAGCCGGGCCATTTCACAGTGCTAGTCACCTATATTCAAACATGTAAAAACATTTACAGTTTTATTTCTATAAAAGTATATCCTCCCCCGTCACTTTTGTCAGATAAAACACCACAACCATTTTGTAGTAGAATAGTCTAAAATGCAATTAAAGTTTTCAAAAAAAAAACCCCACAACATTTTCAGCCTTTCATTTTCTTCAGATGTGATTAGTTCCAGAAAGAGCAGGTATCATCACTCCTTTGTAGACACTGTAGGTTATAAGATTGGTCCTCAGAAGTTGGCAACACATAATAAAAGTGCTTTATTCATAAACATCATTCATTTTCAAGAATGGCAGTAGCTCACAGAATGGAAATATTCAGCTAATAACTACTGTAGACATTAAAATGCTGCATGACAGATATGTAGTGCTCATTACACAAGAACACTTTCTTATAATTATGGTTTCATAACTAGGTACATAATTTTCTAAATATTTAGTTCCTTTTATTTTTTTTTTTTAAGGCAGATATAAAAATAAAAGGCTCTTCCCACAGAGGGTGGATGGGCACTGGAACAGGCTCCCCAGGGCCGTGGTGACAGCACCAGCCTGGTCGAGTTCAAGAAGCATTTGGAAAATACCCTTGGGCACACGGTGTCACTCTTGGGGATGGTGCTGTGCAGGGCTATGAGCTGGACTTGATGATCCTTGAGGGTCCTTTTCAACTCAACATATTTTGTGATTTTTTTTAAAATTAAATTTACGGGACAACCCTAAGTTTTCCATGAAGGAAAAAGACTCCCCCTCTAACAGAGAGGTGATACCTTGGATTTAGTTGAGGCCTTAGATTTGCATGGATGACAATTTCAAATTTTTTTTTCTTTTTCTTCTTTTATATAATCTTCACAATTATAGGAAATTTCATGCTGTTTCTTTAGCTGAGAACATACCGAAAGCTGAAGAGTCAGTTCTGTAATGGAAAGCAAAATAATTGCTTGTCCATGCTGCATAAACTATTTGTGGAATAAAGGAAGCCCAAACCCTATTGCAGAGGCCTTTACTAGCTCTGGATATATTACTGAGGGTTAGTAATTAAAACATGGTTATATCAGTCCTGCTTGCAACCAGTCACACAACTCAGTGCTGATTTCAAGAAGAAATTATACACCCATATCATAACTCTGCTTTCTGCATTAATAAAAAATAACAGCATTAATAGGCCTAAATATTCATTTGTTTGATGTATTCAGAGCAGCAGAAGGGGGTGCAAGGGAATTTAGTGTATTTCTCTGTCAGATCACTTTAATTATCCAATGAGGGTAGCTCAGAGGGTGAATAAGGGACTTAATTGATGTACTTACTCATCCCCTCAGCTTCCACTGAAGAAAAATGGTAGCAACACAACTCCTAAACTGCATTTGTTGGTCTTCAGTGATCAAAGTAAAGGCCAATTAACAGAAAGCCAGGGGCCCACAAAGCATTTGTTGATTTTAAAATACTGATCAGAACACACACTGCTACTGCTAAACACACACCAGCAATATCTGGCACTTACAGAGTGCCTTCTAGGAGAGGATGTCCAAATGCTACACAAAAATACAATATTTTTATCTCCTAGAATAAAAGGACAGCAAGACTGGAAACATGTGTAAAGAGAGCAATTCTACCTTAGCAGAAGAGGCGGCAGCTGGCTCTCCTGGTCACAAATCCCTCGTCCCTTGTCCCAGAATGTCCTCTTACACTTTTCTCTAAAGCTGTCTGTAATTTAAAGGATAACTTTCTAGAAGTATTCTTTGTAAATCAACTCAAGCAGTCTTCTCTCGGAAGTAAATTACAAACTAATGTGCATAGCACCTTATTCTGTGTGTTTTCATGGATGAAGTGTTATACCCATTCACACCACAGCTTCGAACATGGAAATAATAGGGGTTCACATAAGCATACAGGACTGTAGCTGACTGAAGGAATTACTTTCTCCTTCCTTCCTGCTTTTCTCTAATCTAAAAGAAAACGTATCTGATTCACTTTGGGGGCAGTATCTTTGGGCAACACTGAGTTGCTTCCATTTTTTTTTTTTTTTGTTATGTAGAATTCTTAGGAACTCTGAAGGTTATTTTAGGCAATCAATGTACATACCAAAATGAAGATATCCCATTTGCATGAGCTATCACTGACATAATACTGTGTATGGAAAACCTGAAGAGGAAGACTCACAAAAGCATAAATGTTCCGTGTGAAACTCTAACACATCTGTTCAGCACTGGAAAGCCTGCATTTAAGTCCAAAGCACTAGAAAGCTGAGACAAGTGCATTTTTGGAATCAAAACAAATGATGGTAATTCAAGAAAATACTATGAAGCACACAAAGGCTGTACAATGCCATATGTTGCACAATGCATCTGGTAATCAATTTAATATATATGCCAAGTTTACTAGAAGCCCAAATTGGCTTAAGTTCTTTATTCAGAAATTCAAAAAGTAAACTAAAAGCATTACAAAAACGGTGCTCTTACAATTAGTAAGAGAGTGGATTTTTCTTTTTATCTACAGAACACACAAAAAACCCCTAATCTCCTAAATTACGTCCCATAATGAATACATGTCCAAACTTCACTTTTGATCAATAGCTTTCATAGACTCACGGTTTTAGGACATGGTTTGTTCTACAATTTAAAAGATAAATGTGATTTTAAAATTATTTTATGCTCAATGTTTACTTCTAGCTTGTAGGTCTGAAATCATGTAGGTTTTATGCTGTCATTTGTGATTCCATACACAATACACTACTGAAGATGTCATCAAACAGAGACATATAACCAACCTTGCAAGTACTGTGGTCCTAAATCAAATATGAATCCACAGTTACAGTATTAAAAATACAGCAGAAATCCCTAATTCAAGTGGACAGTGTCACCTCGAAAGCCAAAATAAATGGTGTAGGATAATAGTTTCCAGACTTGGGTTACAGTGTCAATGCAGAGACTTGAGCTGTGCTAACTCACCAAGCTTGATCTTGCTTGCCAGAGCATGCTTGTCAATATTTAGCTCCCAGGGAGAATGTCATGAATCTTTACAAAAACTAGCATAAATATAAAATACTATAGCAGCTGCTGTGATCCTTTTCCTAACACTGAGATTAAATTGCTGAAATTTGTTTCGAGCTTTTTAAATAAGAAGATGTGTGCCATATACCTACTGTAACAGGAGTGTGAGAAACAGCATTAAGGGATTTCAATGCTGTTATTAGGGCTTTTAAAATACATAAAACCACCATATGCTTGCATTAACTCATTGGAAGATATTTTTAAGGCCAAACTTAAAAATATCACTATCTCCTGTAACATCAGATTAGAAAATTGACTGGAATAAAATAACATACACCTTCATTTTCAAAAAGACAAATCTAAGCTGCACCAGTAAACCGTGCATCATTTACTTGCCTAACCACTGGAATTTCACCACAAAATGTAGGTGCACGCTGCCTTAGGCATTTGACAGCAGTACATATACTAACCTCAAATTTCTGATGCATCAACGGAGCGAGAAAGGAAGCCACCTCTGAGAATGCCTGACTCCTTGCAGGGATGAGGGGGAAGCCTAGGAGTCTCCTAGTGAAGTTTCTGATGCTTAGGGGATAACCCTCAGCTGTACTTGGTCAGCACCTCTGCTTCCATCAGCTGTGTCCTCTGAGCTTGGTCTCTCTGGGACAGACACATCGTGGCAGGGGCACAGCTCAGGAAGGCAATGCAGGCAGCACAGGCAGAGGAGAGCACCACTGCTGCCTGCCTTCTGTGCTAACCTTTGGCTTGGCTCATCTCATTTCTGAGAAACAGAAAGAAATAGCAAAGGACAGTGAAGGCAGCTCTGGAAAGGCCCAAGTCTGGAAAAGAGAGTAAGAATGACATTTTTATTTTTAGGACCCTTTTGCACTATCTGACTCCAACAGTTATCTGGGGATGTCCTCAGAGCTGTAAAATATTAAGCCTGAAAGAAAAGAAAAATAAACAGATGGGACAGAACTCTGTATGCCAGCCCCACACAAAAGGGAACTACATACTAAATCTCCCCACAAGAAGATGGGGCAAGGCTTCCCTACATCTGGCAAGGTTTATGTCCTTTCTGGATAGCTGCGAAGAACTGATCATCCAGAGTGCTTTATAAACAACAAAGAAACAAACAAGCTGTCTGTTATACCAATAAATCAGAATATACCACATAGCAGATTTTTTCCTAATATTTCTTGAGAAAGTAAGGTGCCATCAGATCTTCCTTGGAAGTCTGAATTCTTCAAATCCCACCTTCAGTAAGTGTTGAAGAAACTTCTACTTTTATATATTAAAAAGAATAGATTCTTATGTGTACTGCTTGGCCAGTACCTTCTCTGCAAGTGCACAAAATTTATCAGTGCCTAGAATGACTAGGTTTCTGAGTACTCACTATTGAAAACTAAGCAGCTCTTAAGTGGGCATGTACCCAAAAATTGGTGTAAACACTGCCAGCTCTGGGGTACTCAGGTGAGAAGCTGACATGGCCTTAATAGCGTAAGTAGAGTGATAGCTGACAGGAGTAAGATAAGCTCGGCCTAGTCAAAATATAGACTGAAGCACCCAGACATTCTTTTGGAAATCAACAGGTCGCTCAATAGGGTCATGAAACATTTGTGAATGGACAGACAGTACTGTAACACAGCTAGCTATGTCTTCACTGACATGCCAGCTTGCAAAAACCACACAGCTTTCTCCTCATTTCTAGCTGCCTGTAACAAAGTTCCTCACAGCATCAGCCTCACCACGGTGCTGAGTCAGGTGTGGTACCACGCATTCTACGGACAGAGCCCATGCCATTAAAAACACCCTCTCTATGTATCTGCAATGCAGTACTTGTTCTGAAACAGTGAAACACTGTGCTCAACAGTTCTCCCTCCACTCTCACTTAACCCAAATAACAGTGGCTCAATTCCTGACTACAAGAGTCTTCTGGGATTTCAACAGAACTTAGGGAAGATGGTTACAAGGTGCATGTTAATAGCAAAGACAATTTCAATTTCCCAGCAATGCAGAAACTGCAAATTGATCTTAGATTGGAAAACTGAACGCCTACAGCAGGTTCCCTCAAAGATTTTGTAGGATATGTTTGTATATCCTGTGTGTGAGCAGGACATTTATACAGCTCATTGTATACAATGAGGTACTTGCATGAAAAGGCACATTAAAATGCGGATTCCCTAGCCGAGTACTATATATTAGATGCATTCTTTTGAAAGGTTAAAAAAAGAAGTTCTGATGGCGGTGAAATACGTTTATAAATGCTTCTGGCAATCATTTGCTAGGGATGAAGTGATGCCCAGTGAAATACCAACCCAAGATCTACCCAGTTAAACAAATCTGCTCTATTTTGTCTTCTGTACTTTATGTGTGAACTTGGCATTAGGATTTATTCCTTATTCAAGCAGGATACTAAAAACCACAGAATTTTAGCAGGATTTAGGCAAATAAAGATGCATTTCCTGATAAGTTCATAACAAATCATACCTAACCAGTGGAAGAAATTTTCAAGGCTACACAGAAGCAGGACAGCAGCACTAATTAGGTAAGTACATACTTCTGGTGCAGTTTGGTGTAAACCAATGCTTGTTCCAAGGATAATTTTTTTTTTTTTTTTAATAAACCCCTGTATCTGATTGTCACAGCAAGCACACCTTCATGTAACTGAAACCTTCTCTTCAAGACACTTTGTGACCCATTTCTAAACCACATTAATCAAGCATTCTGTAGGTGGTGGGAATGGTGAGAGCCACAACATCCTCACAGAGGTGCATAAGTGTCCTAGGTTACAGTGTAAAATGTGCCACATGGTCTGTATTCTATCTCCATCTTCATTAACTGTTGAAACAAAGGAGGGGCAATGTTTTTCTTTGCCTCCTCCCCTGGACTATCTCCTGTTAATGGGCCATTAACACCTTGCCATATGAGTCATAGATAACTCCCTCCGGGAGCCCTTTGTGTTTAATGGGCCATTGTGAGGACCCACCCCATGACTCATACAATGACATCAGCGCATTGTGAGGATCCACCACATGACTCATAGAATTACATAATCCCATTGTAAGATGCTCCACCCAGGGGGAGGAGCCAAGCATTCCCACCTGGATATAATGTGGGAACTGGGACAGAACAAGGAGCCCTGACCGACTGGTTTCCAGAGGACAAGAGCTACCAGACCTGTCTTCAGGATCACTATTTCAGCAAGACCCCCTCATCTGGACTGCTGCCACGACCCTAACTAGCAGGGTATCAGGTTGTATTCTGACTCTGTCAGTGTTTTTTTTTGTTTTCTTTGTATTACTTGCATGTATTTTACTTTTTCCTATTAAATTGTATTTCTGACTTAGAGTCTCACTGGTTTTGCTTTCAAACCAGCACAATAAGCTATTGAGGCTACCGAGGCTACTGATCCAGAGGGAGGAGCTCACACACAATAGAGAACTTGGGGTGTTTTGTCAGCAGTGGTAGGATCCACACAGTGATAGGAGAAGACAGTAGTCAGTAAGCCTATTCGGCAAGCACAGCTGTTCCACAGAGAGAAGCAAGAACAGGAAGAAGCTCTAGGCTAGTAAATATTAAATAAGAAGACATTTTTAAAATTATTTTTAGAATTATTTTTAGCTCCTATTTTGATCTGTAAATGTGATGCCATTTTTTTTCATAAATGCAAAAATGTATTTATTCTTCACAAGAAAGTATGCCCTCCACAGAATAAAGATGGGCTGTACAGACAATATATGCCACTTGGTGACTAGGGCAAATCAATATGCAAAGTAATATTGAAAAAAGATTACAATGCTTGAGACACACGAGGTCAAACAACCTCTGCTGATATAATTGTTAGTCAGAATTGTTTACAAATTCTACCAGATTCTTGGTTTGGTTTTGGGGTTTGTTTTTTTTTTGAGGGGGGGGAGATTATAATTAGAGCTTCTGCTCTGAGTGACAGGTACAGTTTATAATTTCTGCAGAAGGCACTTCTCTCATTGATCACTTTAAGTACCACCTGTACCACAAACCCAGCTGTTGATTTTGGTATGACAAGTCAGCAGGAAAGATAATTGCAGGTCCCACATGATCAACAACAGGGAGCTTGTAACATAGACATGAAATCACATGAATTGGGACCCTATTTCCTTTGTCAGGTCTTTCCTCTGCCTCCTACACTGAAGCTCCCTAAACTCTCATAAGAAGTATAAAGCTTTTAATCCATCATATACATACACCGCAACAAAGCTCTGCAGACCTACAAGCCTACTTGAACCCTACCTTGAACACTTCTACCTGGAATCATCTTTGTGCTCCAGTCCATGACCACACGCCTACCCTCTTCTTCTAGGACAACAGAAGTAGATAAATGACCTCTGAAATTAATTACAGCAATCTTCTTACAACAGAAATATTTCCGTTTTAAACACAATAATCTCCAAAAGACATGACACAAAAATACTCTGAGAGATTTTTTTTGTGTGTGTCTTGGCTTAAAATTATAAGAGGTTACCATAAGAGAAACACANTTACAACAGAAATATTTCCGTTTTAAACACAATAATCTCCAAAAGACATGACACAAAAATACTCTGAGAGATTTTTTTTTTGTGTGTGTCTTGGCTTAAAATTATAAGAGGTTACCATAAGAGAAACACACCTTTTCCCAGACCTGACAGACACAGAAAGACAATCAACTCATGCTGACAAAGTCACCACCGCTGGGTTTGATCTTCCTGATATTAAGAGAAGGAAAAATTTTCTGTTCCTGACTGACTTACACCTCCTTATCAAGTCATAGTTTACCTGTGGTACATTCACCTATACCCATTAGTGTAAATATAAGCCCCTGCTCTGCCAACCTGCTTTGAAACACTCTGACATCTCTTTTACCTTCTCTATTCATTTCCATTCTTTGTTAATCAGACTGTGTCTTCAAGATGCTAACTATAAGAGCACTCATTACTTAATCATGGTAATTTATACCATTATATGAACAGATTTCCCATTTTATCTACCTGCACCCAGAATAAACCTTCATGTTCTTTCCCCTGTGCTCTTTTCCTGCAATCTATACTACAGTGATTTTCTCTTATTTTTCTCATATTATGTCTGAGAAGAATTTATGATTTTATATGAATTGCTTTCTGATGCGTGCCTTTGGTTGCCATGAGTTAGACTCGATAGCTTTACAGTTATCTGTTTATTAAAAACCCCAATCAACTGTGAAATTAATTATTTCAACTGTACATATTCTATATTAGCTTTGATATGAACAGTAAATCCAGAGTGTTCAACAGCAGCAGTTTAGAGATTAACCTAATTACAGGCTATTAAACCAGGAGAATGTAGCCAATTGCACTTCTAGCAGCCTGTGCAGAACAGTTAATGACGACTTGATGGTTTTCTAGGACTTTGGAACAAATACTTGGCTTTTAGTCTGAGAGCAATGCTGGACATTCCTGTCTGATGCTTGGGGGATTCAGCCAACTAACAGATACATTTGGTGAAGAATCTCATTCTAGTCATGCCCTCCCTTCCTAATTTCCCTTTTCACTGTTTTGTCGTCTTTGCCTGTTCCTCAGGGAACCGAGTGATTGATAGCCTAATCCAATGACTGTATTACAGCTGCCTCAACTTGGACTCTTTTCCTTATCATTAGCAGTTAGCCTATGGTTAAATTCACAGCTCACTGCTTGGTACAGCCCCTGAGATTTAAGGGTCTGGCCTTTAGAAAATATTTAACATAAAATTGAAATCTTGACATACTGAGAATTCAGTTCTCTGCAAGGCTTCTTTAATTAATCCAATGTACTGTACCATTGTTCTATATGAGGCTCTGACATGGTGAACTGTTACTGAAGCTCACAGAGATGTGTAATTCTAAATTAAACACTCACTTACATGTACCTACACTGCATTTGTTTCCCAAGTACATGTGCATGAATGTGAAAATTTAAATCCAATCTCTAACAATAATAAACCACAAACCAATTACACTTAAGGAATAAAGACTCTTCATTCATTTCAAGCTCAGAATGAGCTTTTTTCAAAGTAAGAGGAGGAGAAAACATAGCTTTGTTCAAATGCTCTGTGTAAAGTCTCCTTCTTCATTCTTTCTCCAGGACTCATTTCATCTTCTGCTGAATGAAATCAATTATGATCATATTTAATCAACTACAAATATCACCTGTGCTAAAAGTGTAAAGTGTTTTCTTTGTGGGAATTAAATTGGCTAGAAAATATTAAAAATGGAAAAAATATGCTTAGTTCTCTGACCTTATCTAGAGAATAATACTTATTTTTAAATAGCTATAGGAAAGATGTAGACCTTGATCTATGCTGTAACCCTTTGCCCTACTTCCAGTCAGTCGATGAGCTGCAAGCCTCTATGAAAATGGCAGCTGAGTCCCAGATGAAAAATTATGCATCTCATAAACTGCTATTCTGCTGAAATGTCAAGCTATGGCAGGGCTGTACCTCAAACTCAGCACTTGGCATTTTCCTTCTGTCTGCTTTGTTGCCATGAAGCAAACATGAACAGTGAGGATTTGTGTAGGGCAGGTAGCAGGCGAGCTCCCTGTCAAAAATCTATTATTAGGGCTCTGATCTCTCCTGCACAGACCAGTGATGGCAGTACACTAAGAGAAATCAGACTGCTGCAAGGACACGACAGAAAACAGAGGACTCTTTGTGAATCCTGACATAATATATGCAAATAAGGGCTTTTAATGGCTGAGCTACATTGAACGGGAATAATAAAACAAAATTAAAATTGTACAATGGCATATATTTGTTTTTCACCCCTTTCCACACTGTTTTATAAATATATGTTAATGTAAATAGTCTTTAACTCTTGGTAAATATTTATACTAAACAGGAGTGCCTATGCATACATACATTTTGTTTTGTTTCCAGTGATGGGCAGCTTTTCATTCCTTTCTATTGACCAAAATCCACACTGCACTGTCACTGACAGAACTGTGATGAGTAAAGTGAATGCTCTTGGTTGGGTTTTTTCACTTTTCTTTTAATGATGTGTCATCGAATTGAAATTAAAAGGCAGCCCTTATTATTATAACTTCAGCTTTTTCTATTTCAATAGAATTCATACATTTCAGATTAGAATATATGCCTCTATTAATAATGTCAATATACATTTTAATTTAATAACTCCTGAAAAGCATTCCCTTAAATGTCACAATTACTCTTGGACAGTGTTTTTCTGTAAAAACAGACAGCTCCACTAACTTCAAAAAGTAACTAAAATTAACTGTCTCTGCTGGTTTCCAGTAATTACACATTCCTGCATTTAATGACTGAATCCACCACCTAGATATTCTCCTTCTGATATCCCTTGTGGGTAGCTATGAAGTTATAACACACAGCTTCCTGAATCTCTCTTTTTCTGGAAAACAAGCACATGTACTTGCACATGCTGTACAATACATTTGTGCAAATAATGCCAAAGTACTATAGCATATAATAAACGGACAAAGCAGTAACAGCACTCAGACATGAGGTATTTGAAGTGCTACTTGCTACTGTAAAATATTGCAATATTTCTGAAACAAAGCATTAAAAGAACACATAGTGAGAGCATTGTAGAGAGATTTTCTTTTAACTCAAGTTTTTGCCAAGTCCAGTGTATGGTTTTATAAAATTATCCTCCAAGGATTTGGCTTCTAGACAAAAACAAAGAAACAAACAGATGACAAAGAACAAAAAACCATGGAAATTTGAACTGAAGCTCTGCTCTAGTTTGCCTGCAATAGATATCCCATTGTGCTGCAATGTGATGTGTTTTATAAAACACATCTGGAATATGGCCATAAAAGCTATTATAAAAGCTCATGGAAAAAACTTTTTTTTTTTTAATTTAAAAATGCATTTCAAGGAAAGAAATTGTAGGGAAGTGTGTAGCTGCTGACAGGATATTAACATTTCTCTGAGTAACCCGGCAACTTATTCTGGTATCTATGAAATACCAGAATAAGCATTTAAAAAATAATTTATAATTACACAAACTAAAATATCTCTTTCAGAGCCAGAAGTCATTATTCCTTGTCATTAACCTCTTTTTAATAAACAAGTGTCTTACAAATACTCTGCCCACATATAGGAAGAATTCACAATCAAATGTCAGATATTCTACATTCTCAAACCTGAAAGACTGCTAGATCCATTCTAAAAGCTTCTTGATGGAAATCAAACTCTCTCTAATGCTGCAAACACATACGACAGTTATACAGCTTGAAAAACTGTATCTTTATTTTAATATTTTTTCTTTCATCATAAGGGCTTACTCCCTTACCCATATTTTTCATGGACTTCATTAGAACAACTCTGCTTTTTCAGTAATGGGCAGTTCTTGTAAATTTATTCTAAAAAATGGATGAAGACTGAGGGATCCTCTAAACACAATGTCCTCTCAGGTAACAGGGCCACGAAACTCTACAGGGCTACCATAGTCTTTGGACTCATCCAATGCTCCACAGTGCAAATTGGAAATTAATTTTCTTTAGAAAACAACAACAATATATCAAAATTAAAGTGAAATTTTTCCTGATTTTTTTTTTTTTTTGTCACCAGGACAGAAGTAAAAGAAGAAGAAAAACCTGAGAGATTTTATATAATGCTCAATATTTGTCGAGTAAACTTGGAATCCAGGGGGCCCAGCTATGACCTGGGCTCACGTCTTGGGATTTAAACCTGGCTCTCCCAAGTCAGGCTCATGTGCAGGTCAGCAGGCTGTGCTACTATGAGTGTGTATCCTGTGAGAGCTGCTTCACTTTGTATTAATAATTCAATATTTGCAGGGAAGTGGAGAAGAGAGAGACTAATCCTACAGTCTAGTAGTCAAACATCCACCTGGGATACTGGGATCCCTCCCTGTCAAAACCACCCAAGAAACAGGAGGGTAGGAAGGACGATACAGTGATGCCTCTTGCAGCTTAGTGATTTTCAGCTGATCAAATTAGATTAAAACAGGAAGGTCACTGCCTGAGCTGGCTGGCAAGAAAACACTGACTGTGACAACTCAAACCTAAATGGGGGTTTCAAAATAATCCCATTGAATCACTCCTTCTTTGAACAATTTTTAAAAAAATGTTTCGAAAAACCAGTGACAAAAGTCTGTTCTCAAAACATCTCAAGCAGGATTTTAAAATTATGTTAATAAACTTCTTTTCTTATTATTTTTGTGTGTATTAAATAAATCATAGGAAACAACCTGTCATTTAGTAATTATAAAAATAAATTCCTGCTTCAATGTCTCTCATTTAGAAAAATGAAGAATGAACCTCCTGCATATAGCTGCTTCTGCATGAGGCAGACAAGAAGAGAAGGGATGAAGAGGCCAAGGGGAAATTCTATATGGAAAATATTTTTTCAGTACATGGCCACGTAGGAGGACGTTTTTTAACACCGGAGGACAGGGAGGTCTGTCAGCCAAAATTTCGAGCAGCTGCTAGGCCAGGGCACTAACACATCTTTGTTATTTGCTCTTTGTTGGATACTTTCATCAAACTCAGAGGAGGGAGTTCGCACGCACTTGGAGAAGGCAACCTGTACTGCCCTAACAAACTATGGACACAGTGAATTTATAAATCTGTGAAGAACACTGGTCCTTTAAGGGACCAACTCATTGTCCCATGACCTGTTCACTGCCAGGGCCAGCAGACAGACACAGGGGCTGGATAATGCTGAGGGTCACCAGTGTTGAGTCAAGGTGCATTTCAGACCTCATCAGGACACCCAAGGGGACCCTGTGCTGAGACCCTCACAGGGCTGGGGCCAGCTCCAACCTCACCCATGGTCACACAGCACCGTGAGTGTGGCACCCTGAAGGTGCTCTGGGCCACATGAGCATCACTGCTAGTCCAGAATCTATGCACATGGAAAAATCCAGAAAGCCTGATCCAGCTTGGCTGTGTGCTGTATCTGCCCTAGGTTTGTGCACAACAGAACAACAATGAACCAGCAGCATTTTGGAGAAACACGCTGAAAATGAACCAGACTTACTGCTTCTATAATAGTGCTGTCTTTCACTTCAAAAATTAATTCTCTCTTGAGAGGAATTACATGGAAAAAACCCAACAAAAACTTACTGACTCTATCAGATAATAAAACAAATTCACACACATCAAAATAGAAACCCAATATGTTACGCTGTGAGGCAACTTTCATGTCAAGACCACAGAGCTCTTCTCACCAAGCCTGTAGGCATGTAAGTGGTGTTCCTGCCATTCCACAGACAGGAGAAATAGAGCACAAAAAGGTCAAGTGTCTGGCTGCAGGCCACACGTCTCCGCCGTGGCACAGCCGGAACAGAAGAAGGGCCACCCTGCCCCTTGCTCTGACAAGATGACACGCTCTCCCACTTTTGTCTTCTTGTAAGCATGCTAGCTTTCCTGATTTGAAATTGCTTTCCTGCTCTTGGAAATTTGTATACTGCTATAGCTGACCACTGAGCAGAAAGTATTGCAACATGCTGCCGAGCTGTTGACTTTACTGGCTCCATGGCCTTCTTTCATGAAAGAAGTTGTGGGATTGGGACCCAGTAATGATTCTTTCAAAACATAATTAATAGACAGTACTTTCAGTATTTTAAATATTTTTAAATAAGCAGATTTAAGTCATAGGTAATGGTGCATCCCATCCTAAAATGCCATTTTCTCTCCCCTCTGATACATATAAAACTTCAGGAAAAAAACTTATACACATACACACACAGAGATATATATAAATAAAATAAAATAAAGAAACAACTTTTCCTTGGGACCATTTAGTAATATAAACCACAGAAGTGCTGATACATCCTCACTCACAGCTGGGCATGCAGGTGCCACTGTAATTTACACTACATACATGTTTCAAATTTGTGACATAGGCACACTTCTCATAATGCAGCCATTTTATAGATTTTATCAGGCAGAATTATGGTAGGAAGGAATATTCACAAATTTCTACTTAAATGAGAAAATGTGAATGGTGTTACTTATATAAAATACTACTGCAATAGTTCTTTTATTAATTTTTAATGCACAGCACCCACTGTGACCTCCTTTATTCTTTTCCTGTCAACATGGCAGGCTAGAGAAATTGAAATGGGCTGTAGCTGTTCCCTTCTTGTTCCCCTCTTCCTCCCATTTTGCATAATATTAAAATATAACATCTTATTGGACTGTCACTGTGAAACCATTATGCAATAGGCATAATGATTTTTTCTGATTGTTATCACTTTCTTACTTTTCAGCATTCTCTAAAAAATTCCAAATTCTATGTAGTTATCTAAGGCAATAACACAATTTGCCACTGAATACACTCATGTATTAAAGTTTGTTTAACAGTCATCTTTTGCTACATTTCTTGTGGTTCTCTAAGGATAACACCAGTCACATAAAATAGATCATATTTTTGCCTGTCTGGTCTCCTCTGATTACATTTTTGGGGCGAGGTAGGAGGAGGGTCCAACAGAATAACATGTGACTCACTGGGGAGGATGCTACTACTTCTTGTATGTATATTTACTGCTACCTCTATCACCAAGGAGACTAATCTCCATACCAGTAAAGCCAAGAAGCTCACAGTATTGTCTTTGCAGGGCCAAGTTTGTGTTGTCACAGCAACAGAGTTCACAGGGTCAATAGATTAATACATTAGTGTGCACCGACACTGAACTGGAATGTAAAAGTTTTGCAGCTGGTTTGAAAATTAAATGGTGAAGCAGGATTTGAAAATAAGGGCTACACAAGATATTCCTGTATATCTTGAGAAATAGGCTACAAAAATATGCATATATTTGCCTAATACTGTCTATAATTTTTACCACAGTGGAAAGAGGAGGAAATAACCTCTCTGGAAAAGGTGCACTTAGAGGGAAGGAGGGAGGAAGGCTGGAGATTGGGCAATGAAACATACACTGCATTTGGATTGTTGATATTTCCCCCTGCGATGCCCTTTCATTAGCCTCTGTCTAACGTGGGGCCTGACAATTGTGACAGGATGAAAAATTTGAGGAAAAGCGAGGGTCACGAGGGAAGAGATTTCCTTCCCTCTCCAGTGACCCTATCACAGTATTCTGATGCAGTGCTTTGCCATTAAGGAAAGGGCAACCTAAGAGCCTTCACACTTAATCTGTTCCATCTGTCATGACTTAGAAACATTGACCAGCAGTGAGCTTTAAGGACTCGGTGTGACTGCAGACATGATATTCTAGCCCACTACAAGGACCTCCTGATGTTTTGAAAGCCTCCAAGGAAGTACCGTGCATCAAAAAGGGCAACACCTACCTGACATGCCACCATATGTGGTCCTCAGTCCTCGACCAACTGCTGGCCAAGGTGTGCTGTCTGCTTTCAGTCCCATCAGTCCTGACACAGTGTTGGTGGCTGTAACACCATCTGCGCCACCTGTGAAAGAAAAGGTCAGTTGCTTTTCGTAAATTGTGTATAAGAACAAGAGAGGGTAAAATACAAAAGAAAACCTGTGAAACTCTGAAATAACTAGAAATTCAAATAAACAGCTGGAGAGCAAAAGCAACAAACTGCAAGGGGATGCGCAGAAAGGTCCTTATGACCAAGCCTAATAAACAATAATAGTGCTAGTAAATTTAGCACTAGCTTCAAGGCAGGTTGCATCAGGTGAAAGAGCTGTAAGGGCTGTAAGACAGCATGTGGAAAAGCTGGGCCTGACAGGCAGATCTCTGCCCTTCAGCTATGTGGGACAGAACCTGCTACAGCACTTGTTCAACACCTGAAGGTACCCCAAAACAGTGGCCACCTCCTCCAAGCTTCTGTGCAGCAAGACAAAAGAAGCAATGTGACAAAGAAACAATTACCATGATTCTAAATGACGGATTAATATACCTACTTGCAAACTTATTTGCTGCCATGTTGTACTTTCAGCTCTAAGGAAAAGAAATTATACCTTCAGGCAGTGCATTTTTGTTTTCTCAGAACACACTCATCATTTTCACTACTAAATATAGGAAAAGGGGGATTTAAAGTGTTATGGTAAACATATAAATATGACAGAAGTAAGAGCATGCAGGGAAACACTATACAATTTATTGTTAACAGTCGAACATGGTTCTCTTCATATATTGCTCTATTCTAGATGCATGAACAAAATTAGGAAACCTTTGATCATTGTGCTTATTCTAAATATATCAAACAAAACATTTTCCTATTAGTTACTGATGTTATCTGTTATTCCAGCAATGTTGCCATCTTACCCCATGCAGCAAATTAGTAAATCTGCACAACTTGTGCACTGGAGTCACTCACCTTCCTGCGCAGCCATTGCAATTTTCACAATATCAGTGACATTTGGGGTCAGTTTGGCGAAGAAAGGAATGTGAACAGCTTGTCTAACCCAGCGACAGATGTTCCGTACCAGCTCTGGATCCTGTTCAAATAGGCCAGATAAATATAGAACATAATTAAAAGTAATATGAACAAAAGGTATATTAAGGAAACAGAAAACTTTGCTCTAAGTAGCTATGCTGCAGTTTTGTGAAATTGCACATCAGAACTGAACTTCATCTCATTAGCTAACTTATTTCACACACACCAAGTAACTGCAAATTCACTATAGAAAGGTTAGTTTGTGGGGAAAAAAAAAAAAAGGATTTTAAGGATTTTCTTTCTTTTCCCAGAAGACAAAGATACCACAAAATGTTCACTTCCCAGAGAGGAAAATGCCATTTTGTATGACAGAGACTATTTTACCCATTTATTTTAAAAATTAATTTTCAGTTTTAATGACTCACTCTAATCAGGTAAATTAAAAACAAGCAGTATCCTATAAAATAATGTAAATCTGAAGCATTGTGTGATCATGCCTTGATCATAACAAGGATGAATCGAGGTTGCAGGGCTATCAGAATGCAACTCAGCATTTCTGAACTCTGAGACTAACTTGGGATGGCCACAATGTGAACGAAAGATCAAAATCTTTCTGTTAAAGCCAGAAATCAAAATCTTCAAGTGTTGGCTTTTCTTGATTTCCAGTCATTTACTTCTCTTATACATCTCATGCAGACAGTAATCAAGTACCCTTTCCACTGAGGACAGCTCAGTGGAACTGACACCTACATACAGGCACACACAAGGGTTCTTGTTCAATGTTGAAACCTCTTGTTTTATTTTTCTGTGGGCAATGCATAATGCTCTTTAAAAAATACCTTAAAATTTGCAATTCTGATGCATGTAGAACGTGCTGCATGTTCTGGTTAAAAACTGAATGGTGCCATTACAAGATTTAGCACAAGTATTACCTGTGAGTAGGCTAATTGGTACTGCAGCAATTATTTACATTTACTAAGTCTTTATCACTCTCTCAGATAATTAAATCTGTCATATATGAATAATCGTCTCCCATTTGGATACTGTAAAAACTCAGAAAGCTGCATAGCTACATAGTAACTGAGAACAGGATGACACTAAATGAAATTTAATTTAAAAGAATCCAGTAGACACCAAGGTTGCCAGTCTACTGAACACAAAGGAAATATCCCCTTGTTGTTTTCCCTTTTTACACCATTGGGTAAATACAAACAAAACCCCCACAGGCTGTGTTCCTAGAAAGTACACAGTGCTTGACATGAATAGTAAAATCCTAAGACTTAGCTCTGGCATCCCAATAAAAATGGTGATCTCCCACCCATGCAGCTGCCATGAAATATGTATGAAACACTGCACTGGCAGCATGAAAGTACTTGTAGCTTTGACTTTCATTTCTGTTTTGAATTTCCTTGAGGCCTGCTGCAAAAATGAGAGATCCTCTAGAAGACATGAATTGTATATCGTTTATGTAATTCTTCTCCTTAGAAATCTTTGTGATAATGTTCAGGATGCTGGCACCACATAACTCATTATGCTGACTTGATTGTGTTTATAGTGCTGCCATAAAAATTCTTACTCTAATACACACTAATGCCTTAAAAAATACAATTATTTTAAACTGCATTGAATAACTTCTTGGGAGATGTCATTCATAAAACCCAGTCTTCATCCTGCCTAAGACAATTTAACTAGTTTTTCTTTCATAATAAACAATAATTGTTTAGGTATTTTCCCCTCAAAGTAAGTAAAGATCTTTATTTTCAATCAGTTCTATTTCTCACACACCAAGACTAATGCAATTAATGCGATGGAATGGTCTTCTATTTCTCATGCTAGTAAACAGTTTAAATATCTGATTGCACAGTACATGATTAGAAAAAGCCCTTTTGAAAGGCTCACTTGTAGCCTTGGAAAATTGCCCATTTTTGGTCCCCATAAAATCACCAGTAACTTAATAGGAAAAAAATTCAAAAATTCAAGTGAAAGAGGTAAAATCTTTCATCCTATTCCACTTAATATTTCCAGAAAAGAAAAAAAGGAATGTTTAGTGAATAAACATTGGAAAAATGAAACAAAAGTTAAAACAGTGCTTTGTTGCATAGTGAGACAGTTACTGACAGAAATTGGAAAGGTGATGAATTTTATACAAAAAAAAAAAAGAATTCGCATTAAATTTGACAATTCTGAACTGAAACAGGTATTTCTGAAGGTTATTTTTCTCCCATAATGTTTTATCCAATGAATTTTCACATTAAATAAATCTCATATGAAGATAATGCTGGCTAACTTTAAATATGTCAGTTTACCCTTGTGCCACAACCCAAAGACACACACGTAATGCAACTCGCTGCTTCCCTTTACAGAGAGAGTCCTACAATGGAGTTCTGCAGGAACATCCAGATGATCCATTCTTCCTCCTCTTCCTCTCCTTGCTTTGCCCTCCAGACCCTCCTGCTCAGGCTCCTGCTGGTGCAGCAGGGGACATCAGAGAGCGAGCTCAGCCCATCCGAAGTCCCCTCCCAGCAGTGACACGGGGAGTGCCCAGTGGTCACAGCCTGAGTGTCCCTGCTGCCAGAGGGATTTCTGTCATGAGGTCACTGCCTGAGAATACCAGAGCTTTTGTTCTCTACAGGCAACTAATGTATTCACATAGGATTAATATCCTTACCTGGTTTTGTTTTAATTCATGCTTTCTTCTTTAGATCATTAAGAGAAGTTATTTGTTAATTTATAAATTTAGTAATTCCCTACTATATTTGCACTAAGGACTTGGAAAAACACATTCTAAGCAATCAGATGGCTGAAACTAGAAGATATTGATGTTGCTGGCCAGAAAATTTTCATAGGAAATTAATAAACTACATTAGTTTAATCCATGGGAAATTCCCTGGATGGTGTGCAACCTCTCCATAGAGAGATCTGTTCACCTTTAAACTAAGACCAATTCGCAGAGGTCACACAAGAACCGAAACACTGAAGAAACACTGAAGTGATTAGAAATAGAGAATTCACTTCTAAATGCAATCATTGACTAAAGAAATGCAGCTCAAAAGCTCAGATTTCTGAGAATATGTTCCATTCAGCAAAGTTTAAAACTCACACACAAATTTAGCAAAGTGAGTAGAATGATACCACAAACTAGTTCTGAAGAGGTTATGTACAGGCTTCATTTTGCCTAATTAGACTGATTGAGGACCTCCCACCTACTTGGATTTCTGAAAGGCTGACCCCAATTCACAAATTACATTTTCCAATTCTTGGATTTATGAAACATTCAAAGATGAGCATATAACTTCTGAAAGAATGAATCTTGAGGCCTGTGAATCACATTATAAAACATAGTGTCAGTGCTAATACAACCTAAATATCTTTTTTTATCCCAATCTAAGTTTATGAAAATGCCTGCAGCTTTTGGTAAAGTGGTTGACGAAGCCTGCATCATCAAGAAATATTTTCTGCAAGGCTCAATATGTAAAATGTTACTAGCTGTAAGAACAGCTAGGCATTTGTATTCACAAAACCAACAATATGAACTAAATAAAATATTATTCTGCTTAACTTAGTAGAGGATTATACTGCTTTTGGTTCAGAGTCGACCACGTTGCTAAAAATTACTTTCTTTCATTACACATAACTGGGTTCCTTGGTTCTCTCATTAATAATGATACAGTGTGATTGTAACAGAATGTGTAGCATAATTTTGCACTGTGTGTCAATCGAGAAGAATGAACAAATGCTCCAATGGACTGTAACATCCATTGCCAGCACACTTTGTCTATCTGCAGTATTTTAATTTTTTTTAAAACAAACCCCATCTAAATAAAAGCTTGGTGAAATTATCATTGGCTAAAACATAATATTGATTCATGCACTGTACCTACAAGAATCTGTTGGTAATTTAATACCATATAAAGTCTCCTTTGGTATAAGCTGTACATCAGCATGTCTTCTGTCTTCCTGTTAATCAAATAATGCTTGTTTATTCCAAAGGCACAGGAGATTTGAATGTTTCAGGGGTTGTCTTTTTACTTCCCTAAGCAACAGTACAGAATCATTTTTCCTGAATATTCATTATAGCCTTGGGCTAGATGAAGCTTTTAATCCTAACTACTCATTGCCAATGGGTAGATATACTAGAGGAAAAACAACTATTCACCTTTTTTTTTCTAAATGATCACATGATAAGCTTAACTACAACCATAACTACGAGTATAAGTCCTCAGAAATTAAAGCAGCAAGTTGTCTACTGACTGCATTTGGCATCAGTAATGAGATGAATCCCCTGTCCTATCACCCCCAAGGCAGATACATCCTGCATGTTTAAAAAGCAGAGCGAAAATGCTGTGCACAGAGTAGGTCACCTCTGCTTGTGTTTCATGGAAAGAAACAAAACCATGATGAGATTACCACAGAAATGTCTGGCTGCAGATTTTTGGAAATTTTTATTGTGACCTATTTTCAGTGTTCTTTCAGGGCCCTAATTTTGCACTATCCTGTTACTGCACACTCTTTACACCGTATTCAGAACATCTTTCTGAAGTAGAGAATTACTATTGTATCTGTTCAATAAATGGAGAGAGGAGAGTCAGATAGCCTGAGGTGCACCTCCTACAACTGACCTTGCTTTGGTGCCCAGTTTTGCAAAAGACATTTGCATAAAGATCTTGAAAAGGTTTGTCTGGCAGAAAACTGCACTTGATTCTCTGGACTACCTTTAAACCATGAGACACTTTACACTATTAACAACAGAAATATTTTTAATACTTGGATTTAAATAGATTTTCAGAGCATTTGAATTATGCAAAAAATAGAATTACAACTACTTCAGGGTAACAAACGTGTTTGTTAACCGTGCAAACACTCCTCGGGAAGCACATGTGTGTGAGTGCATGTACATATACATGTGTGTGTATATATAGAGAGAATACAAATAGCAGTCTGAAAGATGTCATAAAAAAGACAAACCTGTTCAGAATTTCCCCCAAGAAATTCATAAGAAATGTTAATACTCAGTAGAGCACATTAGTTGATCTTGTAATTACTACAGTTAGTTGATCAAATTACTACAGAAAATGGACCATATCTTGCAATCCTCAGGCTATCCCTAAATAAAGGTAGCAGTTCTGTCTCACTAAGAACAGGACAAGGACTCATACAGTTATGGAAAGAATGAAAATGCAACTTTTCTCATAGAAAAATCCTGACTTTACATATGTATGTGTATTTTACTATTTATCCTTTATGCAGCTATCTCTTCTCCTTCCTCCTAGAAAGGCCCAACACTGTCTTCATAAAACTGTCTCTTGAACAAAATTTCCACAGTACCTAAATACAGAATTACAGTCAATCACTACAGCAAGAGTCAACAATTGTAAAATTTCATGGTTAATTTTACTACCTTCTTACATCCTAGAAAGGAGCAGTTTAGGTTGTGCATTTGTCCCATTTCAAACTTAATTAAATCTAACAATTTGTTTAAAGCCTGTCAAAATAAGGGAAGGATTTCCCAGGATAGAAGATGAATAACTCCCCGCTTCTCATCTGGAGTAAAAAATTCTTCCTCATTTCTCAGGAAATTTGACAGCTTTTGGTCAACATCTATTGACCGCAGCTGTCAAAAAGAAAGAAATGAAGCAGTTTAACCTAAGGTAGGAATTCACGGTTGTATGTGAAGCTATCTATATATATTAGGAAAAATTAAAAAAACTGGCCTGAATTACATCAGAGGCTTTGGGGTAGCCTGGTCAGCTTCACAAAGACATAGCTGATGGTTGAGTGCTTATATCCCTGCAGCAAGAATGCGTGATGTGATGTGAAACCAATGCCACACAATAAACTTTTAGCGATAATGACAGAATTCAGCATTCTTTTCTGATCAATACTGTATTGCTTTTTGGCACGAGATCCAAAGTGTACCAGCTTAGCCAGATTAAAAAACCCAACCCCCCAAAATTCAAACTCTTATTAAATATCTTCTGTAAAATGGTACAGGAAAATCCCATTCCGGATAAAAATTCAAAACATCCAAACATGAATAATTTTATATTTTTTCTAGGAGAATAAAAATATTTCATCCCACTTAAGCCTTCAGTTTTTATTAATTAACTTGCGCTTTGAAACAACAGGTCTTTTCAACGTGAAGGCAGATTGTAGAGGTGGGGTTTTTAGAAGCATTTCTAAAATATAAGAAATTTAGATGAGAAAAATTAAGCAAATTCCACATAGTTACCATTTAACTAAACTACCATAGCAACAACATGCACTGCGACTATTGTTCACGGATTTAGTTCAAGGACGTACTTACTTTCTACTCTCTTACACAATTTAAAACGCTCCTTTCTTTAAAAAGTCTTTTGAAACAAGTCTTCTGAGTAAATGAAGACATCTATGTTGTTTTTACATAGCAAAATGTTCTCTCTATAATTTGAACAAAACCTGCAATATTTTAAAACTGAAAAGGTATCATATGACTTATATAAGTAAGCATGTCCTACTAGTGAAACAAGCACATTTTTGCTTACAAAATACTGAATATTGAGATATAGAAGTATAGCTTGGAAAACTCCCATTCATTTTTGCAGACTACATTTCTTCTTTTGGTTATAGACTCATCAATTAGGCAAAAAATATTGCCACTTGAAGACAATGTAAAGACTATATTTTTATCTTTAAATTTAATTAAAAAAAAAAAAGCCCTTACAGAGAGTAATGACTCACAACTCATAGATATTTTTGCCAAAGTAAAAAATCTAAGTAATAATTGAGAGACCTGACTGAACTTTCTTTTTCCTGTGGTAAGTTTTAAGAACTAAAAAACTCCTGTCACCTAGCTCCATTCCTAGAAGCTTGGACTTTATTAATTTAAAGTAAAGCTGCAAGCAAGGTGTCAAAATTTGATCAGCTGCTCCGTCGGATCTGTCACTGCAAGTTCCACTCGGAGGAGCCTAATTGAGATTCTCCTTTTCTTCTAGTGATACCAATGTGTCACTGGGCTAAATCAAGTCACTCTGGATTAGGTCCAGGTTTTGGTCATGGCTGAACTGAGAAGTCATAACTCTGAGACCCTGTTTATACCGAGAGAGATAACAGTGGGCACTGAGAAAAGCCAACAAGAGACTGGGGCTCCTACTTCTCAAAGGAGTCAGAGGCTCTTCTCAGACTGCTTTGAAAAAGTGAAAGAACAAATTGCTGTACATAAAAAAATAAACTTTAAATTTAAAAGCATATAACAAACCTTAAAAGACATATAAAGGGTTTCTACAGAATCAGAATTTCAATAAATTTTTCAATTTTAGCACATCCCTTTCTTCTTTTTCTTTTTTACTCTCCTTTAGTACAACAACAACTATTTCTCCCTACGCCACCTCTTTAATTCGAACCTTTGAAAAATGTTAAAAGCACAAGACAAATAACCTTTGATTGCCTCAATTTATTAAAAAAATTGGAAAAGTAACCAGTTACAGTGTTTCTTTATTGTAGTATTCTACTGGAGCTGCACAAATGAATGATGCTTAACGTATGTCAAAAAAAACAGGCACAAATGAGCCAAACAAAAAGAACCCGCTCCAATGTCTTTTCACATATCTAATCTAAAAGCTGCCAATTTTAATATAGGTCAGCATTCAAACTCAAGAATATATTTATCAAAGTGCTGTGTGGGAGATCCTCTGGAAATCTTATTAGCAGCACGGTACTCCTACAGCCCTTCTGTGATAATGCCGCACCTCATGACTGAAAACCCGTGTGCGGACAAGGTCAAAAATGAGCTGGAGGTTTTTGATCGACCGGTACAGAAAAGTAAAAAACATATATTTGTGTTGGGAATAAGGACAACAATTAGAGGGATGTCAAGATCAATCAAAACTGAGACTTGAAAGGTTGGTTGCTGCCTTTAGTCAGCTTCGTAATTACTCCCTTTTCAGATTACAGAAAATATTTTTGTTTTTTTCCCCAGCACAAAGAGGAAAACAACTGAATTTATTCTGAAAACTGATTCCTCTCTCTGTGTAGGTGGTTGAGCCATAATGTTTTTCCTTATTCTAAATGTTTGGGTTTTGTTTCACTTATTTTTAATTTAAGAAAGTTATTCTAAGCAACCAGAAGAAACATCTGTTAGAAAACTTTCTACTTTAAAAATTAACTGCAAGACATTTTATAATTGTTTATAGTTACCTTACATGATAGGGAAAACTGCCCTTTTGTTTCATTGTGATAGGTCTGTTAAAACTTTAGCAATGAGTATTTACAGCTATTGATTTTAATGCAATATTAAAGGCATTTAAGTAATATGATTTTCTTTGGTTTTCAGAATAAAGATCACTGATAGTTGGCCTGAAAGATTGATGCCCAGACCGGCAGTCCAAATTACCAAATTATTTGTTCCAATATGAACTGGGCTTAAATATTCCAAGCAATAAACACGAAACTGCACATTTACCTCTAGTAAACTTCCTGGACACACTGACTGGAAAGATTTATTTAACAGTGCTGGTGTACGTAAAGTGTTGACTAATAAAAATGCCTTTTTACCCCTGACAGAAAAAAATATTTTATATTGGTTGTTTCTAGCCAGCCAAACTAATGTTTCTCATAGCACTGTAAAAAGTGGTATGCAGCATGATTAAATAATATTTCAGCTCTTTAGTTCATGCAGAGGTCACCTGCTGGAAGGCATAAGGGTTTGATTAGGTTTACGTCATAGGTGAAATATTCTAAAGGGAAGCACAGAACTCGAATAGGTGAAGGCTGCAGCTACAAATAGCTTTCTCTTGTGGTCAGGTAGGCAAGCTCTGTCCTTTCCTATAATAATAGGGCAGAAAATGCTAAATAATTGAGGAAAGCATAAAGTTTTGAAACATGAAATCAGGGAATTTAAAATCTGTGCTCTGAGAAGAATTTGCCATTCAGTTTTAAAATGGTCATCAAGTGGGGATTCAGATTTGGCTAAGTGTAAAGAGCAAGCTTCCTAGCAAACTCTTGACCTTTCCCAGGAGCCGAGACAAAATTTAAAGAAATACTAGTCTAATAATTAAAACTCCAGTGTAGGCAGTGAAGAGACTAGTTAATATTTTGCTAATTAATTTTACCAAACAGTGGCATAAAACTGAAACCATAGAAAGAAAAAATTAATAATGTTCACCAAGATAAAAAAATCTTAAAATATTTTCTTTTACCTGCACAGTTATTTGTTGGTGATCACTTTGTATCCAGTAAATCCTGTTTACCAGATATCGTGGTTACAAAAAACTGCAATGCCTTATGGTGCAATCACATATCCGAAGGCAATCCAAAGGGCCTGGGCATTTGGCCAAATTTTCTACATTTCTCTCTTCTGAAAACTTCTCAGGGCAATAAAATACAATTTCAAGAACAAGTATAGGTTGCTATTTCTTTAAAAAAAAAAAAAAAAAGGTTTGTTCCTTTATGGGAAGCCCTCACTATATAGTACATTGCTTTTAGGCTACTGAAGTACCTCTGAAACAACCAAACAGCGCCAGGTCACTGATATTGTGACCAAACTAACCTTCTCTGTGACATCTGTCACCCATACTGTGCATTTCAGAAGAAATGCTTCCATCATAGTAAGGCTGAATATAAGTGTAAACACAAATTGCTTTCATGTCTTCATGATTTTCAAGAAAACAGAATCACTTTTACATTTGCTAAGGAAATACATTCTATAAAGAATATATGTCACCACACATAAAGACTACTTAAAACCTTATTAACAGCCATAGCATGTCATTAAAAACTTTCAGCAAGTTGGTAATGCTGTTAACATTACTGCCCAATTTATAATCCCTTTTTATTTTCCATTTTGTCTTTTGAGTAATTCAATTAGAAATCCTTCAAAGCAATAAGAGTGGATTAAATGTTGTCAAACCACAATACAAAATTACAGAATAGAGTTCTGATGATGAATTTATTAAACTTTGCATTTTAATTCATTTCTCCTTGAGTGCATAAAAAGCAGAATTCTTTAGACAAAACACCAATTAACTGTTGTACCTCATTATTAAGTATTGTCTCCTTTTAAAAGATAGAATGCATGGGGACTTAAAGTACACATGCAAGAAATCCATTTAAATCACAATGTTTAATTACACCTGAATCCTGCAACAGTTACAGAAAATATATGAATTCTCAGGTACTGGAGGAAGGTGAATGATGTCACCTACCCAGGAGTGTCCATAAAGCCAGAAAGCTTTTCCTGCTCAGATTTCCAGTGAAATAGCTCATGAATTTATTTTTACTTAGAAAGCAACTCAGCAAAAGGGTTTAGTTTATGAGGAGAGTTCTGAAAAATGAAGGAATAGAAAAAGAAGAGACAACAGAGAAGATTAAAAACCAATCCAAAGAGGTTAAACAACAAAACTGAATTACCATAAAGGATGATTTTGGACCATGATCAGTGTGGGACCATGAACATAAGTCCATAAAACACATCTCCTGACCTGGTTGAAAAAGTGTGCTTAGCTCTACATTTGCAGGAGTTGAAGCTAGCAATCAGCAGCATCCCTTCTCCCTGCACATCCCAGATTCCCTCCCAGCAAAACAATGCCCAGTGCAGCACATCCCTGAGCACACAAAGTAACAGCATGACTGCCTCAACTGAGGAATATGTGTTTCTCAGGAACTTAATTTCTTGCCTCTCTTGAGCTTTTCCCTCAGTTGAACTATCAAGGCTCCTCTTCATATCCATTTGCCTGGGCAGCAGGTGATTCCCCTCCTGTGTCCAGTCACCCCGTTTTATGGAATTTACAGTGCCTTTGAAACAGTTTGGACTCTGAGAAGGGTGACTGTAAGAGGTCACTTGGTCAAGAGATGCCCCAAAGCAAGAGAGGCAGTGGCAGACACAAAGACACTGAGATCAGCTAGGATTATATTCTGAAGAACTAGCCCAAATGGATGATAGTGGCCAACACAAGAGAACAACAAGATGTATGAATCCTGAAACTCCACCACAAAGACCAACATGAACCTCCCTGACGCTGGTTTATACTGGATTTTGGGTGATGATGTCCACACTGCTGCTATAGCCCAGGGTAGCACCACTCTGCTGTACTTCGCATTAATTTGTTGTAATAATTGATACAGAAGAGAAGAGTGAGAACTAATACTGCCTGCAGGACTCAATGAATTATACTTAACCAGCATATTATTGCAGGCTGATAGTAGAATGTCACATGGACACAGATATAATCAAATTCTGTTTGGGGCATCATTTATTTAAAATACTTCAAGCTCCTTGCTGGCAGAGCAACAGCGAATTAGCATGCTACGCTGTGCACTTCAATTAAAAAGCAGCCTCTTTCCCATTTCCAAGGTACAGCAGAGCAAATCTAATTGTGCCATGCAGTCAGCTCTCATCTTTGCAGAGTAACCGGGGCTTTGGGGTTTTTTTTCTTTTTGTTTTTGACAGATTTGTCGTCTTCTGAATGAGGCAATGTAGGCTTTTATGAAACTTGTCTCCTAATTGCAGGCAATAAACATAAGCACAGCCAGCAGCAGAGACTGTAGCAAGTACAACTGAAGCAAAATGAAAATAAAGGTAAGAAAAGAACCACAATGCAAGTTCATTTTACATATTATCTGAATAGTTAAACCACCAGAATCTGGATTTCAGTTTTACCAAGAGGCATACACATTCCTTCTTCAATATAACTAAAAAAAAAATCAAATAATTCCCCAAACCTAGAGCTTAAATGCTGAGATAGGCAAAGATTTATTATATTTTTTAGGTTAGAAGGTATGAGTAATTAATGAGAAATGGTTACATGCCAGGATGCTATTAACTTTTACAATATTTGCTTATAGAACTAAGGCTGAGATCTTTGAATATGAGATTAGTTGCTTTTGACTTGAGACCTTGTTCATACTGATTATCTCACTCCAAGTGAACACCCAAGTCCTTGTGCTTCCATTTATCCAGTAATCATTTCCTATTCCTGGTACAAAGAAGACAGTGCCTTTGGTCAGGAATTGAACAGGGAGAATCACAGAAATGGTTGTCTAAATGGACTCAGGGAGGGCAGGCACCGGAAGGTCCCACTCAGAGAGGGACTAACACCACCACCAGTGAGGCCGGCCACAGCTTTGCTTGCCTGAGCCCTAAAAACTAAAGGGATGGAGAGTACACAGCTCCACCAGACAACATATTCCTGATCTGCATCACCTTGTTAGGGAATTCTTTTCCTTATGCACAATTTGAAACACAGCCTGCAATTTGTCCCTTGCTGTATCATCTGGCATGAGAGAGAATGCTCTGCCCCTCTTTGTACCACTCTTGCAGCATCTTTGTTACATCCTTTCAGGTAGTTGTAGGCTGCTCTTTCCTTCCCTGTGCTGTTTTTCACTGCCCACTAGGCTGAGGAGACTCACTGATAATTTTGATGACTTTGGGTATCACTTGTCCGAATCAATCTTGTTCTAATATTTCTCAGGAGATGCACATTATAGCTCTCAGACCTGGGGTTTCATAGTGGCAGGAAGGCAAAGTAAACCCAGATTACCAACTCAATTTAACTATGTATTCATTCTTGGCAGAGCAGCTGGAGAGACTTGTTGACCTTTAGACCAAAATCAAAGAGACAAAAACTTAAATTTTCTGGTTTCACATGACATTAATAATTCTGAATATTCAATGCCAATTGTTAGAAGGATAAGCAAGAAAAAAAAATTAAACATATTTGCATGGTTTCCACTGAAGGACAATAAGTGCACCACAAATACAACATCACAAGTTAGATGTTGAAATGTGAGTGCTACCATCTCACATGCTTGATTTATTATTTTCATGATTTTACGCTAGGATTACTACAGAATTGAACTACAGTGGGAAAGCGACACTGTCATTTTTAATAAACTGCTGCTCACCATGTTGTCTTTACATTTACTATTAAATGTTTTGTACACATAGGTTATCTGATTCAAAGAAAACCTGTGCATTAGTGCTGGTAAACTTAGACAAATTCTATTACAATTTTTAATGACATCCATTTTTATACAGTTGCAGATTGTTATGAAAGAATACAAACCTTAACTTTATTATCATTAATCAGCATTAGGAAATATAATTGACATTTTATACAGAACCAGCTTTAAGTAACTTATTGGCAGCAATACAGATACCTCTTAATATTACCCTCTGGCTAGCTACGCTGTTTGGGCGCCAGAGTGTCTGCACTAATGACTTGGAATTAAAATCAAATAAAAACTGAGAACTCTACTTCAGTATAAAACAAACAGCCATACTTAGTACTGATTTATAGATATATAATTTTGATATACCAAGATATTTTTAAATTTGCAGTTGATATAAAACAGTGAAAGTGTTTGAGACTAGACAACACCATAGGATAGAGAAAAAACAAATCTGATGTTCCCAGAATTCTACACTTACCCTGTAGGCACACCATAGGAATTGGAATGAGAAGAAAAAGAAGACAGTGCAATTAACCTTTCCTTTCCCTTTTTTTTTTTTAACAACAACAAAAAGGCAGAACATGTTAGACATAATAAATAGTAAAAATACAGATTTTTCTGCCATTATTCTTCATCTTAGCAACTTCTGTAGTTTCCTGAGGATTTAATGTGCTTAGGCATGAAAGAGACCTAATCCTTGAAAAAAATTCCTATGAAGACATGGATTATGTTATCAAAAAGATTTAAGAAAACCTGCTTCACTGTACAACCAGAAAAGCTGCTCTGCCTCTCAAAGCCTCATGGCATGACTTCCAGTATTGAGTGGAATTTTTTTCCAGGGCATATCTGAGTCCTGTCTTCCCCACATCACCCGTGGACGACCTATTTGAGTTCAGCTCAGGGGAAAAAAAATTAATAATACTAAAATACCCAAATACTATCTAGCACTTTTGTGTCTTCTGATGGGGCCTCCAGGGGTCACCATAGGTGGAAGCCCACTGAAGGGCTACTGATAACTCTTTTTGTACGTATCATTACTTAATCCAGTTTATCCCCACCCTTCACTTCAATAATGCACATTTAAAATCACTATAATTTAATCTTAGCCAACTCAGAGGAAGAACCTCAGGATCTGGCTCTAAATGTGGCTTATTTTATTTTTTTATTCATCTAAAGAAGTTGATTTTTTTCTGAGCTCTCATTTTGCTAAGACAGTTAAGCAAACACAGGAAAATGTTTAAGCAAGAAAAGTATATACTAAACATTCCAAAGAATATCCATATTGTATGAGGAAGACAGAAATTTTATTATTATAAAAACATATATGTATATGTAAAGTAATCTTCCTTCTTTATGGATCTGATCTACTCCATGGAGAGTCACAAATCCACATGATAGCCCTGAGTGCTCAGATTTTGCATTTGCTTTTCTGATTTTACAACAGCTGAAAGATATGTAAGAACTCATGCAGCCAGACAGCTCCCTACTGACTACACATCTAAGCAACTTCACATGCATACATTACTCCAACCACTGAAAGCTGGAAATAACACATACCTAAAAAAAAAAAATAAAAAAATCCCCATGCTTGAAGGGACCCTGTTTTAGTTTCCATGTGGAACCTCCAGGGCTCTTCCTGACCAGACTGCACCTTCCACAGTGTCCTACCTTCTCAGGCAGGTACACGCCAAACTACTGAGTTATGCACTGCAGACTGAAGGAAGGGAATTTCTTCAAAAACTTAAAATGATGGCTTAAAATAGCAATTTGTTGTTGAATGCAATTCAGGGAAAAAATTAATAATAACTACTATTGTTTGGCTAGTGTTATCCTGGAGGGCTTTTATGATTCTCTCCCATTTTTAATCACAACTTCAGTAAACGACCACTGGCCATAAAAAGCATCCAGATTACTTTCATTAAAAATAATAATCTACAGAACAGATTGACATAATTTTGATCACAGAAAACAATAAGATGCCCAGGGCACTGTGCCTGACAGTATTGCTATGATAAAGCTATACTTGAAGTGTGTCCACTTAAAGTTGCACTGATTACAGCTCCTGTTGCCTCCCTACTTTTAGATAGTGAATGGTTTAGTTATCCAACCACATCTCAGTTCTTTAAAGTTTTGTGTTTAACTGAGGAAGTGAGGATGAATTAAGACGCTTACTAGCCCCTCTACAAAGGGGCCAGGTGAATAACAATATGTCCATTTTAGGGAATATAATAATGCTTCCCACTCTGCATGCCCTTACTCCTCAAAATGTATTATGATGGGAAATCAAACAACTTTCATAATTTGGAAACTTTGATGGTCAAAATTTATAAAATCTCTCCTGGTAGACTGTGAACCAAGATTTTTCAGAGACTTTTAATTCACCATATTTGGGCATTTTTCAGAGCCAAAACAAATTTCAAACCATGACCAAAACATGCAAAAAGCTACAAACATCAAAAGGGTATTAGTCTAAGAATCAGGGTTTGTCTGTGTATATTTTCTTTTCATGAGCAAAACAACACACATTCTCCTAACTTAAGTCATGGGATGTATTGATAAACTCTGCAACAGATTTCTACATGGCAAAGAAATCATGCACGGATAATTCGAACCTCAACCATATAAACCAACAAATCTGTATGTAACAGAACACAGGCTCTTATAAGAGAAGGTGTTAACTGCACATGGTACTACCAGGATGTACGGCCTCTTCCATGATTCTGAAATACAGTTATGTTCATATGTTAAAAAATGTGAAATGAAATGTGTGTATATCTCATGTCCTTCAGAATCATTACTGATATATGCAGTAATTACAAGCTTGTGATTTAAAAGACATCTACAGGGCACTGAAATGGAAATCAACAAATTCTGTCTAAGCGCTTTTTTGAAATTAGTTGTTTTCATAATATTCCTTGTCAAATACATAATGCATTTTTGTTCTCAGCAAAACTGAGCATTTTGTACATTCTCAGTTTCTTTTTTTTTTTTTTTTTCCTCTCATCACTAAATATTTAAACACATTCAACCTAAAAATCTCAGGCTGGTAATCTGCTGCTTGTATCTTGCCCCCTGAGGGGTAACTATCAATGTGGCAGTGCAGGATTGCTGGACAGACATTAAAGAGATTGTGGTTACAGTCCTACCTGCCCACAGGCCAGTCCCATGCCTCGCTCCCCCATGCCATGAGGACATGATAAATTTAACTCCAGTGCGTCAGCACCAGCAACCTATGAAACATGCAAAAGGACAAAAAAAGTAAACATTAATTTCAAGTAATGTACTCTTTCCTGTAACATTTACTCCTCAAGTTAAATAGATTTCTTCAGACATTTGACTTATTTTTCTTTTTTTTAAGAGAAAAAGCTACGGTTGTGATACCCTAGAAAAGAAGGATGTTGATCATTAGAGATAAAAACTTCAAAAACTGATGTGGTTTCTGAAGATTCTTAAGGAATTAAAGTAAAAAAGAGATATGAGCAGAATAAAGACTTGGTTCTGGAAAATGTTAAAAAATTAAATGTAATTACAGGGCCTAAGAGCAGCACTAAGAGCTTTGGCAGGCAGTGTTACACAGGTGTTGCTGTGCTCTGAAGAACTGTAACTCAGTAATAATTTTTTGCTTTAATGGATTCAGTCTCCAAATTTTCTGCAGGCGCCTGTACTGTGCCATAGCCTTCATCATTAAATAAATTTGCTTCTGAAGAGCAAGAAGTTAATAAAAAAAAAGTCTAAACAAACATATTAGTCATGCTAATTCCTGTTCATCGCCCTCTATTAGCTACAATTAAAAGGGGAAGGAGCCGAGCTGTCCGAGGGCAGCACACGAACATGCTCCTCTTCCTTTCTGAACTGCTCTGGCCTGACACAAACACCTCTCCTGTTGCCTTCCAGTGGCTCTAACTAGGGTTTTGTTTTGCATCTGCATTTTGTTTTTATTATTGAACTGGAGTAACTTTGCCTGCTGTGTGGCCATGGTTCAGCAGCTCCCAAAGTGCGTGAGCAGGGAGAAGCCATCCATCACTCCCAGGAAGCCTCCCCGTTCCGGCCGGCTCTGCCAGCCTGGCCATGCCGAGGCTGTCGGCCTCCCTGACAAGCTGACCTTTTGGATGAATAGGTCGTCCTCCTGCTGAGACACTGTGGTACCTTCTGGGGCTTCTGCTCTTGTGAAAGCCACATCTATTACCTCCCAGGCAGGATCCTACGCCTGCGATTAAACATCCCTGCTCTTCAGCTGCGCATTCCAGGGCGCCCCAAACTAGTGCTGCTCTCCACAGGGCAGACACGTTCTATCACATAGGTTACACATCATTGACTGCATTTAAAGAATCTCTTTTCTTTTCTAAAGGGGTAACATAAATACAAGCATGGACTGGAAATATGTGTCTTAAAGTTGGCCAGCAGTGCCACTGGATTAAAAAATCAGGAGCAAATGGCACAATAAAGCCATTCATCTTAATCAGTTTAAAAGTGGCGCTGCTTCTGTCAGGCATAGATTCCAAAATATGATTTCATGGTCAATTAGGTAAATACAGGTATAAATTGAAATAGTGTTGAAGATCACCAAGCTAACTACTGATAATGTTTAATTTTTCTTCCCTAAGTCCCCAAAGTGACTTTTCCTTATAGGTTTACAGTGCTCAAAGAAGATCAAGAAGCGACATCCCACGTAACCATAGGAGGGCTTAGGACACTGAATAAAGCAAAAATTATGTCCAAACATTCTTCCATATGAAAACACAAATTCAAAATATCCACACCTCTATCCATACATGTATAAAAGCATATTTATAATTTAAACATTTAAATCTGAGCTAATGCTAGCAATAATGACAAAGTAATTTTTTTCTTTGCTTAAATTTAATACTATGCTTTTAATTTCCTCTAGATACTTTATGTGGAAAACACATTTTAATTTAAACATAGCAACTTTGCTTTCCATTCAGATAGAGATACCTTTCTGGATGAAATTAGTGCAATCCTGATAAGTATTTCTTATACTACTCCCTGTGGACACAGGTACATGTTATTAAACAGTTTTTTCCTAAAATTGAATAGAAATTTCAGGTGAATAGTCTGTTTGCATCCAATCTGTAAGATTGGATTTATATTATAGAAAGCCTGCTGACTGCTATTACATATGCTGACTTTCTCAGCTATCGTTTTTGAAAGTCTGTACTAAAACTAGAATAGCGTTAAATGAGCCCTTTATACTTTAAATATTCAGGAGTTTTATATTCAAAATTTCTTCTGGTGCCGTCAAACTAGCGTGCCTCTAGGCAAGGTAAGATCAAGTTAGGCTCTCAAAGGTAGAATTAAATTTTATCAGGGCATCTGTCATAATATACAGTTTGCTTAAATTGCAAATAAAAAGTATATAGATTCAAAGGTACTGCTTAAAAATCCAAGGGACTATTTTTATGGAACAGATTTCCTTTAAATTTAAATTTCCATCATTTTAATGAAAACACAGAATAAACAAATTATAATGGATGTGTTTTAAATTCTCATTTTTTCATTTTGAATCTATTTCTTTAAATAAATTCCTTACTTCAGCTCTTGTTTTCAAGGAGAATTAAAAAAAAATACATGGAAACACATTTAGGAAACCATTACCTCAGCCATTTTTGAAAGTTCAGTCCAGTCTTCCCTGTTATAGCTGCACATGATGCTGGCAATCAGAACCTGGAAAGAGCATATATACATTATTGTAATACTGTGACTCTAGTCATGAACTGCACAACCTGCACATGGGAACTACCAGCTGTCTGCCAGGAGCTAGAGAGTGAAATACAGCTGCAGACTTCACTGGGGACAAGAAACACTGAACAAACTCATCTATTATATCCCTGGTTTTTAAAGAAGGCCCATCCATGTGCATTCTCTGTTGTATGAGTGAGAACAAAGTCTGTCCTACACCTACACACTGAGCCAACCAGGAAACTGTCAGACACACTTCTTCCTGAGGTCTGAGGAATGAAGTCGTTATTTACTGTTAATACAAATGACAGAAGCATTTTGACTAGTTAGAGGTAGGTAAGACATCAGTGCATGAGTTTACACTTTAATGTGGCAGTGTATGAACACAATATTCCAGCTGACTTCAGGAATCCATGATACATCAAATTCAGACCCTGGAGTCTCTTACCAAGCAACTTTAGGCCAGAACTATTTCATGTCCCAGAGGCAACTGGGAGGAGACTTTCAGGATGTGGGGAAAATCTGCAGGACTGGGATAATGGCCCAGGGAACCTCCAGCTTTTTTTTGAACCTCCATGATTTACATTTTATTTCCTATTCACTGACGGGCCTCAGCTGCCCAGAGGTATTTTGTGTAATTGCCTTTCCTTCTCATTACACTGGGCACCTTTCAAGTCCAGGTTCTGCCTCTAGCTGCTGCTCCCTCTAAAATATTTCTTGGAGTTCATGTTTTTAGGTAAAATAAGTTCTAATAGGATTCTTTGGGGTGTGTGTGGGGGGGCATCTAAACACACAACTTACCAGTTGCAGTGCTGTTAAATGAAATGTTAAATGTTCCTGTTAAATGAATGTTAACAACTCCTCTGGTTGATGCCCCGTTCAAGTGACAGTGCTAATTTCTATGTAAGACCAAAACAAAATCATGTGTTCCGGACCTAAAGATTGAAATTCTGAAGTTCATACATTTGAGGTAAGATCAGCAGAGAAATCAGCCCAGGAACTCCTACATGAAGGACTTAGAAGGATGATGTTTCGGGGAAAAAATGCACAGAAAACTATATTGCACCAGTTAAAAGGTTAAATCAGAAAAGACACCATGGAACTTAATAGAAGTCTACCGGCTCAGTCTGTGTTCAAAGGAAACACTAGGAGAGGAGAATAGAGAAGCATCTGGCCACGCTCTTGTTTATTTGGCCCTCTCACATGAAACTTTCACAGGAAAGTTTGATTGACAGGTAACGTGACATTTGATTTTAATCTTTTTGTTTTCCAAACAAATTTTACTGTCTCATCAATATCTAGGGTTGGCTTAATCTGTCACCCCCTCATTTTAATACTTCTCTTAACTTTCCCATTATGCTGAGGGTTAATGACTCATTCATTTCAAACTGAAAAATACTGAAAAGCATGGTGTAGAAAAATTGTCCAACACACACAATTGCTGGAAACTCTAAACTCCCAAATTATCTCTCCATAAGAAGGAGAAGATATTTAGTATCTTCAGAAGGGAGGGAAATGCACTTTGTAAAGTAAGACAAGTATGGAGAAAATTGGACATGGTGAGGTTACATTCTATTAATTTAAAAGGACAATACCACATATCATCATCATTACTTCCATTGTTTTGCTCTGATGAGTCTCTACAATGAACCCACCTACCTGCAGACTGCCTGCCTGCCCACCTTTCTGGCTGCTTGCACGATGGGAGTCTGGTGAGAAGGGAAACGTTCGATGAAGTGCCCGCCTTGCCTGCAGGTGAGCCCATTTGTGCTCACCTCTGGCATAAACATAAGACCAAACTCTTCATTAAGCACACACAATCACTACTGCCCATGCTTCTATTCCCCTCTGACAGGGAAAAAGAGCCTTGATCCTATACCATAATTTTTTTAATTGGGAAAAAACTTATATAGCTGTATAGGTCAAATGTTAATAAAATCTGTTCTGTGTACTATTTGAATATTCAGGATAAATTGAGGACTCTGGAAATAAACAGAAACCTAGTTTAAAAGACTTTAATTTTTAAAAGCAAAAAGGGTGACAAATCTAAGAAATTATATGTGAAAAAAATTTAAAGCAACTGGAATTTATCTAGAAACTGTATCTTGTCAAATTCATACTTTTTATAAACTAACTAAAGCAAAAAAACAACCCAGCAGCTCAGACACTGACAACATGATAAGGATTTTCACAGTTGCAGTCACAATCCAAAGTACATCAGAAATCTGCACAATTGAGCTTTAAAACAAACCAAATTTTTCAGTGGGGAAAGTTGTAAGACAACAAGGGCGGCTGACTAGACTCATAAGTAGTTGAGTTAGGTTACATCAAGTGCTATTAATGAAATTTGAAAATTCTGCTGGGAGTGTAAAAAAGAGGAGGAACATGATCTGTGATGTTTCAAATAACTGTTCATTAAGACAACATGTTTATTTAATATTGATTAGTTCTAGGATTCATAGTCAAAATTAAGCCCATACTTTTTTGACAGAAGCAGTGGTTTACAATAACAAAAATAACTGAGAACAAAAATTACGTTTCTGCCATGACTGTTCACAGGAAACCCATGATCTCAGAGGGAATAATGAAAATTTAAAAATAGTAGGGAGTTTATTGTTTTCCCCCCCCAGTGTTCTCTTATAACTTGAAAATAAACTTATTTCCTAGGTGGAAGAATATCCCCCAGCACTATGTGCCAACAAAACCGTGCTTTCTCAAGTGATTGTTCTTCCCCAAAACACCTTTACAGCCTTTCATTTGGAATCGGTGCCCATGAAAAAGAAAGAATCACTGTCACGAGTGAACATTTAGGGGAACTATCTGTGATGCCTGAGGTTTGGATCTACTCCTAAAATCACACATGGAAATTTATAAAGAAAATATAGACTATTATCTCCTACTACCTAAAAGAATATAGCAAAAACCAATGTAATAATTACAGGTGATAAAAGGCAGTGGTTTTATTGAAAAATATTAAATGAGAACTGTATCACATTGCAGCTTCTTAGTCTCTTCTCACTCATTTTTTCAGCGCATCCATGTGCTGCATTACCAACCCTGCAAATTTTATAGCCCCAAACAGTTGGTATCTCATGAAAGTCCAGCACATGGCCCAGCCCAGGAGCATCTGTGGAGAGCACATCCCTCCTTCTGATTCCTGAAATTTTCAGTGGCAACCTGACATGAGCTTAATTACAGTGGTTTGAGCCACAAGTGTGAGGCTGCACAACACTTCCCAGCTTATAAAAGTAGACTCCTGACAGATCTTACAATGAAGCTGCTGCTAAAGTGTAGTAAGTGGTAAATGAGGGTTGACTAAATTGCAGCTTTGTCATAGCTCGAGTGTGGGCTGCCTGCAAACTGTGCATGATTGAAGCACAGTGGGACCCCCGGCCCATTCCTTATTCCAGATCAAAATCATAGGTGGTTTATGCTGTTCCCTCTTCTCCTCCATCCAGACTGCTATTTTGCCTGTTGTGGGAGATGCTGCTGCCCCGCCCCGCGCCGGGAAGAGCAGCAGCCCTGCGGACTCTGTCCCTCCCTGACCATCACTGTGACAGATGTCACCAGAAAAGGGCTTTTTGCCCCTGCACCACACAACGTGGCAGACAATTTCTCAAAATGCGTATAAAGGGACAAATGCTGTTCTGTGTTCAGCATTTTCCTGATCATTCATGGAACAAAAAGGTCCACAATAAAACTTGTTTTTTGTTGGAGGGAAGGGAGGTGGAAAAGGGAGGGTATGTAATGCACCACTTAGGACACCATTATAAAATGAATATACTGTAGCTAAAGCAGTAAAAAGCTACATTTCACACAATTCTGTGACTAATGCATTAGTAGTTGTTCTACTTAAAAGAACACTGACAAGGTACTCCTCATAATCCTTAAAATATTTTTCTCCCTGTTTATAATAATCCCCTGGAAGCTTAAAGTAGAATCTATTTCCCTTGTGAATGTTTTTTTTTCTCCTCCATTATCTCTATGTGGATGTCTCATGAATGCAATAGAATGAAAAGAAATAATAAGGATGAGATTTGCCACTGTGTATGTTTTCAAATGATCTTTCTTTCCTAGCACACAGAATTCACTACAAGAGGTTGCAAAACAAAAAGGAGGAGGAAAAAAGAAAAAACAACAACTGGGTCTAGTTTGGGTCACATCCATTTAAAGCCAGAGAGCAGTAAAACTCTACATTGACAATTACCATTTGTCCTGTACTGCTCTGCAGGGAGTAGGGGAGTTTCAGTACACTCAAACAGTCTGAAAAAAAAGTCTCAGTGGTCTGGATTTAAATGTGAACACCGAATTCCTGTAAATTTAAGAAAAATTCTCAACATACAGAATGAAATCACAATCCTCTATCCTCATGCCTGTGATAACCACATTTATTTTGGTCATCTCACGTTGGCCAGAGCCTGTATCTGTTCTGAACCTGTTTTTCCAGGCCTGTGCATAATCTCCCTGCACTTCAGGAAATCCAGCCACCATAATTTCTGCTTGCTCTTCCCTGCCTTCTTATTGCTGCACCAGACTTCAGGGCAGTTCTGCATCACATCCACAGATGCTCTGTTTAGATACTGCTGCTGGCCACAACATGCAATCTGCTCTGATTTCTCAAACACTGACAAAAGTCCAGTGTATTTTATTTTTTAAGTGCACAGTCCTTGCAAAAATAAGATTCTTACCATCATCTTTAAAGACCGCTCCCCTGAAAGCTGTAAAATGAAGAGGAGCTTTCAAGAAGGCTAAACTACTGGGTTTTTTAACAGCTACTTGTTTGGGAAGCAGAGATAAAGAACAGATAATTGGTGTGTAAATAGGGGGTACAGAGATCAAAGACTTTACTAAGAACCAGATTTCAATACCCAGAGAATTACTGTTGATCAAGCTAAACTTCAAAAGGTATTTGTGTTTGGGTCAGATGGAAAGACCTCAAACTTCCTTTCAAGACATGGTTTTTCCCTCTAAAACAACAGAGTATAGCCATGCCACATGACCTGCACAATTTGAACAAACTCAAACATTTTAAATCAAAATACCTCAGGAAGCATTTAATAGGAAGGAGCTTGGCAGTGATGATACAATCTTTCTAGAGCAATGGCAAAAATAAGATGTTCAGCTGAAAAGGCACTTACATCTACACAAACATACAAGGAGAGGAGAACTTCTTGGCAGCTGCATCACAGTTTCACAGCACAAAATCCCCACCTGTCAGAATGAGGGGTACCCACACCCAGTTCTGACCCACACCATCTCTCACCTGCGCATTGTAACAAGCTGACACACTCGGAACCTTTCCTGAAGGTCCTGCCCAAGTGCAGCTACAAGAGCACGTGGTCCACCAGGTACTTGGTGGGAAGTCCAAAAGGAACAGTTTATAGGACAGGCCGCTGCTGTTTCAGTGACATAATAAATAAACTTGTAAATATCTACATGGCAAAAACACATGCTGCAGATGAACTACTCATAGTTCTTCACACGTGTAAGGCAGACGTACGGGCCACAGGCCAGACTGCCCCCAAAACAGCTCTTCAGATGCAGTCTCAACAGCAAAGACAGACTGCAGCAGGGAAATAACAACAGCAACATGGGATTTTTGGGTTGTCACACTCGATTCCACTTCTCGAGATTCACACCAACAGCCTTCTTCTCTAATCCTGCCTCTTACATAGCATCAAGTTCAGGATGAGTCCCAGCTCGGCCACATTGAGCCAGCAGAAAATTTCTTGGAGGCTTTGTGCTATTCAGTGCCACCCGTGGCTACCCTCTGCTTTTCAAAATGGTCACTGGCTGATGAAATGATCCACCTCAAAAAAACAGAGCCTGAATTACCAATGTACAGAACACTTTTAACACCCACTGTACAAGAGAGAGTACAAGCACAGCAAACATTCTGTACTGCACAAATACACTCAGATGTGCAGTACTGAAAAACAACAAACATTTGCTGCTACAAAAATAACCCTCTGGAAACCAGCCTGATTTTGATGCCTTGTATATTCAGCCTGGTTTCTCTTTTTCTGTACATACTTGTAAACTTTGATTTGTTGCAGAACTGAAATAAAAATAAGCTTCTTATTAAAAACTACCTAGAACACCAAATCCCATGCAATAAGAAAGTTAACAATTGTAAAACCTGTCATGTCTCTGAGAAGCAGAGGAATTATCTTGTTATCAATTTAATAATGGAACACTGAAGTAAATGATGCCATCCACTGACACCAGTAACACTCTCTCTCCTGGGAAATTCATGTTGGTAGGAACTGTCAATCTAGATGGATATGGACATATGAAACATTGTACCTTCAGTCCATAAATCTATTCTTTCTGCACTGCCTTAATAAAAAGATTCTGCATGATGATAAAGACAAGCAATGGAGAATGTCTTGACACTGCTGACCTGCAATTCTGCTTCTCTTCTCTCTTCTTTTTTCAGGGAATTTACTGTCCAGTGAATAATTTAACAGTCTCTAACCATCTATTGTTTTCTTCCTTCACTTGCACTTAAAATACATATATTTGAGTATATGAAAATGAGACAAGTAGGGGATATTAGCTTGTATATTATTCAGCTGTAGGAAACCTTCTGAATAAAGCACTTTCTGTGCCTTGTTACTTTATAGTGAGATGTCTCGCTTGTTTTTTAAAGGAAGGGAAAGATAGATACAACAGAGCAACACAAAAACCAGGCCAAACATTATCAGGACATAACAAACTGCGTGCTCACACTTACAAAAGATGACGATAACAGTTTTGAAAATGCTATGATTTCCTCTATGTATTACATAAAAAGTCAGCATGACAGAAAACACCAAAAGTTCTAATCCCAGGCTAAATGGAGACAGTTATTTTTAAAAGCAGTTATTTTCATATGATGGCTCTGCTTCTATCAATGAAATCCACCTATTTAATGAGATTATTTGATGGATTTCAGTGAGTACACTGGGCTACAACTTCAAAAACAGGTTCTAACATCCTAAGAGAAATAGAACCCAAAGGTTATGAACAACCCCTTTTTTTTTTTGTAAAATAACACAGAATTGTGTCCTTGATGGAAGCAGAAAGCTAAACAGTTTGCACTTTAGAACTTGCTGCACCTGTAAAAAGAAAAGGGAACTACTTGGTTTTGTAAGTGCCCCTCTACCACATCAGACTCAGCACCACATCAGCACTACCAGGGCAGCAGAGGAACTACCCTGCCCTTGGCCCTGCTTGCACAGAAATGTACAGGCACAGATCACAGACACAGTTTCTTTTCATAAATGAAAAGCTGACCTAATGAGAGTCCTGCTAATTCACAATGCAACTGAAAAAAATGTGAATGGTCAAGAAAAGAAAAAACATCTGATGCATTGCTCATGACTCAGGGCACTCTAATTAAGATGTGGTAACTTCTGAACAGTGGAAAGGGAACCATGGAATAAGAATTCCCCAAAACATACGTACAATGAAAGAGAATATAGCACCTGTATAGAGCACTTCAGGGAAACTCAAATATTTAACATGACTAGAAGAAGTATGTCCATTTTATGACAGACTGCTGAAAATTTCAGTACTTCAGGTAAACCCTTCAAATTACATTGAAAATTACCTATGTGGATACAGGCTTCCCTGGAAAATTGACAGAATCTCTGGGATTTTATTTTTCATAGGAAACCTATCCTTGTTCAACCTTTAGTCTCTTTGGTAATGAGTGAAAACAAATACATGAGTGCATGGAAATAAAGGCTGAATCCAAGAGAAGAGTGAAGACAGATACTAATTTTTGGCAGTACTTCTTTCTAACAATGCCCTGCTGTATTTCTGTGCTTTCCGCAGTGATTTAATATAAAGAGAAAGCAGAGAAAGCCAATACATTATTGGGGAAGCTAACAGAAAAGGGATATATCTAATTCTATGATATTTTGGACAAATCCCATGACCTGTAGCAAAAGCTTTTCATCAGGGTGAAATTTTCAAGATTGATTTTCAAGACCACGTAAGGAAAACAAGGCTGGCAAAAAGCTACAAAAATTTGTGAATTTTTTCCTCCACCTTTAGAAAGTTTTCTCTTATCAAATTCTCTGCCCAGATACACAAAATCCTTTTAACTACAGTTCTTTGAGAACCTGGCTAATTGTTGCTCTTTATTCTCACAATAGCACAGGCACCTCTCGGCAGGGGGCCCCTCTGAGAGGGGAAGCCAACTGGAGACAAAGATGTTCAAGGCAAGTTGGCTGTTCCCACGGAGGGAAGGAGCAGCTGTTGACTGAAAGGACCCCTGAGATCCCTTCCAGACCTTGGCTGTTTCTACATATATACAGATGTATTTCCCCTACTACTTAGCAGCAAAAGTGCTTAACTTATTAGAAAACAAATTCAGCAGAAAATATAAAGGGACAAAATACAGAATGAATAACTTCATCACAGTTTCCTAACCCCTGCACTCTGTCAGCTAGCAATTCCCCAGGTCAAATCTGTCTCTTTGCATATCTGAGAAGTCCATCCTATCTCTTTTCTTGTTCCATCAACCCCCAGGGCTTCTTTTAATTCACTTCCTTGGATTTTGAAAGCTAGCAGTATCAGTGCTAGTAGAGGAGAAAATCGTGGCTCAGAGAGCAGAGAGAGAAACCCCTCCCTTTTTACACTTCAGAGCCCTGTGATCTACTTCATCATGTGACATTGCTGGTGCCAGAGGGATGCTTGGAAGGACTAAACGATTATCAGCCAGGTTGTATCTTCCACAACTCATCCACTCTCTGTCTGTGCTCCATTATCTTCCGAGTGATATCCTGAAAATCAGTGATAATTTACCTGATTTTGCACTAACCACTCTTCAGTTAGGCTGTTCTGAGAGGTTAGGATGTAGTAGTTAAGATGATGTGTAGGAACAGGCTTGTCCTATCTTCAGGAAGCTGCCTTTAAATGCCAGCTGCATGGGGGAGACATATCAGTCCCTAAATACTATTTGTATTTAAATACTATATATAAATAACATATAAATACAATTTCCCTAGGTACCAGTCTAGGTATGGGATTTCACAAAGAGGAGAGCTTCTTCATAAACCCAAACCTGCCTGATCAATGAGGCAGGATCACCTCATGATCACAGACAATTTGCAAATGTTCACAGGCCTAAAAGCATGGTATCTTTTCAATGGCCAAAGCAAGACCAGTGGGACCCATCCCCACCAGAACCTTTTATTTGGAAAAAAAATATGTTTCATATATAAATATTTCTATTTTCTGTCAGGCACAGAACTTTTCAAGAAGTTTTCTGTTGATCTCTTCATATATCTTTCCTATCATCCCCTGGTATTTCCCAGCCAGGCCAAAAATTCAGCAAACAACAATGCCACTATGCACTGAACCTTCTGATGGCAGGTCTCCAGTGCTCCCATCTGTGATATGATCCGAAAAATCTCATGAGTGGGTAGCTATTATTTTTTTTTTTCTATGTAGACATTAGAATTTACTCAAGTAGCTAGATGTTATGTCTATGACCCAAGCAGTTTTTTGGCTACACTCCAGCAGCAAAGATACAAAATTAAGGGCTGTAAGGTGGCAGTTACCTTCTGACTAATCTTCCCTCCTCAACTGCCAGTTCGACCCACCTCTTCATATTTTAGGGAAGTTCATGTGAAGATGCTGAGAAACTGAAAGAGGCTGTACTATTTTCAGTGTATATTTGTAAGTTTCATAAAATTGTTACCTAACTTGTTCAGCATACTGCTGTGCGATTGGACATTTTAAAATTAAAATGCATTGAATTTTCTACAGCCTTATAGCCTTATTCAAAAGATCATTCAAATGAAAGCACTGGAAGAACTAATGTTGGTGAGATTTTTATCAATCACCCAGCTGTGAGTTCGTGGGTTCCCAAAAAGATAAACTGAAAATAAATCACGTGAAGTGTGGATGCCTTTGGCAGAATCAAAGGCAAAAGTCCTGCTAGGAACCAGAGGCGTGCTGACAGTACATTAGGAGAATGCAAGTATAACACACATACATTTTTAATGCCCACCCTTTGCTTTAAGATGCACACACTGCACACAGGTAAGAATTTGAGGCACCTATGAAATCACACAATCTTTAGATATTCTCATCTGAACTGTATATAACTTAAATGAAACATTCTGCAAACATATTCAGATTTTAATACAGTTATATAGAGAGAGTGTAAATGGCTAGGTGGCCAAGAATGGTGTAGCTAAGAATAAGTCTATCACGTTACACTGCAAGAATAGTGAAGCAGATTTTTTTAAATGCTGCCCTGAAATACAGGAGTAGAGCTTCAATATATTTTTTTCCAAACATAAGACTTAAATTAGCTATTATGTATAGACAGGAAAATCAATGTGACTACAGTTTTATAGGAAAAAACCAAACTTAAACATAAAATGAAGAAAAAGAAAATTAAATGTGAAATAGATTAGGAACCCTCCCTGCATTTAAAAATGAGAGAAAGATGTAAAAATAAGCAGTGGAAAAACATTCTTCTTGTGAGACTAGGAAGTGTAGTGGCAGGAAACAGGAGAGAAAAGCACTCTGATGGTTTCTTAGTTTACATTTAACCTTCGTGGCTCACAACAAAGGATGTATTTAAGTCTCCTTTAAACAAGCCCTTAAAATATTTATTTGGGTTTAAGTGTTCAGTAAATACGTACTTACTGTCACACACTTCCCTAAACACTTGAAAGACCATCTCTACTAGCTCTGCATACAAGGTTTCAACACGCAAACAGGTTGCTGCTGATTTATGAGCACACCTGCAGCCAGCGGCTGCTCTAGTGCTTTCTCAAACCCCGTAAAATAGGAGGCAAGGCTGCTTTGCTATGTCCAAAATTGAAGAAATTCATATTAACTTGAATCAGCCTGTATGTGCTGCAAGTTCCCAACAGGGGTAGTTACCACACTGACACACTGCACTTTGCTATCCCATGGTAATTGGTTGGCATGTCTGTGTTCACACACCCGTCTATTAGACTAAGACTGTATGAAGAGAACAAGATTGCTTTTTGGATGCTGCTGGCCACATCATTTTGCATGTTTAGCAGTTGCTCCTTTAAGCACAGATCATTAGAACAAAGGAAAAAAAAAAACAAACACAAAAAACCAAAAGCAAACAAAAACCCCAAAACAAAGAAACTAAAGAATTAAAATATACAACAGGGTGAATTGAGATCTAGAATTGTGCCAGATATGAGTCGTTTAGTAATGAAGACTATGTAAAAGTTTGTGGTCATAGTTCTTCAACACAATGTGCATAGAAAGTTTAGAAGCTACCAGCAGTGTTGAGGGAGTAGAATAAGATCAGCTCAGAGCCCACTAAGAATTCTGCTAATCTACATGTTCTTCTTGGTAGATAAAGAAAAGAAAAAACATCTTGGAACACTTTATTCCCACATTTCGCTCAGAATTTGAGATCTTTCCCTAGCCCCCCTCCCCAGGAAGCACAGGAGGCTGGGATATAGTCCAGCTGCTGTCAATCATACTGAAGAGCTGGCTCTAATTGTGATAGATTCAAGCATGTGCCTCTGCCTTTCTTGTCTGAGCTAGAACATGTCTGCAGAGAGCCAGCTCTCCTACTACCGGCACAGTTCAGAGCAGCAAACGCTGCACTTGCTTCTGAAGAAAAATAAACACTTTGGTGGGATAACTGCATCTACACTAGGTCCTGCCAGGACAGCAGCTAGATACCGTTTTATTTTTAGTATTCCTAGCCTACATAAGTATGTGAGCAAGCCTCTTAAATATAGACCTAGCTTTCATATTTTTCTTCATTAGAGCTCTAGCAGAATGCCTAAAATGTAAACCATATCACAGAATATACAGAATATAGGCTACAGGAACAGCATATACTTAATACTTTGATCAGGAATACATTCACTTTCCTATTATTATTGTAATATAAATATTATAATATAAAAGACAAAAAAGCAGAATTATCTAAATCACATATGCTCAGTGCTTCATAAAAGACTAAAATCGTATCACAACCATTTTGTAAAATGAATGTCAAAGATAATGTGCATTTTAAAATATCAAATTCTATAATTTAGCCAATTGCCTATGACAAACATGAAATGGAAATTAGGAAGACATATTTAGGGGATATATATTTTTTTGCACAGGTAGGTCAGACTACCAGAATTTAGTCATTTTTACAAACCTTAGATTTTAATTTTGATGGATTGTTGACTAAGTAATTTAAAAATTTTGCCTTTATTTTATTTTTAACATTAATTTCGTAAGATTGCCACAAGGTCATTTTATCTCCATCCAATGGCATCTACATCTTAATATTAAAACAATAACTACCCAGAAAAGGGCATTTCCCAGGGAGTAATGACTGGCTGGGAGGAGTTGATGGCCTGAGGCAGTGCTGAGGGCCATTAACCCTGGCCAGTTATTAATCGCCAGGAAATGCCCTGCACCAAGGTTGTTACTGCTATTTTAAGCACAGATTGAAGGGATGGAATGGATATCTGAGCATACAGGGGGTTTAACACATGATGCCTTTTCCTTTATTGCAGTTTGTGGAAGACATTTCTACAGCCTACAGTCCTGATACCCAACCAGATCACACAGATCATTCTGAAGCACTCCATTGTACACACAGCAACTCACTAAACTGAGAAAACAGTTGGGATTTTTAAGAGATTGTCTTTTCCTTCTAAATAATAGTCTGCATGTTCACACTTAAATAAGATGAACAGAAATATGCAGCTCTTCATGTCACTGTCAGTAGAATTACATTCTAGAAATATCTTTTTAATCATACTGTCTTTATGTTTAGGGCATTTCCTTTGTCAACACTGTTATTTAATGATCACTCACATATCTCTGCAGAAAAGGAATTTTTAGCAGCAACTGCCAAAGCACATCCTGAAGCAGCTTCACCTGACGCTAGCCATTAAGGAGTTTGGCTTTTCCAATAATCAAGCAGATTGGGTCATTTTCTAGGAGATGGCTGGTGAAGTATTTCAGAAACTGCTTTAATTTTCTCTTACCTCTTACCCCAAGGCTAAAGTTTTAAAGACGTGTTCATAGTCCACACAGAACTGTGAAAATTGTTCTTTTTTTCTAGGGATCAATAAATCACTTTTAAAATCAAAAGGATATTCTTAGCATATGTACAAATAGTCTTCTGCCTTACTGAACTATGCACTGTTTTTCAAACCTTAGCCGTGATAGTAAAACAAACAAAATAAGTCATGGCTTTATAACATGCATAGGAAGAAAGTACAGTTCTGCATTAAACTAGTTTAACAGGTTTTTCAATAAAGCAGTAGTTTCCAAGTGCAAAACATAAAAGACCTTCTCACATTTTTCCTCAAAGTCCTAATTTGTCACCACAAACATGTACATCTGAATCATAAATTGATAGTAAAAATCTAACTGAACTTACCATGTGGTCCTATTTTCAGTTATAAATTGTGGTTGTCAGCAACAGATATGTGCTTTCCTAAAATAAAATTCCCTCAAATTGATGGCCAGAGAATGTTTTCACTTCTTTGCCAGATTAATAACCATATTTTGAAAAATTTAGAATAAAAAAAACCCCACAGTGTGAATATTGTGCAGTTGGGATCAAACATTATGACATGTACTTCATGGTCATTTGAACACATGATCAGATACCGTCTCTGGGTAAATTTTTAGCAGATTTTCTTGTATGTAAGATTGTCTGAGGTGACCCTCTAAAAATGCAGCAAATCTTAGTAAATTGAAAGTAGCATCTGAATTACAAACTCCTTAGCACATCATTTCAGACTTGTACAAAATATATCTATATCTCAGCTTCAGTTCAAGTAATGCAGTTCCATGCTAATCAGGTTGTCAAAATGTAATGCAGGAACAATGGTCCAAAGGTTGAGACAGCACTGGGAGGCACAGAGGGCTTCTGGTCCTGGGTGCAAACCTAAGAGCTCCTCTTTGTGCACTGACAGTGTAAATCCCCAGGAATGGGTTATGCAGCTCGGTCCCCCTTCTCCCACATACACCAGCAGCAGCTCCCCAGGGCAAGCTCATAGTAGGATTTCTCTAAAAAACTTGCCAAGCTTTTAAGAAATCTGAGGCACAGGAATTCCCTGAGTCAGAGGTGATGCTTTCAGACAGTTTTCCAGTAGGTTCTTCTCAGCCTGTATGTACCTCTGGGACTGGCAATAGCCCATGAGTATGAGCTCCACATCTGCTGAGCCATGTGGTGAAGAATCTCCTATCACTCAATTCCACCAATCACCCTTCTGGTTCCAATCCAGAAAGATGTGAACCACAAAGCGTATTCAAAATGTGAAGGGAAAAAAAAAGAATTAACATCCTGATATAGTGATGGGTTCTGCTTTGTTTTCTTACTTTCCTAGAAATTCTGTTTGAAAAGCTTTATTTCAATGTTATTCAGCATTAAGCTGAGATTTTCATAGTGCTCTCTTACTGTAACCCCAGTACAGTTAGCTTACAATCACTCACTGTACATATAAATTTAGCATTGGTTCATGCCATCTACATGCTACTTTCATTTTTTCTTTCCCTGGCAGTTCATTGGCCAGTCAATCAGTAATGCAAGATTCTTCACAAACCTTTATGTCAGCTCTCATCTTTATCTCCTTACATTACATACTATTATCAACAAAGTTTACATTCTTAAAATTCTGTCTCTTTTCCAGATGGTTAATAAACATCTTAAATAGCAAAACAGCAAAGAACACAGTACAGATCCCTAAAGAATTTCCCTGTAGCTCTCTATCCATTGTGAAAATTGACTATTCCTTAACTACTTAAATTAGTAAACTTAATTGTTTACTATGTTTAACTGGTTATTTACTCATGTAGGTTTCTTCTTCTAATTTTATGATAACTTAATTTCTGTCACATTCCTCAGTGAAGGACCCTACCAAATACTTCTGGAAACCCACGCCCACTTTCATAATCTGAATTTCTCTTGACGTCCTCAAATAACTTTTATTTTAAAGGCAAAACATACTAAAAATGGAGTTATTCACTCTTTTATTTGTTTTCTTTCTACTAGTTCTACTTTTTAGAACAGCTTTTACCAATTTGCATACAAGGATAAAAGATTTTAAGCTTGTAGTTCCCCAGATCTCTCCAAGAAAAGAGATTTTACACTGACTCCATGTCACTCCTCTGCTGCTTTTCAAGGCTGAAGTAGATCTGCTGTAGCCAACATGACTATCAAAACATGCTGGTAGATGAGATGATAGATGAAAATTTTCCTGGATTTTCTCATTTTTTTTTACTAACACCTAAGCCTCAAGGACTGAAAATTTACACCATCTTATTTTTTAGCTCAGACCCTTCTCTATTAATATTCAGGTCATGTGAGGCTGAAGCAGTTTTTATGGGTTGTGGAAGAGCCTTTCCAAAAAAAATTTCCTTCCTTTTAAGTAAATGTTATCTCAAAGACATAATACATCAACATTTCTGTTACTAGCCTCTGGTTTTGTTCATTGTGTAAATCAGACTTCTTGCTGAATTCCTCCTTAGACTGAACATAGGAAAAATGCATCCTGCTGGCTCACAGAGTGCTGAACCAGGATCAGGAGCAATGGGGACACCCTCAGGATGGGGGAAAAATGGAAGCTTCCCTGGAACATGCAGAGGGTACATTGTCAATGTGTCTGCTGTTCTTTCGGAGCAGTTTTCTGCCTTCTCTTTTCTAGGAAGTATTTTTCTTTACTGTTTTCCATCCTCCCTTTTTCTTGTGGTGAATGACAAAGAGAAAAAGGAAACGTGGTCATGTGCTCTGAGATCCCTTCCTTTCTGCCCACCACAGTAGTCACTGTAAAGGGAGGAGTTATGACCATTCTTGTGCTCCACACTTTCTAGGGCCAAGTGATTTTGTTCCTAGACAAGGCAATGAGTGTGAGTGCCTTATTCCAACCTCACCTTCCCTTTTCAGCCAGGATTTCCTCTGATGTTAAGGGAATGGGCCTACTGCCAGTTTTCTGTAGTGAAAGGGATCTTTTCCATATGGTGAATTTAACAACTGCTGTGTGGGTTTTTGCACCTCCTACCAAGCATCCATGACGGCTGGATTTGGGAAGTTTAAGCTGCAGCAATAACAACTTCTGGAGCTTTTTAAATGGGATTTGTGGGCCCGAAATTCAGATAAAGCAAAAAGCAACCCAGGTAGCTGTTCTGCACTTCTGGGAATGTGAAGGTTTCTAGGCAGCCCAGCTTGTGGTTCTCTCCCCTTGCGCTCTGTCCTTTTCAGTTCATGTGGAGAAGCATCTGGACTTCCAGCAAAGTCCTCTGACAAGCCTGAGAATGCACAGCACACACCCTCCCCATTAAGGTGACTCTACACTGGTTGATGTTGGTCCATATGGGCATTGTCCTACCTGATTGTTTGGAAATGTTTTATCCCAAGATTGTAGATATCGAGCTTGTCAAGATGCATGAGATTTATCCCACGGAGATAAAACCTGGTAGGTATTTGGAGTACAAAGTATCATCTCTCTGTGATGGAATGGTAAAGCTATCCATACTAGGCCTAGAAAGAGCAAAACTACTGCTTTTTATAACCTGAAGCAAGTCTGTGATCAGTATCTCAAAATGCAAACACTATGCACAACATCTCACAGGCCTCTATACACCTATTAAAAGCAAAAGCTATAATAATACCTGCAAAAATAAAAAAATATTCCTAATATTTCTAGTGAGAAATACAACTTTGACCTTCTCACAGTAAAGCTGTGAAACCTACAAGTCCTCTGTATCTTAAAATGTTTACCACCTAATGTCTCTTAATTTTAAGTCTCGAAGGAAATCTACAGGAATTTTAGATATTCTGGTCAATTCCTCTCAGTAACCAGATTACAGGGTCTACCCTTAGTGCAGACTTAGTGAGGAAAAAGGTTTATATAAATAGATAAATGTTGTTCCCACTCTGTAGACAAAAACTGTTTTTAAAACCTGAGTTGGTCCAACACAAGATTGATATGTAGAACACCATTTCAGTGATCACACTGGCAAACCAATTAAACCCCCCTATGCAAAATATCCAAATAACTGTTACAAGTCTATTTCTATTCACCTTATAATTTCATCTCTTTGAATACTGCATGTTTCTGCACCAAAATTTATTTGTAAGAGAAATGCACTCATTGCCTGTTAAGATTGTATTTTTCTTCCTCTGTAGCCCTTTATCTTCTCCTATCCTCACAGCACAGAATTAAACCACATCTGGATTTGTTACCTAAATTTAAAAAAAAAAAAAAAATTAAACCCAAAACACACAACGACCAAATCCAAACAAAAATTGCAGCCTTATTTTATATTTCTATGGTAGAAAAAAAACCATAATATAAAAACTAATAGCACCATTCCAGGAGATTTAAAAAAAATAAAATCAAAAACCCAAACAAATCCAAAAAATCAAAAACCAACAAAACCCCCACAATGCTACAAAGAAGATGGTTACCAGCCTGGGATCCAGTGATGTGTTCTCACACACTCTCTAGCATGGCTACTCCCAACAAGTGCTCCTCGGACATTCTGAACAAAGTGTTGAACAAAAATCCATCTTGAACAGCTTCAGCCTTGAAAAGCTGCTCTCTGCTGAGTAACTGTCAGAGAGACTGTCAGCAGCATTCCGCAAGCAGCAGAACAAACATTAAGACAAGAGTTTTCAGCTTAGTTTGGGGGTCCACGAGTACTCACTGCTTCTAGCAGAAGAGGTTTCTCAATTCAACGCATCACGACACTGAGATCTGAATCACAGATTCAGTGTCACAGCTGACAATCTGGTATCCTGTGTACATTCCCTAGAGTCATGCAGGAGATCAAACTCATTTGTGTTGAGCTAGGAGGCCAAAAACATACTTTTAAGACTTCAGTATATTAACATAGCATTATTAAAAAATATAAAATTTGGTATTTTCTTTCAAGATCGCAGCTCCTTCTTGTGGAACAAATTTCTCAGACATTTGCTGGGTTGTGATGGACTTCTCTTAGTCTGGAATGACATTTCCCCTGCAATCTGCTTCATGAAGTGTCCTGACAAAGCCCTTATTTGTACTGCTGTGACCTCCTGCACATACCCAGACCCAAACTAATTTGCATATTGAGGTTTTTATTTGATTTGCTTACAGTTATAGGAAGGTGTAGAAAGACTATTTGGCAATTGTGCTCATCACTTCCTTAGTGAAACGTCAGTACACATTTTTCAACAGAGAAGTATTTTACTATTTTCAAAGCTTGCTCTTTTCAAGCTCACTCTCCTCAGTGCAAATGCTGAAGATATTACAGCTCCTTGCTTTACCAGTCACCAAGACATACTGCCACCACCAGCATTCACAGTTCCCAGCACAAATAATGGCCAGATTGTAGCTATTGTCAAGTAAATGAATGTAAAATTTTAGCAGTAAGTTCTCCTCCCAGGCTTTATAACTTCTTTTTCCAACTTTCTCAGCCACTTACCAATGATTACATTTTGTAGACGTTTGGTAACGTAAAACCAATTTTTTTTCATGCAGTTTTCATTCCTGTTCATATCATTAGATGAGTTCCACTTGGCTGAATTCATATTTCCTAGGTAAATTAACTTCAATGTACCATACTCTGTCATTTTTCCAGCCATGTTTTGGCTGAAAAGTACACCAATACACCATATAATCAAGTATCTCCTTGGCAGATAAAATATGAAAGTCGGATTTGTTGTAACATTAGTGTTAGTTCTTTTACTTCACTAACTATAGTACTTTAACCACTGTGTGTCCCAGTTATATCCTAATCATGAGCTGACAACTTATGCATTTCCCACCTGTGGTAAGTTGACTCCAGAAAGCAGCTTTTGACAATACTTTACAAACAAAAACATACAAAATTCAGACACCTTCAGCTTTCTCCTCTGCTTGGACATTGCTGGTGGCACTGAAGCAAGTTCCTGGTGGTAGCAGCTTTTCCCTCATCAATTTGAAGTGGATTTGGAGTCAAAGGGAGAAACTAATAGAACAGGAGAAAGGGAAACTCTTCCAGTCAGTTTTTGCATATTTGGAAGCTACAAGCAAGAATCAGAAGACAGAAGACACAAAGAATGAGGCCACCCACTGCAGAGGTTGAAGTCAGCAAAAGGGAGATGCTAGTCCCTGATTTGTAGAGGCAATATGCCACAGTTTACTGACATTGCCCACACAGCTGTGACTGGTAGTGCTCTTCTGCACAACCCCTTGCAAAATTCAGTATCCTAACCTCTACTGGGGGAATTTAACTGCTGCTTATGGTTTGCTTCTTCCCAGTGGCACAATATAGAATGCCGTTGTGGGATCATCTAGTGAGGTGGCTATTTTGCTCATATCCTTTTCATCTTAACATAAATCTTACTGTAACTAACTTGTATTTAACAGCAAAAGTAATTATGTGTAAGTTTTGATTTGCTTTTAAAAATTTGCCTTAGTAAGGTAAGGTTTTTTTACTATAATCACTTGTGTCCTCATCTGCTTGGCCTTCATTTGAGCAGAAAATGTCATTCCTTGCTTGTTAATTAAGTTCACACAAACAGTTCTCAGAAACTGGTTTTGGTTTTAATAAAACACATGATGTTAAAAAACCCTTTCTAGAGGAGTGAACAGCAATTGGGTGAAGAAAATTCTGCCAGCTGTAATTATACAGAATATCTCAAAATAAGCACCAAGAGACTTCTCCTCAGTAAACAAAATTCTGTTTTCAGTTAGCAACAAATTTACTATTACAATTTTCTTAGATGAGTTCACAGGTATGTTTTAAAAATCCCTGTAAGCAATGCTAAGGTCTGCTGCTGGGTGCTGCTTCCCCTATGCCCACGCAGGCGTTACCAACCTCAAAGACGCCACAGTAGCAGCCATAGCCAACGTGCAGAAACTGAATTCCCATTCTCAGAGTAATAACTCACATATAATGAGGGATGATCAGAAGATGTTCACCCCAGGAGCTCTTGAAGAGTGGGACTTCTTCATCCCACACACAACACTAGGTCTCAGAAAATTCAAATCTTCTTTTTGAAATGCTGCTAGTTCTTTTCCTCACAGAAGAGAATGGTTTGATCTTAAGCACAAAGTGCTGTGAGGGATTTTTGGTGAAGACTGCAGTGAGATAGCATTCCCACAGCAGAAATGGCCTACAGTCCACCTGCATGTAATATCCATGACTTTGACAAAGGATGTTAAAATCAAAATCAGGGAATAGGATATTATCTTTTGGTTCATGCTTTCATTATGATGAAGCTCAGTCACAGTAAATAAAGTGATGAGAATCTCAGCAAGGAAACACACAGTCCATTCATAGGGAAGTAGGATATTAAACATGCAACACTTTTACTGTCAATATCAAATGTTTAAACACTTTTATACTTGCTGATGTGCACATTTAAACACCAGGAATAAGAAAGAAACCTCTTGATTATCTTCATGTCATAATATATTCAAGAATGTTCACTTATTTTTCTCATAGCTGAAGCTTGGAGGTAATAACTTCATGACAGAAGATATGCAGGCTCTGGGATTTCTATTTCTGTCCATTCAAGATGATGATTGAGGAAAACTTTAATTTCTACCTCACTGTCCTTATTTACAAGAACAGTAGCTGAAAAACATTTATGCCAGCCAGCTGGTGTCATTGCTCCCAACTCTGATTATTACCTTTGAGACAGATATTTCCTACAGCCAAACAGGCTCTAACAAAACTTTATCCTTGTAGTGAAGATAACTTTAAACATTGGTTTTTTTCACCTAGAGCACTTACAAAAATACTATAAGCATCTTTCACAACTGGGTTAAGAATGAAAAGAACACACATTTATTTTATGATCAAATTCAACTCACTGTAACAATTCTTATTATAAATTACATATGATCTTAAATACAAAATTATTCACAACAGAACTGCCAAGCATCCATGCTGGGATCAACTATTTCCCTTGATATTAACTATTTGAAAGTAAACATCAGCCTAACTAAAAAATCATGACTGTCCTCTGCATAACAGCAATTTCACAGAATTTTGTGTCATAAATATTATTTGGATGAGCTTTTCTGTTTTTTAACAGTATCAATAAAGCAAGTTGCATTCTATTGAATAAATACTAAATATGTGGGTTTCCCAGACCTGTAAACTAGAGATTCCAAGTAAGTATTTTGATTAAGTGGCACTTACATGGTTTGGAAAGTCAGCCTTCAGTTCAGTAATGCTTTTACACCAATATGCTGCTGTTTTCTCGCTGATCAGTTCAATGTTGAGAAAAGAGCCTTGGCCTGGGCCATACAGAGGACCTGAAGTAGTTCCACGCACAATCCTTGGAGAAACATTGGTTACGATATCCTGCAAAATAGGAAATACTTTCAGGAGGATTTTGCAAAATGAGGTTTATATTAATGACGTATATTATATAAGCTAAAATGTAACATGTGTTTTAAAAATCTACTGCTATTATGAGTAAAAGCTACACCTATAAGGCAGTTCTCTGAATTAGCAGATTCTCCAATTAAATTCTTAACATCAGAGGAGAAAAATGGTTGCTCTGTGTGTGAAACAGCACGGTAATTATAACGAAAGTGCCAATATTATACCTACATGAACTGCCATAAAAAATGTCATTCAAATAGTGCTTCTGTTTTGGGCAGAGGGCACACAAGACCTTGTGCAGAAACCTGTGTGGGCCTGAATCATCTCCCAGCAGACATGGGAACTATTCCCCCGGGGTGATCAAAGTCCATGTCCTACTCGTGGGTGAAGCTCAGAGAGGCGCAGCTCACCAGCCTCTCTGCTGCAAAGGCACAGGCCAGGCACCAGCAAAAGCGCATCAATATATCAAACTGCACAAATAAAATTATACGATTAAAAGAGATAAAAATCAAAATAGAAACCAAAAAAATAGAGAAAATAAAGATTAATATTGTAAAGTATGACATTTCTGAAGGTCAATGTGAGGTTAGCAAACAATTTTGAAACGCATAGTAAACACACAAAATGTTGACTTGTTTAGTAGTCTTAATTAAGCTGCAATGTCATCAGATCTATATTAACAAAGAACCGTAAATTCTGACATTATTTAAAACTAAAGAGAAACATAGATGGCAAAATGTTCCTTTTGCCAATTTCCAATTAAAAATAATTTTGAGTAAAGGTCATTTATTTACAAACGTATCAGAATTATTTGTTTAAGTACCCCTCCTCACCATCTTGTCATTTTTAGTGAGATAACATGAACCTCTATTAGTATATAGCAATTAAGGTAAATTTACATATTTTAATTAAGAACCATCCCATATAAAACAATTAGGGTAATAGGCATACTAACTGGATTTCATAACATTTGGACGTTTTTCCAGCTAGATAGACAGGAAACCTTAATTAGCATTAATTAGCACTGATCTGCATATGTTTGATAAGGCATACCCTTGCCACAAAAGATTATTTATTCCTGAATCTGCCAAATGCTGCAGTTACTGAGGATAAAGGGACTTTTCTTCACATTGTATGCAAATTTGAGGCAATCTTAATTTGCTTATAAAGTTGAATTAATTATTATACAGTAAATATGCACTAATATTTTATATTGATAGATAGTTATATGTCCATTTACATATGTAAAAATCGTACAAGGTAATCTTGCCAGTTCATCTATTTTTAGACATAGTAAGTCTGGAACATGGACACCACATTAATCCCCCATTTTCTTATTATACTATTTTCCCTTCATCACAAAACCTTCACCTCCCTCTCAACAGTTACATTATATTTTCAGAAAAAAATAATTCAGAACACTTTCTGAATTTATGCAAACCAAAACCATACAGCAAAATGCACTCCCCTCGCTCCCTAAACAAATTACAAAAATTGCAGCTTATGCAGAAGAACCATTTACATCAGTTTGCTCCACATTATCCTCTTGAGCATTTCAGTCCTTTTAAATCGCCTCAGAGGAGCCTGTGCTTTGACTAGAAAGCTGTTTGTGCACCCTGGCCACCATGCCCTGTGAGCAAACGCACCAGGGACCGGCAGTCCGAGGCGAGCCCGTCAGGCACAGGCTGCACACGGCAGCTGCAGCGGGGAGTCACCCTGACCTCGCTGCAAGCAACCAGGGGCTGCCTTCCCATGCTCCAAAGCAGTCAGCAGCTATGTAGCTACTGTAGCATGGCACTAAGCCTGAGCTAACAGTCTGTCTGCTGGTGGGAATTATTACTCCTGGGTTTAGTGCAAATTATGATGATGCACGTGGTCTGACTTCCATTTAGCGGCTCGCTTGTGTGCAGGTGTTTGCCAGATAATGCTTGGAGCCACCAATGGTACCGCTTGTTATCTCACTGTGTGCAAGCCTTGGTTTTCTTCCACTCAGTTTCATTTTACTACAGGTAAGAATTCAAAGACTGAGATATTACAGCCTAGATTATACCTCTTGTGAGGCTCTCTCAAAGACTCTGTCTGCTTCCACGTAAAAACACTCTGAAGTTTTCCTATCTGCCTTGGGTCTCCAGGCAATCTCTTCTCCCTTCTAAAAGGGAGACCCTGGCTTAGACCCTGCAACTGCTGCTGATGCCCCACAGCTCTGACACACTCTTTCCCAGAGCTGTTACAGTCAATATCAGAGTGACAATTTCTCTCTTCAGGATCCCACACAGTTGAATCAGGGAATGCACAGACTTTGCAAACTGTCTCAAAAGCAGCCATTCTTCACTTTAATGACCACAAGAGATACACAGAGCCATATGAAATAGTAAACACACATACATCTCTCTGCCTACGTTTCCTCACTGTTGAATTTTCCTTGAGATTTTGTGAGATCCCCTTTGGTGCTCAGGGACCTTCCCCACCCATTCCTCAGAGGCACAGACATCAGTTTCTTCCAGTGAAGAAGAAGAGGCTTCCCCTGCCTCCCCATTGTCTCTGTGTCATGAGATCCCTTTGGTGTGTCCGTACATCACTTTATATTTCCTGACCAAGCCGTTTCTGCTTCCAAAAATCCCTTCTGGCTTTGAATCCAAACATTACCACCTGTCTGCTTTGTCTTGGTTCCTTGTGGGAGCGATATGCTGTCCTTATTTAAGATCCAGTTTCTCATTTGTCCCTCCTAGTTAAGAGTAAACTAGATGGAAAGAGTCTGTAATGACTGACACTCTGGCACTCCTCCTGTCTCTCGTTAGCACATGACAGCCCCAGGCACAGGGCGACTCACAGTTCATGGAAACAAAATGGAATTTATAACTTGTGTGATGATTCAAGGAATCTGTCTATGTACATACAAAATAAAATCACACAAGAGACAGAATAGAAAATTGTCTCTGAGATGAGTGAGAAATACCTACACAGAACTTGCCTTACCAACCTCTTCATCTTCTGTCTCCTGCCATAGCTATAAGACTGAACAAGGGAAGAGTTAGGCAGAGGATCCCGTGGTCGGGCTTAGCCAATTTCATGGTCTTAGGAATGAATTTTACACGGTATCACAGGTTGTTTCATTAAAACAGGAAATTCTGGTGGCTGCCCAATTGCTACTGCTGTCTCCAAAAACAGCAGGTAACAGCAGAGCAGCTGAAGTAGCCCTTGTACTCCAGCCCATGGGGTTTGTGACAAACCACCTTCTGGAGTTTTAATTGAACACTGACTTTTCCCGTTTGCAGGAGTTGTGAGACCAAACATTGTCACTGATAATTCTATTTCTTTTCTGAAACCCCACTTTTTTTCCTTTTAACCCAACTATGCACACAAACCTTTTATTAATAAAAATTACCGTGTGCATAAAAAGCCACATCATAACTGAAGTGAGAAGCCTGCAGGAAGTGCTTCAGGATTTGAACCTAAAATCCTTTTTGGTTGTAAATGAACCAGAGAGATGACCTGAGCAATGAGTTGGTCTGGTTCCGGCATGCAGCTGAAAGGAGAGGTCCACATACAGGAACAGAAGAATGTCTCCAATGTCCAAAACAAATCAAGTTTCTAACTCGCTCATTCAAGGGGGGCAATGAGAAGGCTCTGTCCTTGAGAAAAACAGCACAGCACTTTCATGTACTCTGAAGACCAAAGATAGAAGACTTTTAATAAGAAGCAACTAGGGGAGAACAAAGCTTATATCTTTTCACATTAAAAGACAAAGCTGTGGGGGGAAAAAAAAACCAAAACCAAAAACAAACCAAATCCCTGAAAAAAAAGTTGTCAAAGATAACAGAAAATACCATATAAAATTACTTTTTTTTCATTGGGAAATATTGCAACTCAATTTGGACTTGGGAATTAGGGAAACTGTATTCGGTACTAGTTTACAGCAAAAGAACTTGCTTTGGGGGTTAATGTAAATGAAGATAAACAATGACAACAAAAAGAATCAAGGGACAATCGTGAATCATGAATATTTCAGTTACTGAATTTCTTCATTTCTCCAGGAGAGCACAGCAGAAACAATCACACTAATCCTGCAAATATCTCTAGTTCAGGACATCACCAAAGAAAGTGGTGTTACACAGATATAAGCACTAACATCCTGCTGCTTTTGGATTCCCCTCTTCTGCATATGACCAATTCTGGTGTTCAGTAACTTGAGACTGAATTAATTTGCATTACACATATATTTCTGTTCCTGTTGATTAATTAATTAACACACTGAAAAGATGACCCAAGGCATTGATCAGGCCCCATTTGCTCTAATAATCTCTGAACTCTGCAATCAGGTCATTGAATTCTAAACTACTTAAGTCTAATAGGCTGGGAGATTTGAGACAACATTTTAAAGATAAAGTCCAGACACTCATCAGCTTTTAGTCAGCTAAATTTATTTAGGCATGTATCAATGTATCAGTCTATACCTTACTAGTCATTCTGGATTTTGTTTTGCTTCACACTGTCCACATTTGCTGTTGTTATTGCCACAGATTTTTGTACTGTAAAATCTCAACCACGATGCCTATAATGACCAATGAAAGCAGGACAGCAGGGGCATTTCAAGTTTTAGGACGTCCAAAGGTTTGTTGGGCACAATGCTAGATCATGCGGTAAGTACATCCTTTGTGTATTTCTCCTAAGCCAATCAGCAGAGAAATAATTCACATTGTGAATATTAACATTGTCATCTGAGGGCATGGAAGTTAATGACACGAGAAAATTAATCAAGCCATTCACCTCTCTCTCAGACTTACTGTTTTAGGGGAACCAAGAAGAGAGCTCTTCATTAACTGAATTCACTTTTTATTTCATAATCATGTCTCCTAGAAACTAAAAAAAAAAAGGGGAAAAAAAAGAGAAGGAAATAGAAAGAAAGAAAAAAAAAGAATAAAAAAAGAAGTATTTGGAGAAAAACATGTTAAGAGGCCAGCTGCAGAAAAGCAGTCTCCCAAGAGTTGTGCCACTTCATGGCTATTCAATTGATGCAGTTATACTTGGCAAATAAAATAAGATATATAATAATATTAAAAGAACCAAGAGAATAAATCAGTATGATTTTTTTACATCAAAGCTCTGATGTGTTTCTATTGATTTGCAGAGCTGAAAACATTCTTCTTCTGCCCAATTTTTTTTCAAAATATTTCTGCTAAAAATATATTAATGAACACTTGAATAACAGTATTGCTGTGGGGAAAAGAGGGG